>CM055117.1:702319371-702397560 GCA_029206835.1 Rana muscosa | reverse complement strand
AGCTCTCTAATCTCAAGGAATAAAACCATCAAAGGCAGAACCATAGTGCTTGACTCTAGAGTGGGGTTATACTTTATGATGAGATCTATCAGACTTTTGTACTTTCAGCCTTAGAATGACACTAATTGTATTTATCATCTATATTGAGACAAATAGATTTCGTATGACACTCATTTTCTACTTTGAGTTCATCTATTATTGTCAGTAACATTCTCTGGCTTCACTGCACTTTATAGAATTGCCTCAAAGGCCTTCACTGATTTTTCCTGTTTTTTGCCCATAAGGCTTTCAGTACTGTGACCTGAAATGGACTTTCACTGAAGATCCTGTGTACCCTGGATCGCATTCACTAGTACTTTTATTGAAGTCATATTGGGTGGCTAGTTTGATTATTAAAGCGGTATTGAACACAAGAGCAGACTTTCTTTTTTTTTTTTTTTTCTTTTATCTTACTAATTCTTAGATATGATGGCTGCATTAGTTTTTAATTTTTAGGCTTCCTTTCCTCTATTTTCAACTGGTGATCCAGCAAGTAAGTACTTTTTTATGTTAGTTTGTTCTGTTGGAAAAAATTATCATGCAAATGTAGCAGCTGGAGGCATGAGAAAAACTTTTTACCACTGACAGGGGTGCTTACAATGATCAGCTTTTTATTTATTTATGGAAAACCTTTATCTGAAAAGAAACAAACTATTGCCGTAACTGCTCATAAAGTGTGAGCTGGAGTTTGGCTTCAATTTATTAGTGTATTTAAATCTGCTATAAATCCAACACTCCCTTCCTCCCACACTAACAGTGTTGCTGTCCAAAGGTACCCCTTGTGTGTATTCCTCCAGAGTGGGGGCACGCTAATACGGGGAAATAAAGTAAAACTAAAACTAATGCAGCCACACATCTAAGGATTGGTAAGCTGCAATAAATACATTACATGTTTGCTTTTGGGTTTAATACCGCGTTAACCTTTGCAACTCTGCATAAATGGAATTTTGAAACGATTACTCAATTTAAAATGGCAAAAAGCTAACTAAAAGGGGTTTTGTTCTGTACTTGGGTCGTATGTAAAAAAAGTCCTTGGCTACTCAGATTTTCTGGCAGTTTTTAAGTTGCTGTAGAAACACCGGCAGAGGCCGATTGTTTTCTGTAGCAGCGCACATCACTCTACAGCACAATTTAGTGCTCCTACACATTGGCAGTTTCCAAGTGGCCCCTTTGCAAGACTCCCCCGATTAACTACTGGTCAGATAGGTAAGGCAAGCCTTAGTTTATTTAATTGTTATCTCCTTCCACTACAGCTGGAAGGAATGAATGTCCACTCGATTTTCCCCATCAACAGTCAGTGTTGATGGGGGGGAATCCCTCCCGCAGCGCTATTGTGTTCTGCCAGCGGGAAGCCTTCCTGGCTGGCAGAACACAGTGATTACTGCTAGTGGCTATAGCCGCCAGCAGTAATTGAATGTTAAAAAATCTGACAGGTTGGTTGTACCCAAGTCAGTTGATGGATTGACTTGGGTATAATCGGCCTACCCATAGATGGATCAAATCTCGGCCGGTCTCTGCTGAACTGGCCGAGATTCGATCCTTCTATGGTTGGCTGAAGACTTATTCAATTTAGAAGTGAGCAGTGATCAAATCTTAGTGACAGTGGTAAGAGATTCCAAGACCCATCAGACCAACATCTGGTAATTATGGGACTCAACATCAGACGGCCCTTGTTCGTCTGCACAAATGGTATGTCCTCCCCTTCTCCTACATTAGAGGGTCAGAAGAATGAACACCATGGCCCCGTAGTTGCAAGCAAGATTTTCTGTCCAGATGGTCATAAGAATGGCTTTTAAATACAAAAGGAAGCAATTGTAACAAATCTAATCAAAAGTCAAGAAAGCCTGCAGCTGTAAGTCAATTTCATTGTAATCGACCATTGGTCATTTACAGTGCACTGATGATGGCTTCCAATAAATACAACTGTTGGTATCATGTTATCTGTACATTATATTCTGGCTCTGTTCTCACTAGTGCGATTTGTTATGCAACTTGTGATGTGAAATCAAGTCATCAACCATGTGTATTTCAGTGGCCACTGTTCTAGTTGATGTGACTCCAAAAAAGGTCTCAGCACCACTTTTGATGCAACTTTCTTACCACTTGATGAATGCCATAGTGTGTAATAAGTTGAATTTAAGTGGCAGGAAGTTTAACTGGAAATCTTGTAACTTTGGAGTCATACTAGTGAGAACCGAGCTTCTATGAAAAGTAGAAATCCTAATGGTGGGGAGACACTCTGAGACAGCTGCAAGTAAAGAAGCCTCAATTTTGTCTCTGGACTAGAAAGGAAATGCTTTCTCTGGATTCTTTAAATGTCAGCATGTTTCCTACCACTGATGTATGTGAAGAGAATAATGTCCGAAGCAATGGTGGAAATGACGTGTGCTGTATGGTTTGGTTTTCTTTATTTCGAATAGCATAAGTTAAACATTATGTAAGTCACAAAATTCATATGTAAAGACAGATTCAAAAAAATATGTAACGCTTTTAAGATTTCATCCACTAAAGCTTGTATCGTTTGTTGCAGGTAACCTTCGACCCAGAAGTCTTCTTTAATATTTTACTGCCTCCGATCATTTTTCATGCAGGATATAGCCTGAAAAAGGTGAGAAAAATCAACCCACACCACCATTTTGTTTACGGTTTTTGAAATGCAGTGATAGTGACTCATAAATAAAATATTGTAAACGGAATATTATAAAATATATACAGTATTTTACAAAAGTGAGTGCACCCCTCACATTTTTGTAAATGTTTTATTATATCTTTTCATGTGACAACACTTTGCTACGATGTAAAGTAGTGAGTGTACAGCTTGTATAACGGTGTAAATTTGCTGTCCCCTCAAAATACCTCAACATGCAGTCATTAATGTCTCAACCGCTGGCAACAAAAGTGAGTACACCCCTAAGTGAAAATGTCCAAATTGGGGCCCAAGTGTCAATATTTTGTGTGGCCACCATTATTTTCCAGCACTGCCGTAACCCACTTGGGCATGGAGTTCACCAGAGCTTCACAGGTTGCCACTGGAGTTCTCTAACATCCACCAGCTCCGTAATATCGTCATGGAGGTGTGGAAGAGACCTTGCACTCCTCCACCCCACAGATGCTCAATAGGGTCTAGGTCTGCAAACATGCTTGGCCAGTCTATTACCTTTTACCCTCAGCTTCTTTAGCAAGGCAGTGGTCGTCTTGCAGGTGTGTTTGGGGTCGTTATGTTAGAATACTGCCCTGCGGCCCAGTCTCTGAAGGGAGGGAATCCTGCTCCGCTTCAGTATGTCACAGTACATGTTGGCATTCATGGTTCCCTCAATGAACTGTAGCTCCCCAGTGCGGGCAGTACTCATGCAGCCCCAGACCAAGACACTACCACCACCATGTCTGACTGTAGACACACTTGTTTTTGTACTCCTCATCTGGTTGTCGCCACACAAGCTTGACACCGTCTGAACAAAATACGTTTATCTTGGTCTCATCAGACCACGGGACATGGTTCCAGAAATCTATGTCCTTAATCTGCTTGTCTTCAGCAAACCGTTTGCACATCAACTTTAGAAGAGGCCTCCTTCTGGGACGACAGCGATGCAAACCAATTTAAAGCAGTGTGCGGCGTATGGTCTGAGCACTGACAGGCTGACCCCCCCCCCCCACTCCTTCAATCTCTGCAGCAATGCTGGAAGCACTCATACGTCCATTTTCCAAACACAACCTCTGGATATGACGCTGAGCACATGCACTCAACTTCTTTGGTCGACCATGGTAAGCCCTGTTTTGAGTGGATCCTGTCCTATTAAAGGGGAAGTAAACCCTCCTTTAAAGTGGAAGTAAACCCATCCATAAAACAGTTTCATTTTCGGCACGTGCCGGAAATGTAACACTCACATTGGTTGTGCTCTCAACCAAACTGTCAAACCATCCAATGGCTGCTGTCATAACTGATCACATGTGCAGCATCATGGCAGTTGTAGACTAAACGGAGGCAAAGATGGCAGCTTCCTTGACTGAAAACAATAGGAGGGTTTACTTCCACTTTAAAAAGAAAAAAACAAACCCTGCAAGACAAAGGCATAATGAGCTAGTATGCATAGCATGCTAGCTCATTATGTATTACCTCAGATCGAAGCCCCCCGCAGCGGTCCTCATCTCCCCTTCTTGCCGCCGACATGTCGTCCCAGAGTTGCTTCCGGGTATCGCGGCTCCGGCGCTATGATTGGCCGGAGCCGCGATGACGTCATTCCCGCGCATGCGCACGGGAGCTGCCGGTAATGGCACGGAGACTGCAGCAATGGCATAGGTGCCATTGCTTCAGTTTTTCCCAGTGCACATGTGCCGATGACATCGGCGCATACAGGGGATATCTCGTAAACCGTCTAGGTTTAGGAGATATCCTTGTTGGCTACAGTTAAGCCTTAATATAGGCTTACCTGTAGCATAAAGTTGTAAAATAGGGTTTACAACCACTTTAAGCCACTGTGGTGCAGCTTAGTTTCAGGGTCTTGGGAATCCCATCTTTATGTACAGTCAGGTCCATAAATATTGTGAAATCGACACAATTCTAATCTTTTTGGCTCTATACACCACCACAATGGATTTGAAACGAACAAGATGTGCTTTAACTGCAGACTTTCAGCTTTAATTTGAGGGTATTTACATCCAAGACAGGTGAACGGTGTAGGAATTACAACAGTTTGTATATGTGCCTCACACTTTTTAAGAGACCAAAAGTATTGGGACAGATTACCAATCATAAATCAAACTTTCACTTTTTAATACTTGGTTGCAAATCCTTTGCAGTCAATTACAGCCTGAAGTCTGGAATACATAGACGTCACTAGACGCTGGATTTCGTCCCTGGTGATGCTCTGCCAGGCCTCTACTGCAACGGTCTTCAGTTCCTGCTTGTTCTTGGGGCATTTTCCCTTCAGTTTTGTCTTCAGCAAGTGAAATGCATGCTCGGGGGCGTGTCCGGATGGCAGAGGGAGCAGACCTGTGAGACTTCAGCTGTCTTCCGAGTGGCATCCTGCAGGCATCCTAAGTCCGGTTTGCACCGGACCAACTTCTAAATACTCCCCACGGTAGTGGGAACATTCCAGGCTGGCATCCATGGTGAAATACGGGCCACCCGCGCCAGCATCCACGGCGGGACAGCTGGCCCTATTCAGATGGCAAGATGGCTCCAGGACACAGGCAGAGCAGCATGGCACGCTGTTGCATCCACCCATCTCCACTCCTCACAAGAAATCACAGGCTCTGGTGAGTGAATCTGCCCCTGCTCCCCACGGTGCACAGCCAGACCCCCTGCAGTCTCAGGACTCCCCCATAGACAGTGAGGATGGCTCAGGCCCTGATTCCCCTCCTGCTGAGCCCACCCTGGCCTCCATCATGCATGCTATACAGGACTGCAAGGTCTCTCTCACTGCACAGATTGCATCAGTCCGCATGGACTTTTCTCTCCTGAAGCAAGATGTGCAAAATTTAAGGGACAGAGCTGGGGAGGCTGAAGAACGTATCGGCTCCCTTAAGGATGTTGTTCACCCCTTAGCTATCACGGTGAGGGATCATACGGGGGAAATGGCTGCCCTCCGCGCCAAAATCGACGATTTGGAAAATCGTTCAAGGAGGAACAGCCTCCGCTTCGTTGGTTTTCCTGAAAGGGCAGAGGGCTCCCATTTCGAAAAATTCCTATATAATTGGCTAAGAGACATTTTTGAGACTGACGCACCATCGTTTTCAGATGTCATTGAGCGTGCCCTCCGCGTCCCCAACCTTCTGGAGCACCCCTACGATCCATTATAGCAAGGATCCTCAACTTTCAAGACAAAGTTGCTATTCTCCGCCTGGCCCGGGAGAAGGGTCAACTTAAGCACTTGAGCCCCGGAACCATTTTGGCTAGTTAAAGACCAGGCCCCTTTTTGCGATTCGGCACTGCGTTGCTTTAACTGACACTTGCGCGGTCGTGCGATGTGGCTGCTAAACAAAATTGACATCCTTTTTTTTTTTTTTTTCCACAAATAGAGCTTTCTTTTGGTGGTCTTTGATCACCTCTGCGGTTTTTATTTTTTGTGCTATAAACATAAATAGAGCAACAATTTTGAAAAAAATGCAATACTTTTTGCTAAAATAAATATCCCCCAAAAATATATAAGAACATTTTTTTTCCCTCAGTTTAGGCCGATACGTATTCTTCATATTTTTGGTAAAAAAAAATCGCAATAGGCGTTTATTGATTGGTTTGCACAAATGTTATAACGTTTACAAATTAGGGGATAGTTTTATGGCATTTTTATTAATTTTTTTACTAGTAATGGAGGAGATCAGTGACTTTTTTTTTCGTGATTACGACATTATGGCGGACACGTTTGACACATTTTTGGAAACCATTGTAATTTTCTCAGCGATCAGTGCTATAAAAATGCACTGGTTACTGTGAAAATGACACTGGCAGTGAAGGGGTTAACCATTAGGTGGTGCTGTAGGGGATAAGTGTTCCCTGCATTGTCTTTCTAACTGAGGGGTTGGGCTCTGTGTCACATGACACTGATCTTCGCTCCGTGTACACGGAGTCGAGATCCGTGTCATTGTCACTAGTCAGAGCGGGGAGATGCTTGCTTGTTTACACAAGCATCTCCCCGCTCTATACCTCCGTGAGACGATCGCGGGGATCCCCACGGTGATTGAGTCCGCAGGACCCGCGGTCTGACTCATGGGGAAGGTGGCAGCATCTCGGTGTACCCCGATTTTTCAGCAGAGTCCAGCGACAACGCACCTCCTTTGCGGCAGTGAAGGTCTGCCTGCGTACGGAGGGCCTCTCCTACACCATGCTTTTTCCCGCCAAGCTGCGCATCATTTATCAGGGTAAAGAGCACTTCTACAACAACCCCAAGGAGGCTATGGCCTGGCTCAATGATCGATACGGAGTTCTTCCTAGGCACAGGGCTGCCTAATAGATGTGGTCCTAGGCCCCTGCAGTCTCCTCTGTTTGCCTTGGACTGATTATGGATATATCCATCCTTCCATTTTGGAGAACTCTTTTACCTTGACTGCACTGTCTGATCCGGATTTTCATGAAGGTATGGTACGCCTCCCTGCAATAGGCCTGAGAACCATTACCCTGACATCTTTAATCCTAATAGACTGAACTTCTTCCTTATTAACAGGCCTATCCCCCCTACAACTTCTGCTGGTTGTTTACTCTGCAATCTACTGCATCCGCTGTTGGACTGTGATGCTTTTCACCCTTACAATGCTGCTCTGGAGTCACTCTGGACTCCACTACACCCCCTGTACCAGTTAGTGGCGAGGCCACGGTACAGCTCTCCCTCAGTTTGAGTGGGGTTTTAGTTTTACAGTTCAGGGATCCAAAGCTCGCTATGTTGGGGTTGGCAGAGCGGGGAGGGGGGGCAAGGGATTTTATCTGGACTTTGTGGGACTATTTTTTTTTTGTCTGTCTTTTTTTTTTTTTTATGTTCCCTTTTTACAATTTTTGACTCCTATATTATTCCTCAGGTTGCTGCCTATGGCTGACTATTAATGTTGTTGTTTTTTATTCTTTCATTGCTGGCTCATGATATCCTGATGGCGGATACACGCACTTTTTTTACTCATGTGCATGTATGCGCTTCAGGTGGCGCGGCCTGTCTGGTCATTTTATATTCTTGTATGCATGTTACTTTGTGCTTATTTACTACTGTATGTTTTACAATGGCAAAGCCCCTAAGGATAGTCTCCTGGAATACTAGAGGTCTGAATGCATCCCAGAAAAAATCTCTGGTCTTTTCAGTATTAAAAAAAATGTCGCCCTCACATCTGCCTCCCAAGAGACTCGCCTTACAGGCTCTAAAACAAGGGCCCTAAAACGCCCGTGGTTGTCTGACTCCTATCATGCCACTCGTACTAATTACTCCAGGGGGGTTTCCATCCTTTTGGCCAAATCTCTCCCGGCTGAGACGGTACAAGTTAAAACCGACCCGGACGGGCGGTTTATTCTTACTTTGCTAATTTCTACTGTGACCTTTACCCTGGTGAACATTTGTGCCCCCCCCCCCCAACCGTTTTCGATGGAGGTACTCTCTAGATTGTCACTTCAGCTGCTGACTAGACCCCCTGGCCCCTTACTTTAATGCTGTATTGGATCCAACTATGGACCGCCTGGGTGGTGGAGGTAGACCCTTTCCCTCTTTTCTAGACTGGGCACAGGTTCATGGCCCTACAGAGGTGTGGCGATGGAAACATCCGGATGTACGCCACTTTTCCTGCCACTCAGAGTCTTTACACACCATGTCCAGACTGGATATGGCGTTTGCTCTGGCTGTGACCGGCTGTGACCCTCCCTGTTGTCTCTGCTGTTTTATATCTGCCTAGAGGGGTTTCTGATCATGCCCCTCTCTCTGTGGATCTCCTCCTCCTCCTCCCAGGTTCGGGGCCTGCCATTTGGCACCTGAACTCCTACTGGTTAGAGGACGAGAGTGCAGGGAGAATGCAGGACAGGTGTCACAAACTATTGGAGGGATAATCTGGGAAAAGTAGACCCTTCCACTGAATGGGACGCGTTTAAGACAACTCTGAGGGGCACTTTCATGTCCATCACAGGGGTCTTGCGCAAAAATAATCGGATGCTTACAGAAGAACTTGAGACTGTTGTGGTACATGCTGAGTCTGCTTATGCCTCTAATCCTGCCTCCGACAAGAGGGAGGCATGGTTACAGAGCCGTAGGGAGTATGAACTCCGTCTGTTAGCTCTCACGCAAAAACGCAAAAATCGTTTGAACATGGTAATAAAGCTGGACGTCTCTTGGCATATCTGACTAGACCTGACCATTCTCCCATTTCCATCCCACGTATCCTTACTGCTCAAGGCCCCATCAGTGACAACCCAGGGGATATCCTAGACTTCTTTTTATGCTTTTACAAAGACCTGTATACCTCTAGGGTTGACTATGATGACTCTCAATTGAATGACTACTTGGCTGACATATCTCTCCCCTCCTTGTCAACGGTGGGGCGTCATGTGCTGGATGCAACTATCTTGGTTGAGGAAATTGCTGCAGCCATTTCACAAATGCCTGCACATAAGACTCCGGGCCTAGACGGTTTCCCGACTGAATGGTACTCACAATTTAAAGACCTTTAGTGCCCCTTTCTTTTGCGAACCTATAATAAAGCTCTAGATGTCAGGATCCTCCCCCCCAACGATGCAAGAGGCTTTGATTATACTTCTATTAAAACCCCATAAGGACCCACTTAAATGCGAATCTTACTGTCCAATTTATCTTATTAATGTGGACGTTAAGATTCTGGCCAAAATATTAGCAAACCGTTTGAACACTGTAGTCACATCCTTGGTCAATAGTGACCAAGGGGGCGTTATCCCCGGCAGGTCCACCAGAATGAATATCCGCAGGCTGTTTCACAACCTGCAATATCCACATGACTGTCCTCCCACTCGTGCTATTGTGTCTTTGGACACTTGCAAGGCATTCAACAGTGTGGAATGGCCATATCTGTTTCGGGTGTTAGATGTATGGCTTTGGCCCCCGTGTTGTAGCATGGATAAAACTCCTTTTACACCTCCCCGGTAGCTCGGGTGCGGGTCAATTCCTCTATCACTGACCCCTTTCCGATTACTAGGGGCACACGACAGGGGTGCCCGTTGTCGCTCCTCGTTTGCCCTGGCCATGGAGCCGATTGCGGTTCGCATTCGCCCCCCCCCCCCTTGATTAAAGGACTCCCAATTGCTAATATAGAGGAGTGCATTTCACTTTATGCAGATGACACATTGGTGTATCTGGCTGATACTAATGACTCACTTCAGGCCCTGTTGGTGGAGAATAATACCTTTTTGGAGACTATTCTGGCTTCCGGGTGAATTGGGATAAGTCTAGTCTTTTCCTCCTAGACGTGGCTGAGCCTCCCCTGATTCACCCGGATTCCAAGCTTCAAGTGGTATCCTCCTTTAGGTACCTTGGGGTTCTGGTGCAGACCCATTTTATCTTCATTTGTCGCCAATAACTTAGATCCTCTATTGGTCCGCCTTCAGGAGCAGACCAAGCAGTGGATGGATCTGACTCTGGATCTTATGGGGAGGGCCAACGTCCTCAAAATGATCTACCTACCGAGATTACTCTATATCCTTGCCAATGCCCCTTGCAAAATACCTAAATCTATTTTTAAACACATAGATTCCATATGTACTACTTTCCTATGGAAGGGTGGCTCTCCCAAGGTAGCACTTAAAACACTACGGTTGCCAGCCCTGGCATTTCCCAACTTCTTTCTATATTATTTGGCATCCCAGTTGGTGCACATCCACGATTGGCTGTGCCCGGTTCCGGCCAATGCTTGTACCTCCACGGAGGGAGCCATCGCATCTTCCCTGGAAACCCTACAAAATATCTACAGAGGCCGGGTCCCCGATCGCCCCGGAACCTCCCTACTTGCCACTTCCCTTTCCTCTTTCTGTTATATTGTCACAAATGTATCCAGGCACACCTGGCTGAAATCTCCCAACAACCCCCTGTGGTTTAACCCTAATCTGCAGGAACTATACCCCCTTCCCGATCCCAATCGCTGGTACTCCAGGGGGGTTAAATATTTATGCCACCTGTACAACGCTCAGGGCTTTAATTCTTTTTCTCAGCTACGTTTAGACTTCGATCTACCAAGATCATACCTATTTTATTACTACCAGCTCAGGCACGCTATTCGTGCCCAGTTAGGCTCCCTGGATGATCCCACTGACCTGCCCCCGTTGGAAAAACTGCTCAGACAGCCAGATCCCACTAAACTTGTCTCCACCTATTATGCAGCCCTAATGACTGACTTTAACCCCAGGTTTCACAAAGCTCGGGTAAAATGGACCTCTGGACATCTCCCTGGTAGACGACGACTGGTCAGAATTTAGTGATGCGTATAAAACCTCTGTTTATTGCTTCCCGGGACCGCATCATACAGGCCAAAATTTTTCATCAAACCCACCTCACACCGGCTAGGTTACACAAGATGGGTCTCCTGCCCTCGGCTGCCTGTTTCCATGGCTGTGGCCAAGAGGCCGATTTCTTACACTGCTTCTGGTCATGCCCGGTTGTCCGGGACTTCTGGGAAGAAGTGTGTGCTTTCATCTCATCGGCGCTAGGCCTCCCAAACATAATCCACCCCAAGAACTGCCTATTAGGCATTTTGGGCGAATTACACCTATCCATCACATGCCAAGAGACTGCTCCGTATACTCTTTTGTGTTTAAAAAAGCTATTTTACTGTCCTGGAAGGGCGCACAGACCTCTCTGAAATCCCTCTGGTTAAAACGTATTAATGACGCTATCCCACTGTATAAACTTACTTTTGAACGCCGGAAACGGCACAAAACCTTCCACAAAATTTGGGGTAGATGGTTGGCTAGTCCGCTAACCCTCTACCAGCACTGCTTGTACTACTCTTGCTTGACCATTGATGGGCCGTGCCTCAGGGATCTCTGTCTGGACCTCCAGTTTTGCTATATCCTGGTATTATACCTGAGCCTTTTACCATTGTGCCTACTTTATATTTTGCACTGATGTCAGTTTATTTTTCTATGTTTGAGTGTATTGCCTAATGTTTATGACCAGGTTGTCTGGTGGTATTGTTGTTTTTTTCTGTATGTTTCTTTCTGTCTGTTGGTTTGTCTTAAACCTAATCAAAATATCTTTAAAAAAAAAAAAAAAAAAGAAATGTATGCTCAATCGGATTCAGGTCAGGTGATTGACTTGGCCATTGCATAACATTCCACTTCTTTCCCTTAAAAAAAACTCTTTGGTTGCTTTCGCAGTATGCTTCGGGTCATTGTCCATCTGCACTGTGACGCGCCATCCAATGAGTTCTGGTTCTGAAGCATTTGGCTGAGTATGAGCAGATAATATTGCCCGAAACACAGAATTCATTCTGCTGCTTTTGTCAGCAGTCACATCATCAACAAATACAAGAGAACCAGTTCCATTGGCAGCCATACATGCCCACGCCATGACACTACCAGTCTACCACCACCATGCTTCACTGATGAGGTGCTATGCTTTGGATCATGAGCAGTTCCTTAACTTCTCCATACTCTTCTCTTCCCATAACTCTGGTACAAGTTGTTCTTGGTCTCATCTGTCCATAGAATGTTGTTACAGAACTGTGAAGGCTTTTTTAGATGTTTGGCAAACTCTAATCTGGCCTTCCTGTTTTTGAGGCTTACCAATGGTTTACATCTTGTGGTGAACCCTCTGTATTCACTCTGAAGTCTTCTCTTGATTGTTGACTTTGACACACATACACCTACCTCCTGGAGAGTGTTCTTGATCTGGCCAACTGTTGTGAAGGGTGTCTTCTTCACCAGGGAAAGAATTCTTTGGTCATCCACCATAGTTGTTTTCCGTGGTCTTCCTGTGTCTTTTGGTGTTGCTAAGCTCACCGGTGCGTTCTTTTTTAAGGATGTTCCAAACAGTTGATTTGGCCACACCTAATGTTTTTGCTATCTCTCTGATGGGTTTGTTTTGTTTTTTCAGCCTAATGATGGCTTGCTTCACTGATAGTGACAGCTGTTTGGATCTCATATTGAGAGTTGACAGCAACAGATTCCAAATGCAAAAAGCACACTTGAAATTAACGCTGGAACTTTTTATCTGCTCCTTGTAAATGGGATAATGAGGGAATAACACACATCTGGCCATGGAACAGCTGAGCAGCCAATTTTCACATTACTTTTGGTCCCTTAAAACGGGGCTTGACAAATTTGCTTGGAATCTAGGAGCCAGCTAAAAAAGTTAGGAGCCAGGAACGCGCCCTGTCCCGCCGAGCTCGCGCGCAGAAGCGAATGCATACGTGAGTAGCGCCCGCATATGAAAGCGGTGTTCAAACCACACGTGAGGTATCGCTGCGATCGGTAGAGCGAGAGCAATAATTTTAGCCCTAGACCTCCTCTGTAACTCAAAACATGCAACCTGTAGAATTTTTTAAACGTCACCTATGGAGATTTTAAAGGGTAAAAGTTAGTCGCCACTCCACGAGTGGACGCAATTTTGAAGCGTGACATGTTGGGTATCAATTTACTCGGCGTAACATTATCTTTCACAATATAAAAAAAAATTGGGCTAACTTTACTGTTGTCTTATTTTTTTTATTAAAAAAAAGTCTTTTTTCCCAAAAAAGTAAGCTTGTAAGACCGCTGCGTAAATACGGTGTGACAAAGTTTTGCCATGACCGTCATTTTATTCTCTAGGGTGTTAGAATAAAAAATTATATATAATGTTTGGGGGTTCTAATTATAGGGAAGGAGATGGCAGGGAAAACAGACAGGGAAACTCCATTAGCATTGCTGGTTGCAATACCAACGGCCACCACAAGATGGCGTTAGACCACAGAAGGAAGCATAGGCTTGCAGAAGGCCGCAAAGCCGCGGCCTCAATTACCGGCCGGCGTGGCCCGACGCGATCCCGCGGCGCGGAGGGGGGGGTCACGGAGACACAGGATACCCCAGCTGTGCTGCCCCAGGCGCCAGGTCGCTAATTCTAGTCGCAATGGCGACCTGGCGCCCGGGGTTTGTCGAGCCCTGCCTTAAAAAGTGGGAGGCACATATACAAACTGTTGTAATTCCTACACTGTTCACCTGATTTGGATGTAAATACCCTCAAATTAAAGCTGAAAGTCTGCAGTTAAAGCACATCTTGTTGCATTTCAAATCCATTGTGATGGTGTATAGAGCCAAAAAGATTAGAATTGTGTCGATGTCCCAATATTTTGGACCTGACTGTAGAGCAACAATTCTTTTCTTCAGATCCTCAGAGTTCTTCGCCATGTGGTGCCATGTTGAACTTCCAGTGACCAGTATGAGAGTGAGAGTGATAACCCCAAATGTAACACACCTGCTACTCATTCACACCTGAGACCTTGTAACACTAATGAGTCACATGACACCGGGGAGGGAAAATAGCTAATTGGGCCCAATTTGGACATTTTCACTTAGGGGTGTACTTCCTTTTGTTGCCAGCGGTTTAGACATTAATGGCTGAGAGCTGAGTTATTTTGAGGGGACAGCAAATTTACACTGTTATACAAGCTGTACACTCACTACTTTACATTGTAGCAAAGTGTCATTTCTTCAGTGTTGTCACACGAAAAGATATAATAAAATATTTACAAAAACGTGAGGCGTGTACTCACATTTGTGACATATTGTGTATGTGCAATATATAAAATGCACTATTACCATGGAGGGATCACACTGGTTTCAGCTCGAGTAGATGGCCAGACATGGAATCGCAAGCAAAACTTCTGTGGTAGCCAGTGTATTGCTAAGCATAAATTTGCCAATATGTTTTTAGGCCTAAGGAACAAGGATTGGAATACATGCTGCAGATACCTTCAACACTGGCTTATTAGGGGAAACTGATCAGATAAGTTTTTCTAACCTGTTTAATGCTATCATTCTGATGGACATTGGCTGTATGTGTCTGAGGGTTCCCCATAGACATTAGATTAGTAGCTTTTTATCTTGTGTCTATGGGCATCTTTATTCGGCTGTGTGAGTGGAGGAGAACATCTGGATCATATCAGGCTGCAGACATAGGCTTTTTCTGACAAACTGACTATAAATATGGAATATTAAATTAAGTGAAAGCCTTGCGCTATAATAAAATGTGAAATGACACACATACTCCCAGATCCCAGGCTTTTTTTAGATACTTGTCAGTTTGGATCCACTATACAGTGTTCAATAATGCCAGAAGTCCATATCATTCAAGCAGCTCCATTGACTTATGTCTCTGATTTGCCCCCTACCACCTATTAAGTATACTGTTGGCCTATCTCTGTGATGGACAGCCTTTTTAATCAAAACTGGATCTAAAAAAAAAAAGAGGGCCAGCAACTGTAGAAGCTGATTGCTGTTTCCATAACAGATCAGTCCTGTTACTATATGTTGGGTTAGTCTATGGGAGATATATAGTATACTGGCATACCGTCTACTATTTGGAGTAATGTCAATTTAAATCTGTTTCGTGTCCTAACCCAACATTTCACATTTGGGTTTATTCCTAGATCAATGTCCTGAGGACCACTCCTTTCCTAAAACAATATATACATTTGCGCTATACGCAATCAACTTTTGTATGTGTTTGCACATGCTCACAAACATACAAATGTATTATTAGGAGAGAGTTGGAGTTGGACCACACAACTGTACTGTTTCAGTCTCTTGAAATTTTTGCAAAACCGTTTTTTGTGAGAATTATATGGCTCCATCATTGAGGTATAAACTCAAAATTCTAGAACTGAGACTAAATTTAAACTCAACCATTACATAATATTGAGATGCAAGTGTGCTTAAAGCACCAACATACCTGTGTATACTTTTATATACAATTAATTGTAACGCAGGATAAAATCGTAGTGAATGTTTGTATAGTGTATAAGAGTGACCACAGACATCTATTTATTTATTTTGTCGTCTTCTTCTCTATCAGCTAACAGACTGATCAAAAAAACAAAAACGGATTCCTTCAGGTGGATGGAGAAATCCTCCACTCTGTGTCATTATATTCTAACAGCAGGACTTTGCTGTCAGAATAAATAGATTGACTGCATGCCACTGATCAACAAGTCTTACAACATTCCCATTCGACAGAAGTTGATAGATTTGACTTCTGTCAAATGGGAACAGCCATAGAGTGATCATAATTTGTCTGGTCTCTGCTGAACCTGCAAGTTTCCATCCATCTATGGCTAGCTTAAGTGTGTGCGCTTGGTGTGTGTGCGCTTGGTGTGTGTGCGCGTGTTTGTTTTTTTTTTTTTTTTTTTTTGGGTGGGGTGGAAATGGTGGTGATGTTTGTCTTGATAAAGTCTTGGCAAATGAACCAACAGAGAACTTGCTTTTTGTGCTTGTATCTTGCTGATCTCTATTGCTGTCACTAGGGCCAGGGTTGTCTACACAGTCAACAAAGAGCACCTTTGCAGAAATGATTTTATGTTCCTCAGTGGTGCACATACAGACATGGCATGCATAGCATGTGCAGGTGTGGGCAGCTAGGACAATAAACTGACAGATGTAACAATATCATAGTACCATAGAAAATGAATAAGCTATTGCGCTGACTAGAACTCGAACATCATTTAACAGGAGAGCGGTAGGGAGCACCAGGCGAAGTGGATGCAGCTCATCCCAGATTAGGTCTTGAGATCGTAATGCACATATAAAAAACAAACACAAGAGGGTGCCTCCATCTAGGTGTAGCGATTTTTTTATTAAAAAAAAAAATGTAAGAAAATAATAATAAGCTCTTTATTCAAAAGTGGATCAAGGCTTATCCTAAACCCATATAGACCTTCATCGGATCACTGTGAGGCTGCAGAGCTCTGCAGTCTTGTGGCTTGTTGAAGCAGAGTTCTAGATGGCAGTACAGCTGTCAGTCTTCAGGCTAGAACATAAGCAACAGCAGCTTCCAGAGGTAGCAAGATGGCTGCGGCTCCAAACAGCACCTCTCAACTGGTTTATGACAGTCCTATGGTTTGATCAAGGGGTGCTCCTGTCTGCCATGAAACATGAAGCCACACTCTCTTCACTACTTGTCATCACCCAGCCGAGAGAGGTGCTGTTTGGAGTCGCAGCCATCTTGCTACTTCTGGAAGCTGCTGTTGCTTATGTTCCAGCCTGAAGCCTGACGACTGTACTGCCATCAAGAACTCTGCTTCAACTAGACAAATGCCTACAGAGCTCTGGAGCCTCACGGTGAGCCTATGGAGGTCTATATGGGTTTGACCAGCTTTATTCCACTTTTAACTAGTGAGTGCATTTTTATTGTTTTATACTTTGACAAAAAAAAAATCGCTACACCTAGATGGAAGCACCCTCTTGTGTTTTTGCTTTTTGTAACTAGCATAATAAATGGCAAACTGTGTAAGCACTCAGGTAGCTGTGACAAAATATAGACAATACGTGGAAGGTTGTACCAATACACAGGCAGCTGTGGCTGTACAGAGACAAATGTGGTAGCACACAGGTAGGCCCCAATTAGAGCACACAGAGATGCTGGGAAAAATATCAAATTTAAATATTAAGCATAGGGGAGTGGACAGTCACTTGGGTGCCATGGCATTTTGCTTTAAGTAATTAATGCTACATGTGAGACTAGTTGCTTCTGCACTCTGTCAGGGAAGTCATGTGCAGTTAGCATAACTCCCAACTTCTTCATTTGAAGGGATGTCGGTTCCTCTTTTGGAATTATATCTATTACTTTTTAGCTATTGAAGTACACTAAAATTTTCCTCCAACCTCCAAATTACTGCATTGGTTATTCTTAAAACCCAAAATAAAGGAAGAGTAGGTTATAAAAAAACACTTGTGGGTTTTACTATTGATTTGTTGGATGAAGGATTATATATATATATATATATATATATATATATATATATATATATATATATATATATATATATATATATATATATATATATATTTAACTATTAATTCCTCGATTGATTCTTTTGATCAATCAAAATTCTTTGGGCTTGCCGTGTCCATCTAAAGGGCTCCTTTGCTGTGCCTTCATATCTGCATGCCGGCGGGACCTTACTATCTGCCACACGCAAGGGCTGTTACACTTCCCTCTATCACTTCCCTCTATCAACCTGGGATTCTACAACCATCCACTGGGAGTTGTGATAGTTCCCTTCACGGGACATCTACATGCTGACGGACTGATGTTAGCCCCTCCTCATCTAGATTCAGCAGTGGTATCGTTGTACACATTTTTATACCAGTATCATACTTGGCTACATGTTTTTATGACTGCTTTTGCTACCATTTGGTATTACTCGCACCATTTTTACAGTTTTTGTAGCTACATCGATTTTATCTCCAGTGCAATATTTATTTTGTTACCTACTTGAAGACTATAAAAGTTTTAATGCTATTCCCATCGAGCGCTGCCTTTGTGTGTGTTTTGTATCCAGCTATCCATTTTTCCAGTGGTTGGTAGCTGCACTGGGAATCGGCCTGCAAGGAGATCAGCTAAAAGTTGTTGGAACTGTATGTGCGTTATAATTAATCAAAATTAGTCGATTAATCGATTGAAAAAAAAAATTGATTAATCGAACAAGAATATATATATATATATATATATATATATATATATATATATATATATATATATATATAGTGTGTGTGAGATATTGGGGTGTTTTAGCTCAAGTGGATAGATGCATTTTTATGCTCACTGAGTCCATATCAGACAGGCGTTCTAGTTAAGTGCCTGGTTGCCCACGTTTATTAAAACAGAAAAAAACTAAATCAAAAAGGTCCATTCAAGATTCCCACACAGGGGTTTAACTTCATTTAGCAGTCCAAAAATAAGGAAAAACATACCGAGCCACCTGGCTCTCTTGTCAGCAGTTCCTCTGCTTGCTTTCAACAGATTTCACAATTCTTACCAGCCCCCTGGACTTACTGGCTTCCTCAGTCTCCCCGACTCTGAAGGCTGGCCAGCCTTTCCCAGTCCCTGGGCAAAGAATCCCCTTTACATGGGCTGCAGTCTACCACAGGGCAGACCGCTCTCCAGACATAGGTCTGTCTTCACACAGCAGTAGCAAGCTGCTCACTCTCCACCATCCTCCACTCTCTGCTCTCACCAGCCCCTCATATTGGTTGTTTGCACCTGGGTACACACCCCGCTGGCTGTCCACAAGACCCGGACACAGGGTTGGAGATCCCATCCCACCCAAGACTCTGAAGGATCTCCAAGCCATTATACATTTTCTTACAAATAACTCTTTTTATTTGAGAAGAGCAAAAAAATCTGACAGTATGAAAAAAGTGTGTGTGTGTGTGTGTGTGTGTGTGTGTGTGTGTGTGTGTGTGTGTATATAATATAATAATAATAATTGTATTTAGTTTTTTTCTAAATTATCTGCATAACCAGGGGCCAGGCAGGGTTGTGTCATACTTTTGTTCTAAACATGTGCTAATGTCATGATCAGATCAACCTCTTTATTCACCAAAGAGACCTTGGAGTGGACAAATTATCTGTGCAGCTTAGCCCTCTAAAGTTGAGGGGCCCGTTTTTATTCCCATGAACTTAATTTTTTTTAATTCTTAAAGCGGAGGTCCCGCGAAAAATAAATAAATATTAAAAGCCAACAGCTACAAATACTGCAGCTGCTGACTTTTTTAATAAATGGACACTTATGCCTTGTACACACAATCGGATTTCCGTTGGAATAAAATCCGATGGTGTGTGGGCCCCATCGGACTTTTTTCCATCGGAGTAAAAAAATAGAAAATGTTTTTAATTTTTCTGATGGGGAAAAAAATCCGATGGGAAATTCCGATCGTCTGTGTGGAATTCCATCGGAGAAAAATCCACGCGTGCTCGGAAGCATTGAACTTAATTTTTCTCGGCTCATCGTAGTGTTTTACGTCACCGCGTTTTGGATGGTCGGAATTTAGTCTGACAGTGTGTATGCAAGACTGATGGAAGTCGGCTTCATCGGAATTCCGACGGAAAATTCCATCGGATTTTTTTCCATCGGAAATCCGATTGTGTGTACAAGGCATTACCTGTCCAGGGTGCCCGCAATGGCTGCAGCAGGAGACGAGCAATCGCTCGTCTCTCGGCTGCCCCCGCCACCATCCTCGGTGAGGGAATCAGGAAGTGAAACGTTGCTTCATTGCCCGGTTCCCTACTGCGCATGCGCGAGTAGCGCGGCGCCTTCCCAGTGGTCCCCGCTGTCTCCTGGGACCAGTGTGTTTCCCAGAAGGCAGTGGGGGGGCGGGGCGGGAAGAGGAGTGACTCCCGTGGGAGTCTCTCCCCAGAAGTGGGTGCAAATACCTGTATCATACAGGTATCTTGCACCCCCCTCCCCCCTGAAAGGTGCCAAATGTGACACCGGATGGGGTGAGGGTTCCGAAAAGCGGAGGTTAAATTTTTGGGTGGAACTCCGCTTTCAGCAGCATTTTGTTTTTTTGAGAGAGAGAGAGAGAGATCTCTATATAATGTGACGGTATGCGAGGTGAGATGCATGACAATCGCTACATTTCACCTCGCATTCGGTCCATTGTAAGGGACTGAACGGGAATCCGGTCCGGTTTTTCCTGCCTCTGTGGCAGGCTGGGTTCCGGTCCTGATGTTCTGGTCCACCTGAGTCCACACTCAGGTGGAAGTTAAAAGTCCAGGAAGAGAACACAGCAGGGCTCTGGCCTGAGACTCAGAGGGGAACCTGAGTCAGAGGAGCTCTGTTTGTTGGATTGGAAAAGAAAGGTTTGCTTCACCTTGTGTTTTGTGGGTGACGGGGACCAGCCCCTCACCGTATAGAGAGCGGTTACGCTTTAGTTTAGTGCCGGACGGCAAGGATTTGATTTACTGTTTTGTTTATTTTGTATGACTATTGCAAACCACTTGTAAATAAAGCTGGCAATACGCCAGGTTTTAACCACTTAAGCCCCGGACCATTTGGTAGCTAGAGGACCAGAGGTGAATTCAGAATTTTGCACTGCGCTGCTTTAACTGTAAATTGTGCGGACATGCAATGTTGTACCCAAACGAAATTTGCGTCCTTTTCTTCCCACAAATAGAGCTTTCTTTTAATGGTATTTGATTGCCTCTGCAATTTTTATTTTTTGCGATATAAACGGAAAAAGACCGAAAATTTTGAAAAAAAATATTTTCTACTTTTTGTTATAAGAAAAATCAAATAAACTCAATTGTAGTCATACATTTAGGCCAAAATGTATTCAGCCACATGTTTTTAGTAAAAAAAATGTCAAGCGTATATTTATTGGTTTGCGCAAAAGTTATAGAGTTTACAAACTAGGGTACATTTTCTGAAATTTACACCGCTTTAAATTTATGACTGCCTATCTCATTTCTTGAGGTGCTAAAATGACAGGGCAGTACAAAACCCCCCCAAATGACCCCATTTTGGAAAGTAGACACCCCAAGGAAATTGCTGAGAGGCATGTTGAGCCCATTGAATTTTTTATTTTTTGTCCCAAGTGATTGAATAATGACTAAAAAAAAAAAAAAAAATTACAAAAAGTTGTCACTAAATGATATTTCTTTCTCGTACATCATGGGACACAGCGACATAGTCATTACTAATGGGTTATATAGATACCGTCAGGTGCTGGCACTGGCAACTAACAAAACCGGAAGTACCCTCCCCTATATAAGCCCCTCCCATCCGGGAGCACCTCAGTTTTTTGCCAGTGTCTAAGGTGTTGGCCAAGAAGAAACATGTGTTTTTCACTGAGCTTGCGTACAGGTTCTTTTGGGCCTCAGTAAGCTATTCCGGATCCGACCAAAAAAGCTTCATAGCTAAACGGTCGGTACCCGGGCCTTGCAGAGAAGAGCAAGGTTTTGCCTGTAATGCTTCTCTTAGGAGAGCTGGACCCTGGGATCCAGAGCTCTGGTCATACCCACGACCAAGATGTTTTCTGTGCAGGGTGCTATACAGGTCCAGGGGAGTGGAATCCTTGGGAACCCGGTCCCTGAAGGTTTGATTACAATGCCTGCTGTGATAGGTGAAGTTTGGGCTTCTGTGGACCAAACAAAGTCCTGCGGCGAGGAAAAGGTAAGTGGGGGCCCTCAGGAACTTGGTTCTATTGAGGGACCCCCAAGCCTATTTTGTCTTTCTGCCTGTTACCTAAGGTATTCCCGCTAATATTCTGTGTATGCCTGTTACTACTGAGAAAATGTAAAAATTGTAATAGTAGGCAAGAAAAAAAAAAAAATGTAAGACCGCGGTACCTGTGTTAGACACTAGAGGCCGCTATGGTTCTTTTTCTTGTAATGTGGATTTTTTTCTTCCAGAATCAAATCCAGGCAGTTGGTATGTTCTCTGCTGGGAAGCTGTCTCCTCTGCCCTGTTGCTGCGCTCATCCATCCCCGGGCCCTGCGGCAAAGGGGGCCCTGGCTCCCATCTAGCTCCTTATTGTTTTTAAAAAAGGGCGCCGAAGGCGCACGTGCCCGCGCGCGTGCACGTGCATGCGCCTCTATTCATAGAGGCGATCTGAAAAAAGGGGCGGAGCGGGTGGATGACGCTCAGGTGTGCGGCGCTACTGCGCATGTGCGGGCGTCCAGCGTGTTTTAAAGCACATTATAGCTGGCTATTGAATGCACAGACAGAGCTAGCAACAGATAAAGGCACACAGAGGCGGTTGATGCAGGCATCCCCTAGAAAGGCACTTTAGTAGACACCAACTGTGATATAGCAGCAATTGTGCTAGACTATTCTCAGTAAAAGTGGTGTATTACGGCTGGAATACCTCAGCTTTAGGCTTAAGAATATGCCGTCCAGAAGCTCCGGAGCTGAATCTTCCAGGAAGCGAAGGGGGTCTCATCGGGCTCTGAGGTGGGCATGCTTCTGCTGCACCAGTCTCCCCTGAAGTTCAGAGGTAAGTGACCATAGAGACCCCGCAGGGGTACTTGGTACTGTGGCTGTCCTCAGTCACCTGCTCCTGTGTATGTAACAGAGGAGGTTTTTTCCTCAGCTCTGGGAGGATTAGAGAGAGATTGTCAACATTGATCGCTGCCTCCCTGTCAGGGAAAGCACGCCGATCTCCGTCTCTTCCTTCAGAGTGCCTGTTAGCAGAGCAACAGTCCCATACAGGGATCGACCTGCCTGAAGGGGATCAGGATGAGGTTGATTCTGTTATAGAGGAATCAAACAGTGGAGGAACCTTTCTCAGCAGCTCAAGCTGAAAGATTGTGGGTTCAGTCTCTGACTAACATGGTCCGATCGGCATTAAAAATGCACCTTGCGGAACCATCAACCACTACTGTATCCTCGTTGGGGTCGCTAGAAGCCCCCAGACTGTCTGTTCTTTTCCACTTCACCCTTTTACTGAAAGGGCTTATTTACCAGGATTGGGAACGTCCTGAGTAGGGATGAGCCGAACACCCCCGGGTTCGGTTCGCACCAGAACCTTCGAACGGACCGAAAGTTCACGCGAATTTTCGAACCCTATTCGTTATAATGGACGCGAACGTTCGAAATCAAAATTGCTAATTACAACGGCCAATATGCATGTTAATGTCATAAAACAGGTTTGGGGACCCGGGTCCTGCCCCAGGGGACATATATCAATGCAAAAAGAAATTTTAAAAACTAAAGTTTTTTCGGGAGCAGTCATTTTAATGATGCATAAAGTGAAAAAAAAAAGTGAAATTTTCCTTTAAATATGGTACCTGGGGGGTGTCTAAAGTATGCCTGTGAAGTGGCATGTGTTTCCCGTGTTTAGAACTGTCCTTGCACAAAATGACATTTGTAAAGGAAAAAAAGAAGCCATTTAAAACCACTTGCGGCTTTAATGTCATGTCTTGTCCTGGCCGCCATATGGCTGAAAATCCTTGAGAAAAATGGCATGGCTACCCCATCACCCCCCCCCACCCCAGCCCCTTTGGGTCTTGTATGGATACTAAGGGGGACCCCGCACCCAAAATAAAACCCTATACCTACAACCCTATATACTCTGAACAGCAGTATATAGGTGGTGCAAACAAGACATGGACTGTAGGTTTGTTCTTAAGTAGAATCTGAACAGGTACATTATGAAGTGTAGCTACATCCCAAAAAAAATCAATTTTTAAGCTTTTTGGAGAACATAGGGAGGGGTTATCACCCCTGTAACATTTGCTGTCTTTGCACATCTGTTCAGAACATGTCACCTCACTTTCCGTCCCAATGACAAATGTTTTTGGAAAAGTGGGGTTTTAATTGAAACAAGGATTGGTGATAAAGCATCAGTAGAGAGGAGATACCTTTTTCCCAAATTAAATCTAACAGGATAGAATTTTCCTTCCTAGGGGTAGATTTCCTCTCACTTCCTGTTTTCTCTTGCCGTTTGCAAGTAGGAGTCGTTTGTAAGTTGGATGTTTGAAAGTAGGGGCCTGCCGTATATACTCTGCAGAAATTTGCCCTATTAGATGTTGGTGTAGCCACAAGACTGGTGGGCACAGGAATGGGCCCTGCTGTGAGTTAATAGATCAAGATTTGTACTTGCATGCACCTGTTGAACCGGGCAGAAAAATTGGGCCTTTGGTGGTGGTGGTGGTGGACGGTGTTGCCACAAGACTGTAAGCCCTCACAGTTACTCTTGGTGGGTGCAGGAATGGGCCCTGCTGTGAGTTATTAGATCAAGATTTGTAATTGCATGCACCTGTTGAACAGGGCAGAAAAATTGGGCCTTTGGTGGTGGTGGTGGTGGTGGACGGTGTTGCCACAAGACTGTAGGCCCTCATAGTTACTCTTGGTGGGCGCAGGAATGGGCCCTGCTGTGAACTATTAGATCAAGATTTGTAATTACACGCCCCTGTTAAACAGGGGCTGAAAAATTGTGCCTTAGGCATTGGTGCTGGTGCCACAACACTGCAACCCCTCACAGATACTGTACTTGGAGCACAGCAGTCACACCTGTTGCGAAGCATCTTTTTAAAAAATTGTAATTACACGCCCCTGTTATACAGGGGCTGAAAAATTGTGCCTTAGGCACTGGTGCTGGTGCCACAACACTGCAACCCCTCACAGATACTGTACTCTGAGCACAGCAATGAGACCTGTTGCAAAGCATTGCCTAAAAATTGTAATTACACGCCCCAACAGGGGCTGAAAAATTGTGCCTTAGGCACTGGTGCTGGTGCCACAACACTGCAACCCCTCACAGATACTGTACTCTGAGCACAGCAGTCAGACCTGTTGCGAAGCATCTTTTTAAAAAATTGTAATTACACGCCCCTGTTATACAGGGGCTGAAAAATTGTGCCTTAGGCACTGGTGTGGTGGCATGGATCATTGAGGAGGAGGAAGAGGATAGTCAGTGAACATAACAGGACAGTCACTCAGCATCAGCATAGGCAGTCTTGAAGGGATGTGACATTATAAATTATTCCGTTATATCCGCTTCAGGTGTCTGGTAGCTGGTGGTGATCCAAGACTGATTCATTTTTATGAAGGTCAGTCGATCAACCGAGTCGGTGGACAGGCGCACCCTATGATCGGTGACAAATCCTCCAGCAGCACTGAATGTGCGTTCGGAAAGAACGCTGGATGCAGGACAGGCCAGTAGCTCAATTGCATACTGTGCAAGCTCTGGCCAGTGATCCATCCTCAGGACCCAGTAAGCCAGAGGATTTTCGGTGGGAAAGGTGTCCAAGTCTGACCTTGCCCCTAGGTATTCCTGCACCATGTATATCAGACGCTGGCGATGGTTGCTGGAACCGATCATACCTTGGGGCTGCGGACTAAAAAATTGTCTGAACGCATCGGTCAGACGTCCACCTTCCCCACCGCTCCTTCTGCTACTGACCGAAGCCTCAGCAACTCGTCGTCCAGGACCAGGAGTTTGTAACCTCCCAGTTTCTGGGAACGCGTTGCACAGACCTTTCTGCAAGGCCTCCCTGAGATGTCTCATCCTCTGCTCCCTCTGCGACGGCAAGATAAGGTCCGCAACCTTACCCTTGTACCGTGGATCAAGGAGAGTGGCCAGCCAGTAATGGTCACTCTCCTTGATCCGAAGAACACGAGGATCCTTCCGCAGGCTTTGCAGGATCAGGGAGGCCATGCAGCGTAGGTTAGCTGAGGCATTCGGTCCGGAGTCTTCTGGGTCACTGAGGATGACATGATCGCCAGCCACCTCCTCCCAGCCACGTACAAGTCCACTGGTTTGTTGGGACTGTACATCATCCCTAAAAGACTGCTGCTGCTGATGCTGAGTGCCAGGCTCCACCTCCATGCTCACACAATCCTCCTCCTCCTCCTCCTCTTCCTGTGTGATGGGTGGGACAGAAGGAACATTGTCTGGATAAAGGGGGCCTTGAGAGACAAGGAAGTCCTCCTCTTCCTGCCTCTGTTCTGCCTCAAGTGCCCTGTCCATTATCCCACGCAGCGTATGCTCCAACAGGTGGACAAGAGGTACAGTGTCACTGATGCATGCACTGTCACTGCTCACCATCCTCGTGGCCTCCTCAAATGGTGAGAGGACAGTGCATGCATCCCTGATCATGCTCCACTGGCGTGGGGAAAAAAAGCCAAGCTCCCCTGACCCTGTCCTGGTGCCGTAGTCGCAAAGGTACTCATTGATGGCCCTCTGCTACGTGTGCAGTCGCTGCAGCATGGCCAACGTTGAGTTCCACCTGGTGGGCATGTCACATATTAGGCGGTTCTTGGGCAGGTTCAGCTCCTTTTGCAGCTCAGTCAGCCGAGCACTGGCATTATAAGATCGGCGGAAATGCACACAGACTTTCCTGGCCTGCCTCAGGACATCCTGTAAGCCTGGGAACCTGCCCAAGAACTGCTGCACCACCAGGTTGAGGACGTGAGCCATACAGGGCACATGGGTGAGCTGCCCCTGTCGCAGGGCGGAGAGGAGGTTGGTGCCATTATCAGAAACGACCATTCCTGGCTTAAGCTGGCGTGGCGTCAACCACCTCTCGGCCTGCCCCTGCAGAGCTGCCAGAACCTCTGGCCCAGTGTGGCTCCTGTCCCCCAAACACACCAGCGCAAGCACGGCATGGCATCTTTTTGCCTGCGTACTCGCGTAGCCCCTTGTACGCCTACGGAGCACCGCTGGTTCTGAGGACAGAGCACTCGAAGAAGAAGAGGAGGGGGTGGAGGAGAGAGGTGTGTCACAACCAGTAGTAGCATTTTGGAGGCGTGGTGGCGGAACAACCTCCAACACTACTGCACCTTGTCCTGCATCCCTCCCAGCTGCCAATAGAGTGACCCAATGGGCCGTGAAAGAAAGATAACGTCCCTGTCCATGCCTGCTGGACCATGAGTCAGCGGTAATATGCACCCTACCGCTGACCGCCCTGTCCAGCGAGGCATGGACATTGCCTTCCACATGCCAGTAGAGAGACGGAATCGCCTTCCGTGAGAAAAAGTGGCGTTTGGGAACCTGCCACTGAGGAACCGCACATTGAACAAACTCACGGAAGGGGGCCGAGTCTATCAACTGAAAAGGCAGCAGTTGAAGTGCTAGCAATTTAGCCAAGCTAGCATTCAACCGCTGGGCATGTGGATGGCTGGGAGTATACTTCTTTCGACGGTCCAGCAGCTGGGGCAGGGAAATTTGCCTGCTACAATCGGACGTCGGTGTACTGCAAGTACTTGGTTGTGACACACCTAATTCTACACCTTCAGTCCTCTCAGAGCAGCTTTCAGAGAGGACTGAAGATATAGTGGGGATGGAGATCCCAGCTGATGAGGAGCAAGGAGAGGTCCGCTTTGTTCTTTGGTGTGGGTCTTTTATGTGTGCTTGCCAACGAGCTGCATGGCAGGTCGACATATGTCTGCTCATGCTTGTGGTGCCCAAGCGGCTGATGTTTTGGCCACGCGAGATACGCTTGAGACAAATATTGCAAATAGCAGTGGTGCGATCTGATGCACTCGTCTCAAAAAAGGCCCACACCAAAGAACTTTTGTGATAACGTGCAGAGGCAGCGCCCTGCACAGGCGGAGCTCTGCGGTGTGGTACAGTTGCTGTGCTGGCCTCTAGCTGGCCTCCAGGGGGCATCCTGCCTCGTTGGACATGTGACGCTGCATCCTCCTCCTCCTCCTCCTCTCTCCCTTCAGGCACCCACGTGGAGTCAGTGACCTCATCATCCCCTCCCTCTTCACCACTAGAGCAAACCTGGCAGTAAGCTGCAGCTGGTGGAACACTACTGCCAGATTGCTGTCCTTCAGCATCCCCTCTCTCTGCGCGCACACTACTGACTTCCTCAAGCTGGGTATCATCATCCGAGCCTTCGAATCGTTGGGCATCCTCCTGGAGCATGTACCCAACACTGTGCTCAAACAGTTCGGGGGACTCCTCAGGAGGACATGGTGGGTCTAGGGAAGGGGTGGCTGATGATGCCATTGAGTACGCGTTGGCAGCTGCTCTGCCAGTACCCTGAGCCTGGGTGAGAGAGGATGAGGAGGGCTTGGTCATCCATTCTACCAAGCCTTCGGCATGATGCGGCTCCACATGTCCAGCTGCCGAAAACAAAGACAAGCGTGTCCCATGGCCACGTGCTGATGACGATGCACGACCACGTCCACGGCCAGCACTGTTGTCTCTAGAAACAGAGCCTGCCTGCCCTGTGTTCTTGCCTCGGCACGCTCTACCTCTCCTTGGCGGTCTTCCAGCCATTGTAGTCGGTAGTGTATATAGTATAAAAAATAGAACTCCTATGTGTGCTCACAATACACTGTAGGTCCTATGGGTGCTGACACTAACACACTATAGGTACTATGTGTGCTGCTGACAAGAAAATATAGGAGCTCTGTTTGCTGCCACTAACACACTAGAAGTCCTATTGGTGCTTCTGAGATGAAAATATAGGAGCTCTGTGTGATGCCACTAACACACTAGAAGTCCTATGGGTGCTGCTGAGAAGAAAATATAGGAGCTCTGTGTGATGCCACTAACACACTAGAAGTCCTATGGGTGCTTCTGAGATGAAAATATAGGAACTCTGTGTGATACCACTAACACACTAGAAGTCCTATGGGTGCTTCTGAGAAGAAAATATAGGAGCTCTGTTTGCTGCCACTAACACACTAGAAGTCCTATGGGTGCTGCTGAGAAGAAAATATAGGAGCTCTGTGTGATGCCACTAACACACTAGAAGTCCTATGGGTGCTTCTGAGATGAAAATATAGGAGCTCTGTGTGATGCCACTAACACACTAGAAGTCCTATGGGTGCTGCTGAGAAGAAAATATAGGAGCTATGTGTGATGCCACTAACACACTAGAAGTCCGATGGGTGCTTCTGAGATGAAAATATAGGAGCTCTGTGTGATGCCACTAACACACTAGAAGTCCTATGGGTGCTGCTGAGAAGAAAATATAGGAGCTCTGTTTGCTGCCACTAACACACTAGAAGTCCTATGGGTGCTGCTGAGAAGAAAATATAGGAGCTCTGTGTGATGCCGCTAACACACTAGAAGTCCTATGGGTGCTTCTGAGATGAAAATATAGGAGCTCTGTGTGATGCCACTAACACACTAGAAGTCCTATGGGTGCTGCTGAGAAGAAAATATAGGAGCTATGTGTGATGCCACTAACACACTAGAATTCCTATGGGTGCTTCTGAGATGAAAATATAGGAGCTCTGTGTGATGCCACTAACACACTAGAAGTCCTATGGGTGCTGCTGAGAAGAAAATATAGGAGCTCTGTTTGCTGCCACTAACACACTAGAAGTCCTATGGGTGCTGCTGAGAAGAAAATATAGGAGCTCTGTGTGATGCCACTAACACACTAGAAGTCCTATGGGTGCTTCTGAGATGAAAATATAGGAGCTCTGTGTGATGCCACTAACACACTAGAAGTCCTATGGGTGCTGCTGAGAAGAAAATATAGGAGCTCTGTGTGATGCCACTAACACACTAGAAGTCCTATGGGTGCTTCTGAGATGAAAATATAGGAACTCTGTGTGATGCCACTAACACACTAGAAGTCCTATGGGTGCTTCTGAGATGAAAATATAGGAGCTCTGTGTGATGCCACTAACACACTAGAAGTCCTATGGGTGCTGCTGAGAAGAAAATATAGGAGCTCTGTGTGATGCCACTAACACACTAGAAGTCCTATGGGTGCTTCTGAGATGAAAATATAGGAGCTCTGTTTGCTGCCACTAACACACTAGAAGTCCTATGGGTGCTTCTGAGAAGAAAATATAGGAGCTCTGTGTGATGCCACTAACACACTAGAAGTCCTATGGGTGCTGTTGGGGTGCAATGCTGTGCTAACAGCACTGCGGTTGGTACTACTGCAATACTGTACTAACAGTAAGCACGCACCAGACTAATCCCCAGCAGCAGCTAATAACACGCTAACTGTGCAATCAGCAGCAATGAACGATCAATGACTTAGGTAGCAATGGTTTAGCAAAGAAATAGCCAATGGTTTAGCAAAGAAGAGCAAATCTTTCAGTATCAAGCAAAGACAGAATCAGCAGACTGATCTCTCCTAAAGCCGGAACTCATGTGACCGGGGCCGATGGCGTGGCGGCCTTTTAAATGGTGGGGCATGTACTAAAGCCCCTGAGCTGTAATTGGCTACAGGCGTCCTGCCTGTAGCCAATTATTGCTCTCCGAGTTTCGGGCGCTGTGATTGGCCAAGCATGCGGGGTCACAGTGCATGCTTGGCCAATCATCAGCCAGCAATGCACTGCGCCGGCCGCGCCGGCCGCAATGCATTGCGGGGCCGCTCGCATCACACGAATGTGATGCGAACGGCCCAAATAGTTCTGGGCTCGACGAGCGAGCGAACGCCCGGTGCTCGATTCGAACATGGGTTCGAATCGAGCACCGGGCCCATCCCTAGTCCTAAGAAAACATTATTCCCCCAAGAGATTTCCGGTGGTCTATCCCATGGAGGGATAAGTTCATCAAAAAAAAAATGGAAGGTCCCTACAGTGGACGCAGCCATCTCTTGTATGTATAAATCACTGACATGTCCAGTGGATAATGTCCAAATGTTCAAGAACCCAATAGATAAAAGATTGGAGTCCTTATGAAAGTCTGCTTCTTTCTACAGCAAGCTTGGTGACACAACCAGCAGTAGCAGCTATTGGGGTCTGCTAAGCAGTGAAGGACATATGCGTAGGCTTCTATGGCTCAAAAACTGGTCTGCTGAAGCTCCCTGTAAGGAATGGCTGGTTAGCGTCCCATTTCATGGTGAACGCTTATTCAGGGAAAACCTGGACAAATATATCCAGAAAATTTCCAGCGGTAAAAATACGCTCTTGCCGGTTAAAAACAGAGTTAGAGGTCCCTCTTTAAGAGGCCTGCTTCTCCAGTCCCTGGGGCATCGGCTGTGAAACAGTTCCGACGGCCTCCTCGGTCAATTCCCGGGGGTAAAAAACAGGGACAATAGCAGGGTAATGAGAAACCCTGGGTCAGGGGAGGTACAAAACCTCCCCCAAAGTTAAATTCATTGAAGGGTTGCCCCCACTCAGTCGGGTGGGGGGAGGACTCCAGTTGTTCACAAGAGACCTGGCGGGACGCGATCAAGACAGATAGGTGCTCTCCGCAGTATGTTGGGGATACAGATTGGAGTTAAGAGACTCTCCTCTTTCCCATTTTTGAGGTCAAACGTGCCAAGGGATCCCCGGAAGAGAGAGTCCCTCCTGTTGGCACTAGAACAACTATTGCTCCAGGGAGTAATTATGGAGGTTCCCCTGGAAGAATGAGGGTTCGGGTTTTACTCAAACCTCTCTACAGTCCCGAAGCAAACGCGGACGGGAGGCCCATATTAATTCTAAAAGGGCTATACAAATTCCTGTATATCAGGACTTTCCGATGAAGTCGATCCGATCGGTGGCCACTGCCCTACAAGGGGAGGATTGGTTAGCTGTGATCGACATCAAAGATGCTTATCTGCACATTCCCATCTTTCCAGTCTACCAAAAGTTTCTACGCTTTGCAGTAGAAGGGCGCCATTTTCAGTTCAGAGCCTTACCCTTCGGTTTGGCCACAGCACCACAAGTGTTTACAAAAATTCTGGCCCTTTATTGGCCAATCTAAGAACACAAGGTGTAATGATAAAGGCATATCTAGATGACTTGTTGCTGATAGACCACTCAGTGAAAAAACTAGAAGTGGTTGTTCACGAGACAATCAAGTATCTGGAATATCACGGTTGGATTATCAACCGAGACAAGTCAGCCCTAAAACCAGTCAAAAGTCTGGAATACTTGGGGCTAAGGCTGGATTCAGACCAGAGAAAAATTTTCTTGCCTCAAGAAGAGGGGTCGTCTTTGAGGGATCTGATCCACTTAGTGGGTTCAAAAAGACAGCCATCCATACGCCTGTGCATGAGGCTGCTGGGAAAAATGGTGGCATCATTCGAAGCAGTACCCTACGGTCAATTCCATTCAAGGAATTTGCAAAGGGCCATACTGTCAGCCTGGAACAAGAAAGTTCAGGCTCTGGACTTACCAATGTCCTTGTCCCCTTCCGTTCGCAAGAGCCTCCGCTGGTGGTTGGTTCCCCAGAATCTGGAAAGACGGAAATCCTTCAGTCCGATTTCCTGGAAGGTGGTCACTACAGATGCCAGCCTTATAGGCTGGGGAGCAGTACTGGAGCAATGGTCTCTCCAGGGCAGATGGTCGGATGCAGAAAAGGCCCTGCCCATCAATCTCTTAGAGATACGAGCAGCCCGGTATGCCCTAGTAGCATGGACATCCAAACTCCAAGGGTCCCCTGTCAGAATTCAATCAGACAATGCCACAGCAGTGGCATATATCAATCATCAGGGGGGCACCAGGAGTCGTGCAGCCCAGAGGGAAGTAAATTACATCCTGAGATGGGCAGAAAGATATGTCCCAGCCATATCTGCGGTATTCATTCCAGGAGTGGAGAATTGGAAGGCGGACTTTCTAAGTCGCCAACAATTATGCCCAGGGGAATGGTCCCTTCATCCCGAGGTTTTCCGGACAATATGTCAGCGGTGGGGAACACCGGATGTAGATCTGCTAGAATCCAGATTCAATACAAAAGTGGACAGGTTTGTCTCTTGGACAAGGGATCCCCTAGCTTGCGGCTCGGATGCCCTAGTGTTCCCTTGGGATCAGTTCAAGCTGATATATGCATTCCCACCGCCACAATTGTTACCTCGATTACTCCGCAGAATCAGGGTAGAAAAGAAACCAGTGATTCTGGTGGCTCCAGCGTGGCCCCGAAGAGCATGGTACGCGGAGATTGTAAAGATGTCTGTGGGGAGTCCTTGGACCCTCCCACATCGTCCGGACCTGCTTTTGCAAGGACCGATATACCACCCTTCCTTACCAGCCCTAGGTTTGATGGCCTGGCTATTGAAGCCCACATTCTAAAAAAGAGAGGGCTCTCTAATGCTGTGGTATCTACCATGATCAATGCCAGGAAGCCGGTATCCAGGCAGATCTACTATAGAATCTGGAAGGCGTACATCGCGTGGTGTGAGGCCAAGAAATGGCATCCACGTAAGTACGTAATAGGTAGGATTCTGAACTTCCTACAGTGGGCTGTAGATAGGAAGCTTGCCTTGAGTACTATCAAGGGTCAGATTTCGGCCTTGTCAATATTTTTTCAAAGGCCCTTGGCTTCGCATTCACTAGTCAAAGCCTTTATACAAGGAGTGATGCGTATTAGTCCTCCGGTTAATATTCCCATATGTCCATGGGATCTAAACTTGGTTCTGTCGGTTCTACAGAAACAACCATTTGAACCATTACAGCATATTTCTTTGGTTCTTCTCACCAGGAAATTGATTTTTCTAGTAGCCATTTGTTCGGCTAAGAGAGTGTCGGAATTAGCAGCTATGTCCTGTAAGGAGCCATATCTGGTTATCCATAAGGATAGAGTAGTGTTACGCCCTCATCCAGCCTTTCTTCCTAAGGTGGTATCGAGGTTTCATTTGAACCAAGATGTGGTTCTTCCTCCTTTTTTCCCCAAACCTAGCTCGGTAGAGGAAAAGTTATTGCATTCTTTGGATGTAGTAAGAGCAGTTAAAGCTTATCTAAAAGCCACTGCTCAGATTCGCAGAACGGATACTTTGTTTATTCTGCCGGAAGGCCCCAGAAAGGGTCAGGCAGCGTCGAAATCTACTTTAGCCAAGTGGATTCGACAGGTCATAATGCAAGCCTATGGCTTGAGGAGAAGACCGCCTCCGTTCAAAGTTAGGGCGCACTCCACGAGAGCAGTTGGAACTTCATGGGCAGTGCATCACCAGGCCTCCCTGGCTCAAATCTGTAAGGCCGCAACATGGTCTTCAGTTCACACGTTTACTAGGTTCTACCAGGTGGACGTTAGAAGTCAGGAGGATGTCGCCTTTGGGCGCAGTGTGTTGCAGGCCGCAAAAGATCCTCATGTCTGATAGCGCTCAGCTTATATATGGTGTATCCCCCCCCCCCCTCATTGGGCATTGCTTTAGGACATCCCATTAGTAATGACTATGTCGCTCTGTGTCCCGTGATGTACGAGAAAGAAAATAGGATTTTTAGAACAGCTTACCTGTAAAATCCTTTTCTTGGAGTACATCACGGGACACAGAGCTCCCGCCCCTCTTTGGGGACACTTATTGCTTTGCTACAAAACTGAGGTGCTCCCGGATGGGAGGGGCTTATATAGGGGAGGGTACTTCCGGTTTTGGAAGTTGCCAGTGCCAGCACCTGACGGTATCTATATAACCCATTAGTAATGACTATGTCGCTCTGTGTCCCGTGATGTACTCCAAGAAAAGGATTTTACAGGTAAGCTGTTATAAAAATCCTATTATTGCTCACACATGCCATGGTTATATGTGGAATTTCACCCCAAAATACATTTTGCTGCTTCTCCTGAGTACGGGGATACCACATGTGTGGGACTTTTTGGGAGCCTAGCCGCGTACGGGACCCTGGAAACCAAGCACCGCCTTCAGGATTTCTAGGCACAAATTTTTGATTTCACTCCTCACTACCTATCACAGTTTCGAAGGCCATAAAATGCCAAAATAGCACAAAACCCCCCCAAATGACCCCATTTTAGAAAGTAGACACCCCAAGGAAATTGCTGAGAGGCCTGTTGAGCCCATTGAATATAATTTTTTTTGTCCCAAGTGATTGAATAATGACAAAAAAAAAAAAATTACTAAAAGTTGTCACTAAATGATATATTGCTCACACATGCCATGGTTATATGTGGAATTACACCCCAAAATACATTTTTCTGCTTCTCCTGAGTACGGGGATACCACATGTGTGGGACTTTTTAGGAGCCTAGCCGCGTACGGGACCCCGAAAACCAAGCACCGCCTTCAGGATTTCTAGGCACAAATTTTTGATTTCACTCCTCACTACCTATCACAGTTTCGAAGGCCAAAAAATGCCAAAATCGCACAAAACCCCCCCAAATGACCCCATTTTGGAATAGACACCCCAAGCTATTTGCTGAGAGGAATGGCGAGTATTTTACAGCTCTCATTTGTTTTTGAAAATGAAGAAAGAAAATATATATATATATTTTTTTTTTTTTCAATTTTCAAAACTTTGTGACAAAAAGCGAGATCTGCAAAATACTCACAATACCTCTCAGCAAATAGCTTGGGGTGTCTACTTTCCAAAATGGGGTCATTTGGGGGGGTTTTGTGCTATCTGGGCATTCCATGGCCTCCGAAACTGTGATAGGCAGTGAGAAGTGAAATCCAAAATTTACACCCTTAGAAAGCCTGAAGGCGGTGCTTGGTTTTTGGGGTCCCGTACATGGCTAGGCTCCCAAAAAGTCTCACAAGTGGTATCCCCGTACTCAGGAGAAGCAACAGAATGTATTTTGGGGTGTAATTCCACATATGCCCATGGCATGTTTGAGCAATATATCATTTAGTGACAACTTTGTGCAAAAAAATAAATAAAAAAATTGTCGTTTTTCCGCAACTTGTGTCAACATATAAAATATTCCATGGACTCGACATGCCTCTCAGTATATAGCTTGGGGTGTCTACTTTCCAAAATGGGGTCATTTGGGGGGGTTTTGAACTGTTCTGGCATTTTATACACAACATTAGGAAGCTTACATCCACTCTTCTAACCACTTGAAGACAAAGCCCTTTTTGACACTTTTTGTTTACATGAAAACATTTTTTTTTTTGCAAGAAAATTATGTTGAACCCCCAAACATTATATATATATATATATATATATATATATATATATATATATATATATATATATATATTTAAAGCAAAGGCCCTACAGATTAAAATGGTGGGTGTTGCATTTTTTTTTTCTACACAGTATTTGCGCAGCGATTTTTCAAACGCATTTTTTGGGTTAAAAAATGCACTTTTTTTAATTTTAATGCACTAAAACACACTATATTGCCCAAATGTTTGATGAAATAAAAAAGATGATCTTAGGCCGAGTACATAGATACCAAACACGACATGCTTTAAAATTTCGCACAAACGCGCATTGGCGACAAACTACATACATTTTTAAAAGCCTTTACAGGTTTACCCCAGTAGATTTACAGAGGAGGTCTACTGCTAAAATGATTGCCCTCGATCTGACCTTCGCGGTGATACCTCACATGCATGGTGCAATTGCTGTTTACATATGACGCCAGACCGACGCTTGCGTTCGCCATTGGGCAAGGGCAGGACAGGGGTGGTTTTTTTTTTATTAATTTTGCTTTTTTATTTTATTTTTAAATTGTTCCTTCCAAGTATTTTTTTTTTTTATCATTTTTATTGTTATCTCAGGGAATGTAAATATCCCCTATGATAGCAATAGGTAGTGACAGGTACTCTTTTTTTGAAAAAACTGGGGTCTTCTAGACCCTAGATTTTTTCTCTGCCCTCAAAGCATCTGACCACACCAAGATCGGTGTGATAAAATGCTTTCCCAATGGCGCTTTTTATATCCGGGGGGGGGGCATTCCCTCCCACTGCTTGTAAAAGCAGTCCAGAGGCTAATTAGCCGCTAGGATTGCTTTTACATGAAAGCCGGCCGCAGGCTGAAAAGAATGATACCAAGATGATACCTAAACCTGCAGGCATCATTCTGGTATAAACATTCAAAGTCCAGCAACATACCAGTACGTTGCTGGTCCTTGTTGGACATGTATTGTAATCTTTTTATTTCATGCAGCCAGTTGGCTGAACGAAAAAAGAGATTGATCGGTGGGTATGCCCACCATTAGAATACCGCCCTTCATCCACCCACTTCCAATGATGGGCATACACGCACCATTTATATATGCCGAAGCATGGGGGCATCCTCCCGCAAAAAAGTTATGCCGCACACACATGGTTGGACTTTTCCACAGGCAAGCCTCCGTCGGAATTTCGACCGTATGTACGCGGCATTAGGAGCAAAATCGCTCCTCCGCCCCTGCTGCCCCAATGCTTAGGCATATTTGCTTTTTTTTTTTAACTGGTGGTGAAATCACCTCCTACAGCACTGGAGTCGCAGGGATCAGGCCTGTCTCTGCGAACGCTGCAGTTATGTGTGTTTTTGTTTTGTAAGTGACAGTGATCGATCGATACTGCACTTGGGTGGCCTGGGCTGGACGGAGGGGCAAAACGCAGGTGCCAGCAGGTATCTGGGCTGATCCCGCTAACACTGCGTTTTTGGGAACCCTAAACTGCTGGGGACGCTAGTATAGATCTGATCAGATCAGATATTGATCTGTTCAGATACTATACCACTAAGGGGGTTGTATGCTTCACGCGTGGGTGTTAGCGTTACTGGCACTAACCTGACGCTGCCTGGGGTGTGACTCAGACCCTCTCTGACGCTAAAACCTAATTGATATCACCCGCCGGGCGATCAGGGGGTTAAACCTTTATTGGGTTATATACATGGCGGGTGCCCTGACACTATAAAAAGCAAACTAACTAACCAGCGTCACCCGTAACACTTATATGGTGATCACTGGTGAAAGGGTTAACTAGGGGCAATCAGGGGGTTAAAACCTTTATTAGATAATATATGGGGGTACCTGACGCTATAAAAACCTGCGGCGAACCTAAAAAAAATTACCAGCTACCGATCTGCATCACCGACACTAAGACAGCGTTTAGAAAAACGATTGCTTAGCGACAGTGGTGATGGGGGTGAAAGGGTTACCTGGGGGGGCGATCAAGGGGGTTAAACCCTTATTAGATAATATATTGGGGTACCTGACGCTATAAAAACCTGCGGCGAACCTAAAAAAAAATACTGGCTACGATCTGCATCACCGACACTAAGACAGCGTTTAGAAAAACAATTGCTTAGCGACAGTGGTGATAGGGGGTGAAAGGGTTACCTGGGGGGCGATCAAGGGGGTTAAACCTTTATTAGATAATATATTGGGGTACCTGACGCTATAAAAACCTGCGGCGAACCTAAAAAAAATTACCGGCTACCGATCTGCATCACTGACGCTAAGACAGCGATCAGAAAAACGATCGCTAAGCGACAGTGGTGATAGGGGGTGAAAGGGTTATCTGGGGGGTGATCAGGGGGTTAAACCTTTATTAGGGGGGGTTAGGGGGCTACACTGAACCTAAGACTAAACTTTGGTGACACTTTTACAGTCACAAATGTCACTGATTGCAGTGATCACTAAATAAATGGTCACTGCAATCAGTGACACTGTGACTGGGGGCTGGGGGGGTGATCTGGGGGTGATCTGGGGGGGCGATTTATGTCCCTATGTGTCCTGGTGTCAGTGTAGTGTTGTGTGCACTGACCTGATATCTTCTCTTGTACGGCGCTCGGTATATGTGAGCGCCGCACCAGAGATGACATCACTTCCTCCTGCTCCCTCTGTCTGACACAGACAGAGGGGGCATTTCCATTCGCCGGGAGCGATCGCGAGGGGGTGGCCAGAAACGAATGGCTGCCCCCTCATCCTGGAACGCTCCCGGACACTTAGCCACCGCTCACTGTATAGAAGGGGGGTCCGATTGGACCCCCCAACTGTACAAAGGCAATCACGTACACTCTACGTGATTGTGCCTGTCGGTGCCATTCTGCCGACGTATATATACAGTGAGCGGTCGTTAAGTGGTTAAACAAACTGCCTGTACGCTGACCTTCATTCTGAGTAAAGGTGATCCCCACAAGCTAATCTCCAATATATATATATATATATATATATATATATATATATATATATATATATATATATATATATATATATATAAAATTCTTTTTTTATATATCTATCGTGTAATGTAAACACAGCAAAACAGACGTTTTAAACCTGGGTTACTATCTGTCAAGTTAAATCATTCAGGCACAGTTGTAAAAACGTCCCGTGTACATGAAGCCTAAATCGACTGCACTTGTGGATTTGCCATTAGTAAAGCAACCCCTATTTGTCTACCTCAAGGTCTGTTCGGTGCATAAAAATGTTAAAGTAGAACTATAGGCAAAACTTTTTTGACCATGACATTTACACATGTATTTGGGCTGTTCTACGGCCCATTCCGATTTATGTAACCTCAAACTGCAATTGCCTAGGGCCATCAGGACACCACTATGTGGGCTAATTTTGGGTGGTGACAACACTGTTTGATTTTGATTCCTGCTCCCACTATATGGGGATGGGTAGGTGACCAATCACTTATCATAAAGCAAGTGGAAGCAGTGACCTATCTGCATAACAGGAAGCTGCATTCAAGAGATAGGTTGTAGCCCATAAAAGTAATTCTTTATCAGGGACACGTTTTTCACAGTTATACCCCTTATTGTAGGCATGGCTGCAGATATTCTCTGTACTTCACAAAAGATGGCTTTGCTTCTGTGCTCTTAGAAGAATTCATAGCTAGTTGCAAACAATGTGGCCACTAGATGTCACTATTCCACCTAGTAGTAATTTAGTGCATGCCTTGTTAAAATACTTGTTTTGTATTTATTTTTTTTGTGTATTGATTGGCTGTACTGCTTTAGTTGAGAATGTTCTGAAACTGTAGGTATGTGTTCCTCTTCTAAGGAAGCTCTGTAGATCATTGAGTTGTATTGGTTCTATATTGTGTAAGATATTTTGTTTTCTGCTCCTGGTCAATTGTTTGCTTCTATTATTGCACAATAGTTTCTGTTTAAAAATCCCCTTCAACTGCACTATTTTGGTCAACTGTATATATCTATTGTCATGGGTTAAGATTTGTTAAATAATGTGAAATATTAATGCTTGCTCAACTTCGAAACCCATTCTGTATTAAATGAAACAAAAACCCTTATCTGACTTTCAAAATTTGCCAAAATATAGCTGTTCCATGTTCCTGGCCTTCTTTCCTCTGCTGAATTGACTTGGCATTATCTATTCAGCACCTGCACATCATCTTAGATTAGTGTTCAGACCTTTAAGCAAACTACAGTTGCCATCAGCGGTAGGCAGTAGTAAAAGGTGGTAGGCACTGGCAGGAACAAATGTTTTATTTGAAGGTGGGGGGGCGTACAGGGATGACACTTAAAGGCAGAATATTTCCAATTTGTGGACCCTTGCTTCTAGATCCTCTTGAGTAGATCAGAAGTCTCCTCTCCTATTTAGTCAGGATATAGAAGTAAGCCTCTAAACAGGAGAAACACTTGTGCAATTGCCCTAAAAACTTGCCAGGAAACCATCCTGCATACGTAGGAGTTCAGTCATCTTGGAATTACATAAATTGGACACTGAACTGTGTGCGCGCAGCTCAGTATACTGTGCAAACAGGCAGGTAAGAATCTTTTTAATGCAGAATAGGCATAGTACATAAACTCTGTAGAAAATTAAATCCTGTTTGCCATTTCACACAAGTTTCAACTTATGTTTTTATGATAATTTTTTATTTTATTTCCTAATGGTTGGGGAGGGATTTGATGGGGGGATTTGATTGGGTCTAAACAGACCCCTAATATCTCACTTTTCGGACCGAGAAAGGAATGGACACATATTCTTCAATTCCTTTCTCTGCAGTCTCAGCTGCACTGGACAGTGAATGAATAGGAAGCGCACTGTACAGAGTGACTTCCTGTTCATTCACAAACTGAAGCATAGTAAACAGTTTACAGAGGGGGGGGGGTTGTGGGTTTAAAAGTGCAAAGGTTTTATCAGTCCCAGGAAGGGGGGGGGGGGCAGCAACCAAAAGTCGGCGGAGAGGGAAAGGAAGTAGTAGTATGCACTGTAGGGAGAAACCACCCAGGGGCATTAGTTCCAATAATTGTGTCACCCACCCACCCCCTACTTTCAGCACTCTGATCACACCCGCTTCACTTTCCAACCACCGCCTTCCCACAAGTAGAGGAGGCAGTGGGAGGGAACCTGATAACTAAATATTTGGCCTGTGCTCCAATTCACATATAATTGCCTGTATACTTGTGTATGTATGTAAATAGTCTTTTAGACCTAAATTACTGTAAATGTAAACATTTTATTTTATTTACGGCTCTGTACTCAGCACTGCTATACTATTCTTTACACAGCAGTATGCCTTGTGTTATAGACCAGGGGTCTCCAAACTTTCTAGGCAAAGGGCCGTATTGTGACCATTGAGAGTAGAAAATGCCTCAGACTTGGTGATTAGAGGGAGTAAAAACATTTTTTATAACTCTGCCTGTGGGCAGTAGGAGGAGGCAGAGTCCCCCCATCATTGGTATTGGTGGGAGGCAGAGTCCCCCCATCATTGGTATTGGTGGGCGGCAGAGTCCCCCCATCATTGGTATTGGTGGGCGGCAGAGTCCCCCCATCATTGGTATTGGTGGGCGGCAGAGTCCCCCCATCATTGGTATTGGTGGGCGGCAGAGTCCCCCCATCATTGGTATTGGTGGGCGGCAGAGTCCCCCCATCATTGGTATTGGTGGGCGGCAGAGTCCCCCCATCATTGGTATTGGTGGGAGGCAGAGTCCCCCCATCATTGGTATTGGTGGGAGGCAGAGTCCCCCCATCATTGGTATTGGTGGGAGGCAGAGTCCCCCCATCATTGGTATTGGTGGGAGGCAGAGTCCCCCCATCATTGGTATTGGTGGGAGGCAGAGTCCCCCCATCATTGGTATTGGTGGGAGGCAGAGTCCCCCCCATCATTGGTATTGGTGGGAGGCAGAGTCCCCCCCATCATTGGTATTGGTGGGAGGCAGAGTCCCCCCATCATTGGTATTGGTGGGAGGCAGAGTCCCCCCATCATTGGTATTGGTGGGAGGCAGAGTCCCCCCATCATTGGTATTGGTGGGAGGCAGAGTCCCCCCCCCATCATTGGTATTGGTGGGAGGCAGAGTCCCCCCCCCCATCATTGGTATTGGTGGGAGGCAGAGTCCCCCCCCCCATCATTGGTATTGGTGGGAGGCAGAGTCCCCCCCCCCATCATTGGTATTGGTGGGAGGCAGAGTCCCCCCCCCCATCATTGGTATTGGTGGGAGGCAGAGTCCCCCCCCCCATCATTGGTATTGGTGGGAGGCAGAGTCCCCCCCCCATCATTGGTATTGGTGGGAGGCAGAGTCCCCCCCCCATCATTGGTATTGGTGGGAGGCAGAGTCCCCCCCCCCATCATTGGTATTGGTGGGAGGCAGAGTCCCCCCCCCCATCATTGGTATTGGTGGGAGGCAGAGTCCCCCCCCCCATCATTGGTATTGGTGGGAGGCAGAGTCCCCCCCCCCATCATTGGTATTGGTGGGAGGCAGAGTCCCCCCCCCCATCATTGGTATTGGTGGGAGGCAGAGTCCCCCCCCCCATCATTGGTATTGGTGGGAGGCAGAGTCCCCCCCCCATCATTGGTATTGGTGGGAGGCAGAGTCCCCCCCCCCATCATTGGTATTGGTGGGAGGCAGAGTCCCCCCCCCCCCATCATTGGTATTGGTGGGAGGCAGAGTCCCCCCCCCCCATCATTGGTATTGGTGGGAGGCAGAGTCCCCCCCCCATCATTGGTATTGGTGGGAGGCAGAGTCCCCCCCCCCATCATTGGTATTGGTGGGAGGCAGAGTCCCCCCCCCCCATCATTGGTATTGGTGGGAGGCAGAGTCCCCCCCCCCCATCATTGGTATTGGTGGGAGGCAGAGTCCCCCCCCCCATTTGGTATTGGTGGGAGGCAGAGTCCCCCCCCCCCATCATTGGTATTGGTGGGAGGCAGAGTCCCCCCCCCCCCCCATCATTGGTATTGGTGGGAGGCAGAGTCCCCCCCCCCCATCATTGGTATTGGTGGGAGGCAGAGTCCCCCCCCCCCCCCATCATTGGTATTGGTGGGAGGCAGAGTCCCCCCCCCCCCCCATCATTGGTATTGGTGGGAGGCAGAGTCCCCCCCCCCCATCATTGGTATTGGTGGGAGGCAGAGTCCCCCCCCCCATCATTGGTATTGGTGGGAGGCAGAGTCCCCCCCCCATCATTGGTATTGGTGGGAGGCAGAGTCCCCCCCCCATCATTGGTATTGGTGGGAGGCAGAGTCCCCCCCCCATCATTGGTATTGGTGGGAGGCAGAGTCCCCCCCCCATCATTGGTATTGGTGGGAGGCAGAGTCCCCCCCCCATCATTGGTATTGGTGGGAGGCAGAGTCCCCCCCCCATCATTGGTATTGGTGGGAGGCAGAGTCCCCCCCCCATCATTGGTGTCAGTGGATGGAATAATTTATTTTATTTTATTTTTTCCCATGTGCAACTGGCCTAATGAGCCCTTTATTTCTTTATAAACTAGTAAAATCATGTCTGCTGTTATTTGCTCCTAGTTCAATAGTGGGTTATTTACCCAAATAGATTGTACATGTTCAGTTAACAATATGACTTGTGTCTATACCTGTTGTGCTTCTTCTTTTTTTTTTAAAGCCATGACAACATAAAATTGAATAAACTTTTGTTAATGTTCCCTTTTTTTACAGAGACACTTCTTCAGAAATATTGGATCCCTTCTCACTTATGCTTTGCAGTCTCATGCTTCATCATTGGGTGAGTCATGAAAGTGTGACAATATGGATGATTTACAGTCATACAATGAAGGGCTGTTAGTAAATGATATCTCTGCTTGTGTCTGCATACTGTGCCTCATCCAGATTGTGCGCTGGCAGCAACACCGCTATATTTATCTACCTTCAGCTCTGCAGTTTTCTGACCCTGCAAAAGATTAGTAGAGCTATAAATAATATGCAAAAAAGGCAACCTGTTGTGCTTTTCAGAATGAGATCTTGTGTACTATTCATCTTGTACCTTATGCTGCAGTGTGTTTCTTAACACTTGTCATTGACTAAAACACGGAATGAAATAAATCCTTGTGATGCCTCCTAGCAACCATTCATCTTCAAGTATATACTGAAAACAGTGGCAAAGTACAGATTGATTTAATTGGTTATGAAACCACACATGCCTTCCTTGGTATTTCTAGCCACAGAATCCTTCATACTGAAAAGGAAAGTTTAAGCTGGCCATGCGCGGCTCAAATTGTGGAAGATTTTTGCTCTTCCTCTTTTTTTTTTTTTCTCCCGCCACCCGGCTTGACAAGAGTTGATTTGAAAAATCCTAGAAGCCAGGTGGTAAATTGTTGGCCAAATAGTGACTGCATTTAATCAGATGCAGTCACTGTTTGGGTATTCAGAGATCTGAAGGTGCTGTGGCTGTCACAATACACTAGACCAGGAGGGGATATTTTTCCATACACTGTTTTATTATGGGTGGAGGAATCTGTTGACATCTCTTGTTCACTAAACGTTTATTCTCTCCTTATGGGGGAGGACAAGAAGGCTCATGTTCTGTATTAGGGTTGCAAGGAAACCGATATCGAGCATTTGTACAACTACTTATACTCGTGCAAATGCTCTGATGCCTAAATCCAGGGCCGTGACAAGGAATGGGCAGGTGGGGCGGCTGCCCTGGGCACTGTGGTCTCATTTGAGGCGGGAGGGTGCCACAAGGAGATTGGGAGGAGGCGATTTGTGTTAAGAGAGATTTGGGGGGGGCAGCTAGCGGTAAGTATTGTTCTAGGAATGGAAATTTGGGGAAGTGGTGTACTAGGAGATAACATTTTAGGGGTAAACGATTTGTGCATGGAGGGGTGAATTTGTTTTGGGGGGGGGGGATTTGTGCTGAGATTGGGGATTTCAGCAGGGGGGTGGATTTCTACTGGGAGGAGGAATTTATGCTTGGGGAGGGTTAAGCATGCAGATTAATACTTGTTTTTGCTGGGGATTTTTGCTGACACATAATGCTTGTACATCTTTGGGGGGGGCGGTGCAGTTTGGGCCTGGACTTTTGTTTGATGACCCTGTTCCTGCACTGCCTAAACCGATATATTTGCGGTTCGGTTTGAGCCCATACAAAATTGAGTCAAATTGCACTGCAAAGAATCACATTCATTGTGAACAGGAATGCGGTGCATTTCCTGTCCAAATTGTGTGCGGTTTCCCCCACCGCTCCTGTGTGAACGCAGGCTTTTAGTGACTTTAGCCTGGGTCCACACAAGAGTGTTGCGTTAAGGTGCATGCGATTCGAACAGGAATCGCACCGCAGTCCTGTGCAAATTGCATGTGATTTCTTTGCAGTGTTATTTGAGCCCCATTCATTCTGTATGGGCTCAAATCGCACCGCAAAGTTATCTTGGGTATCTTGGGTACTTGCGCACAAGTATCGGTACTTGTACTCACCAATAAAGAAAAACGATATTGGTGTAACCCTAGTCTGTATCATGTCCTGTAAGCAGCTGGTCTGGGATGACAATTCTGATCTGGGCACTGATCACTTACAGGAAAGGAAGGGTTTCTGGATGTCCTTTGGAAATACTGCAGTTTTAATCCCCTTTAAAAGTATGTAGGATATGATCACCATTTTATAAGCTTGGCAATGCATTAACCACTTAAAGCAGAGTTCCAGCCTTTTAATGTTTATTAAAAGTCAGCAGCTACAAAAAGTATAGCTGCTGACTTTTAATAAACAGACACTTGCCTGTTCCACGGTCCAGCGATGCGGCCGCACGGAGCATCGCTCCTCTCCTTGGCGCCTCCATTCACATTCTGGGCACCTGGCCGTCGCAGCTTTTGGCTTCACGGCCGGGCATGCGCTGCGCTACCGGAATGGACAGGCGATCTCCTGGGACCTGTCAAGTGTTACCTACAGATCGCCTAAAGGGAGGGGCCGCCTAGGGGCAGAGGAGGAGTCGCCTAGGCGGTCCCTAGGTGGAAGTGGGACAGGAAGTCCCACTCCTACCAAAGCCCACACTCCCTCCCCCCCCCCCCCAAAAAAAATTACATGCCAAATGTGGCATGTAAGGGGGCGAGGAGTGCTTAAAGCGGAGGTTCCACTTTTGGGTGGAACTCCTCCGCTTTAACGACCACCCACTGTGTATATATACGTCGGCACTTTAAATATGTATATGTCAGTAATGGCAGCAGCTGCTGCCATAACCGAGGTATCCATCTTTTCGGTGAGCGGTCCAGTTTACGATAATAGTGGTCTCTGCGGCGGATTCGCCGCAAGATCAGTTATTGGTGGCGGGAGCCATTGGTAGCGGCGGAGGCGATCGGGTCCTCTTCCTAGCTGGGTATGGATATGAGTGAGGGGAAGATGGCCCCAACCCGTCTCCATATCATAGCAGGGGGAAAGCGACATCAAAACGTCACTTCCGCCCATACCTCTTAGGCCCCTTTCACACTGAGGCGCATTTCAGGCATTTTAGTGCTAAAAATAGCGCATAAATGATGCCTGAAATACTCCTGCCCCAGTATTCTCAATGTGAAATCCCGAGGGCTTTCACACTGAGGCGATGCGCTGGCGGGAGGAAAAAAAATCTCCTGCAAGCCGCATCTTTGGAGCGGTGTGTATACCACTCCTTCCCATTGAAATCAATAGGACACCGCGGTTTTCTGGCGGTCTTAACCCTTTTTCGGCCACTAGCGGGGGTTAAAACCGCACCACTAGCGGACGAATACCGCGGTAAATACAATGGTATAGCGGCACTGAAAATTGCGCCGCTATACCACCACCGCACCTGCCCGCCCCAGTGTGAAAGGGGCCTGAAGGACAATTTTTTATCATTTTATTATTTTATTTTTTCAAATGACATTTTTTTTAAATGGTGGTGTAAAAATAAATAAAATAAATAAGAAAAAAAAATAATTATTAAATATTGCAATGACTATACATTTTTTTTTCTAACACCCTAGAGAATAAAATGACAATGTTTTGGGGGTTCTAGGTAATTTTCTAGCAAAAAAAATAGTTTTTAACTTTTAAACACCGAGTCTGAAAAAGAGAGGCTCGGTCCTTAAGTGGTTAAAATCATTTACTGAATAATGTTTTGTGAGTTGAGATGGTCCAGCAGTGGTGTGTCTGAAAATCACAATTTCCCTATAGTCCCAATTTGTTTCAGAAGCTAAAATGCACTGTGGGGGGAGTTTATCAAAACTGGAGCAGCCATGCATTACTACCAATCGATATCTAGCTTTCATTTTCAAAGGCTAACTGTACAAGCTGAAGATAAAAGCTCATTGGTTGCCATGCACAGCTGCCCCAGATTTTGGCTGCTCTAGTTTTGACAAATTAACCCCTAGTATATTTACATGATTTTTATTTATTTTTTTGTTAATGTACAAAACCTTTTCTGAAGTAATGCAGTAAAAGTGCAAAAGTAATGTTTTTTAAATTAAGCAGAATATGTTTGAACAGTATTTAGACTTTAAATGTACATACAAAAATTATAATTATATCAGAACTAGTGGAGCATCTGTTAAAACAAACAAAAAAAAAACATTTACTGTACTTACCGTATTTATCGGCGTATAACACGCACCGGCGTATAACACGCACCCCAAGTTTAGGAGGGAATTTTAAGGGAAAAAACTTTTAGGAGGGAAATTCAAGGAAAAAAAACTTACATTTAAATGCAGCATGCAGCCTTGCCCAGTGTCCATCTGCAGCCTTGCCCAGTGTCCATCTGTCCATCTGCAGCCGTGCCCAGTGTCCATCTGTCCATCTGCAGCCTTGCCCAGTGCCTTTGCGATCGTGTCAGTCCCGGCGGTTTTTAAAATTTGGCGCCGATTTCTGTGGAGAGGAGCGAGCGGGGCCGAGTGTACTTCGGCTGGACTCGGCTCCTCTCGCAGTTCCGCCCATCTCCACTGACTGCGCCGCTGACGGAGAAAGCCGAGTGTACTTCGCCTAGACTCGTGTCTGCTCACAGTCACAGGCAGGACTGCGAGAGGAGCCGAGACTAGGCGAAGTACACTCGGCTTTCTCCGTCAGCGGCGCAGTCAGAGATGGGCGGGACTGCGAGAGGAGCCGAGTAAAGCCGATTGTACTTCGGCTTCGGCTCCGCTCGCTCGTTTTCAGCAGGGGAATTCGACGGAGTATCGGCGTATAACACGCACCCACGATTTTCCCCTGATTTTAAGGGGAAAAAAGTGCGTGTTATACGCCGATAAATACGGTATATCTACTAACTTTGTGACCTGTTATGGGTCCGTAAATCGGAAAGTATTTAGTATGGAGAGACACAGGCAACTGGTGTTTTTTAAGAGGGTTCACCAATGGCAGCTTCTGGATTTCACACTCCAGGTTTCCTTTAATCTGAACCTTAAAGTTGCTGTACTGCAGTATAACTGGTCGGGACAGACTTATTTGGGTCAGCAATGTAAACACCAGTTCATAGGTTCCTTTTTTTGCTTATTGCAGGGCACATAAAAGTATTGTTACACGTAGGGATCCAAAGTGACGAATTTTATTTTTTATTTTATACCTGGCCACCAGCTGCTTATTTTTTCATCTGATTAGCAAATATACAATTTTTTGAGGCCTTGAATATTTTAGAGTAAAACCCTTCTTCAGGCCAATCATTTAGTGGGTATAGAAAAGAATCCCCCCCCCCCCTTTAAAATAAGCACATTTGTTGCTTTGCAGCCTAAAATGAAGACAGTTAGTTTGTTTTATCCAGCTATCTTTACTCAGTGCAAGTGAAAGATAGAACACCAACATGTCAGATAAAAAAAAAAAATCAAAAACAATCGGAGTTGCAAAAAGGATCACCCCCTTTCTAAAGATGACTTGTAAACTCAATCAGGTGTAGCTAATCACCATCTCTATGGTACGCAAAGTTATTTGACCTTTCAACTGATCAGCTGTGGTCATGTTGATTAGCTCAGCATGAAAAGAGCTTTCCTGGAGCATTTCACTCCCTGGTAGTGCAACTGAAGCACTCAACTATGGGTGACAAGGCACTGTCAAAAGATCTCGGGGATGAAGTTGTGGACGGGCACAAGTCAGGAGAGGGATACAAAAAAAAATCAGACTATCAATGCCTAGAAGACCAGTAAAGTATTTTATTCAGAAGTGGAAGGTATTTGGTATAACACAGACCCTCCCTGGATCAGGACGTCGCTCCAAACTGGATGAAAGAGCCAAGGGGCCTACAGCAACTCTAAAGCAGTTGCAGGGATTTATGACAGAGTGGTCATTGTATGCATGTGACAACAATATCACAAATTCTCCACAAATGTGGCTTGTATAGGAGTGTTGCACGAAAAATGGCACTAAAAGGCCACATGCAGTCACGACTGAGCTTTGCCAAAATACACCTTGAAGATTCTAAGGCTACATGGAAAAAGGGGTTGTGGTCAGATGAGACTAAAATTTAACTATTTGGCCTCAACACCAAACAATATGTTTGGTGGAAATCCAATACAGCTCACCATCCAAATAACACCATTCCTACAGTAAATCATGGAGGTGGTACTATCCTGTTATAGGGGTGTTTCTCTGCAGCAGGGACTGGGGCACTTGTCAAGATAGAAGGAAAAATTGATGGGGCAAAATACCATCAAATTCTTGAGGAAAATCTGCTGCCCTGTGCCAGAAAGTTGTCAATGGGAAGAAGGTTTACCTTCCATCATGACCATGACCCAAAGCACACAACAATGACCGCACATTTGTTGAAGAAAAAGGTGAATGTCTTTGCATGGCCTAGTCAGAGCCCAGACTTGAACCCCACCGAAAATCTGTGGAATGACTTGAAGACTGCAGTCCACAAATGGTCACCATAAATTTTAACTGAACTTGAGCAGTCCTGTAAAGAAGAGTGGGAAAATATTGCAAAGTCTAGATGTGCAAAGTTGGTAGAAACATATCCCAACCGACTAAAGGCTGTAATTTAAACCAAAAGGTGGTTCAACAAAATACTAACACAAGGGAGTGATATCCTTTTTCCAACTCCGTTATTCTGTCCTTGATTCCTATTTATTTTTCCTGCCTTTTTTTTGTGTTTTTTTTTTTTCTTTCACTTGGATGTTATAAAGGGCACTGAGTAAATACAGCTGCATTTTTTTTAAATTATTTTAAGGGGGAGGGGGGGGGGGGTTTGATCCTTTTCTAGACCCACTGTATATAATGTAAAGAAGGATGGCAAACTTTATTGCCGATTCTTACCTTTTTCTGTTCTGTAGATATATTCGGCCATTACAGAAACTTCCGCAGATTTTTAAGAGGTAGGGTCTGCCTGCTATAACACACAATCTGTTCCACTGTTGTAGGAATTAAAAATATTTGAATCTCCGTGTCCAACATGTAATACCCTCTTCTAGTATGTCACCAAAGACGAAGGGGGCAGCACTGCAAACATAAGAAAAGTGATGGTAATACTAAAAATTTACCTCAAACTCTGCAGATGTCTGGGAAAAGCTGTGACCCAATTACAAAAGCAGAACATCACTACGAAAAACCAAGCTGCTCTTCAAGGACCTTAAAGCGTTATTAAACCTTTGTGTGTGTGTGTGTGTGTGTGTGTGTGTGTGTGTGTGGCAATGTCATAATGTGCTAGTATGCATCGCATATTAGTTAATTATGTGAAACTTGCCTTAGAATGAAGCCCTCCAGCAGCGCGCTGTCATCGCTGAAGGCGCTTTCGTCTTCACCCGGTCTTCCACCTAAGTTTGCGGACTCCGGCTGTGGGTGTGGCCGAGCTGCAATGACGTCACTCCCATTTACGGCACAGGACTCTGAAGGAACGGCATCGGTATGTATGCCGTTCCTTCAGAGCGCATGCGTCGGTGAGGTCACCGGCTGCATCTACAGTAAATATCTCCTGAACTGCATGTTTGGGAGATATTTACAGTACCTATAGGTAAGCCTTAATATAGGCTTACCCATAAATGGAAATCCTGCATGGGAGTTTACTCCCACTTTTAAGCGGATCTACGCTGCATCTGAGCACCACAAACCAAAAACACAATTTAAATCCTTTTTAATATTTAAAGCAAACGCTCCCATCCATCCATGTCTCCAAGCATTATTTTGCTAACAAATCACTTTGAAAAACAACCCCTAGCATTTCTGGCTGTGGCCATCTTGAGTAATGTTCATGTAGCATTTACTTGCTGGAATCCATCTGCCCTTAGTTCAAGCATGCATGCAGTAGAGTGTGCTTGGCTGAGGAAACCCTCTCCTCTTTTTCCTCCCTTACTGAAGACTTGCTTAAAAGTAACGGAGTTGTTGACCCCCCTCGAAGACTCCTGGGATGTACGACATTATTTACCTAGGCAAGAAGCCAGGAAGTAACTGAAGAACTAAAAAAAAAAAATAGTTTAAAACAAGTAAATAGGAAAGTATATCATAACTATTTACGAATACTAGCCACGTTCAGATTAAAAATAATCAATGTTGATTGGGAGAGTGAAGTACCACTTTACTGTTCAGTAAGGCCCCTTTCACACTTGTGCGACTTGTCCTGCAACTTGGGACTCCAAAGTCGCATGACAAGTCGTTCCCCATCTTTTTCCTATGAGTACCATTCACAGGGCTTTTTTTCAGCAGGAACGCGGGGAACGCAGTTCCGGCACCTCCAGCAATGAATGTATGTAATGGCAAGGAGTGCTGGGGTGTGCTGGAGGGTCTATTGATGCTTGCTGCTGGGGGATCTATTGTCACTGGTGGGATCTATTTTTGTGTGGGGGTCTCTTGTTGCTGGGTAGATCTATTGTTGCTAGTGGGGGGTCTTATGTTTCTAGGGGGGAGCAATTGTTGCTGGGGGGGATATACTGTTGAGGGAGAGGTCTATTGTTGCTGCTTCCTGGAGGGTCTATTGATGCAGTCTGCTGGGACATCTGTTGTTGCGTCCGGGGGTCTATTGTTGCTGGGGTGGTATTTTGTTGCCTGGGGGGGTCTTCTATTGTGTAGGGGCTCCATTTTTGCTGGGGGGGGGGGTCTATTGTTGCTCACTGCAGGGGATCTATTTTACGGTCTTTTTGTTATCATTAACAAATTACGTGCAAATCACTTAGTAGCAAAAATTATACTTGGTTCTGTATTCTCTAAAATGGATGGAGGTCGGTAGGAGGTAGAACCAAGGAACGGTGCACAGGGGCCGGTAGGGAGCAGAAACGAAGGGTGAAGGTCGGAGTTCCTGCACCTATTCTCTGGGGGGAAAAAAAGCCCTGACCATGCATATCTGTGCGACTTCAAAGTAGACCCTGCACTACTTTGGTCCAACTTTGATGCGATTTGATGTCCATAGACCTCATGTTTACACAGGCATTGCTTAAAGTTGCTGCAAAATCGTGCGACTTTCAGGTTGCACAAGTGTGAAAGGGGCCGGGTTTACACTGGTACGGCAAACACTCCAACATTGGGAACTCATGACGTGTGAAAATCAATGTTTCCCTATGAGAGCCGTCTTAACTGGTCCGACACAAGTCAGTCCGACTTTTAAAATGCTCCCTGTACTACTTTAGTCCGACTTTGATCCTACTTCATCCTATTGAATATCGCTGAAGTCAGATCAAAGTCGGATCGTGGTCTTAACTGATCGGACTTTGCCATGCGACTTGTGCTCTGATGATCTTAAATTCCACGCCAAATATTAAAAAAAAAGGCCCCTTGGTTTGGCATGGATTTTAAGGGAAAGCCTCCACGCCGAAAAATTTCATGCCCCCCCCCCCAAATCTATACCAGACCCCTATTCGAGCACGCAGCCCAGCAGGTCAGGAAAGGTGGTGGGGACAAGCGAGACCTCCCCCCGAACCGTACCAGGCCGCTCCCCTCACTCCAAAGCACCTTGTCCCCATATTTATGAGGACAAGGGCCACTTCCCGACAACCCTGGCCGTTGGTTTTCGGGGGCTGCAGGCGGGGGCTTATCAGAATCTGGAAGCCCCATTTAACAAGGAGGGCCACCCCAGATTCTGTACCCCTACCCATTCACCTAAATAAAAAAAGTTTCAAAAATAAAACGGTACACAGGTTTCTAAAGTACGGTAATTTATTAAGGCAGCTTCTGCGTCACTTCCGATTTTATTCTCCCCTCTCCGGCTCTTCTGCCTCCTCCGCTGATGTTTTCTACCTCTGCCGGTTCTTCTCCACTCGTCGGTTATTTTCCACTGATGTCTTCTAGCCATCCCTGTTTGTTCTGCCGCTGTCTTCTGCCTCTGCCGGGTCTTGTCCGCTGTCTTTGCACTCTTTTGCCGGGTCTTGTCCACTGTCTTCTCTCCCTGTTCTTCCTATATTGACTCAACGTTCTCTCCCGCTCTAGTGCTGGGTGTGCGGTGTGCTACTACTTATATTGGCATGGGGCGGGGTCACCAGGTGATGCCACCCGGAGGCTCCGCCCCTTATGACTTCACCGCCCCATCATGACCCGGCAGAGGCAAAGAACCGGAGAGGGCTAAAAGACATCAGCAGAGAAAAACCGGCAGAGGCAGAAGACCTCAGCGGAGGAGGTAAAAGAGCCGAGGAGGGGAGAAGAAATCGGAAGCGACACCGGAATCTGGGGACCCCCTTGTTAAATGGGGCTTCCAGATTCTGATAAAACCATACCCTCCCCCCCCACCCGCAGACCCTGACAACCGACAGCCAGGGTTGCCGGGGGGGAGGCACTTGTCCTCAACACCCCCCATGTTGAGGGCATGCAGCTTGGTACGGTTCAGGAGGGGGAGGGGGTGCTCGCTCTTCCCCCACCCTCTTTCCTGACCTGCCGGGCTGCGTGCTCAAATAAAGGTCTGGTATGGATTGGGGGAGGGAGGCCACCGTATTTTTTTTGTTTTTTTGTTTTTTTTTAAACGTGACAGTTCCCCATAAAATATATACCATACCAGACCAAAGGGCCTGGTATGCGCTTGAGGGGGAACCCATGCCTTTTTTTTTTTTTTCTCCCCCTTTTCCTTTTTTTTTTTTTTTTTTTTTTTTTTTACAATTGGCATGGAGTTCCCCCTAAAGACTCATACCAGACTCAAAGTTGGATCCCCGTTTTATTGAAGTCGCAGGGCAAAGAATCCAGTCCTGTCGTACCAGTGTGAACCTGGCCTAACCCTTATTTCTGAGACCTAGACATTGAAACCCTACCTGGGACCTGCCCTGTCTGATGCATCTCAACGATTAAGGCTGTCTTTTAGGTGTAATGCGTCAGAGAGGGGAGGTCCCATGTAGAGCTTCAATGCCTGTCTCTTGAATTATTAAGCTTTAAATGAACCTTGAGGTCCTTGGTGTACAGGTATTTTTTTTGTTGTGCAATTGAACATAGGAGCGTGGACGAGCACAGTTTGGTGTCTCTACCTGATTGCCTTGACTTCAGAGAGGATTGGGAGCAGCAACTCATTCCTATCTACACATGAGCAGAAAAATTACACTTTTTGGGGACAGAATGTAGACCATGCTATCGTGACACTTTTAGGCCTCATCCTAGGGGCGTCTGGTAGTTTTTTTTTTTTCCCTGACTCTAAATGCCCCTGCATGTTCGCCTACTGCATGTTCGCCTATTTGTCTATGCACACATAGGCATTCAGAGGAGTTTAGAGGCAGAAGGCTATGTACTGAACAAACACAAAATTGTAATATTGGTGCCCAGAATTAAAGTCTGGGAACAACTACCCGCTTTGTGCAGCAGCATTGCACAGAAACTTGACTTTCCTCCTTTTCTTGCAGTCCCCACTGGTACTGTTGGCGTTTTTTACCTGAATACAAAGAATGCATTAAAGTGGTTGTAAACCCACTTTTGCAACTTGCACCTACAGGTAAGCCTAGATTAAGGCTTACCTGTAGGTGCAAGAAATATCTCCTAAACCTACACGGTTTAGGAGATATTTGCTAAAAATGACATGCGTCGGTGTCTACGACGCATGCGCGCCGTAGACAGCGGCGCATTCATAGGGTTAATCCCATTCACAAATCCGGATTTGACGGCTCCCGCGTGCATGCGTGGAGTCACGTCTTCGCCGCTCCAGCCAATCACAGCGCCGGAGCGGCGCTGTGATTGGCTGGAGCGGCGATACCCGGAAGTAACCTTCCGACTTTTGCCGCAGTGATGGCTGGAGAGGGAGACGAGGACGCCTTCGGGGGCCCCGATCTAAGGTAAGTGATGCATAATGAGCTAGTATGCTAGTCATACTAGCTCATATTATGCCTTTTGTCTTGCAGGTTAGTTTAAAAAATAAAATAAAATTATAACCGGGTTTACAACCACTTTAGGTAAAAACATTTAGACTTTAGTACTACTTTTAAGATCTGCATCACAAGGTCTCTCTTCCAGCCAAGTGTTACTAAAATCTGAACTTTAAAAAAAAAAATGTAAATAACAAACATGTTTATACTTGCCTACACAGAGCAGCCCTGATCCTCCTCTTCTTGGGTCCCCGGTGGCAATCTTGGCTCCTTCTTTGCGTGTCCCCTGCTCAAATGTGTGAGGTGGAAGAGCAGGGGAAATAGATGGAGCACAGCACTGATCTCTTCCCCCCCCCCCCCTCTTCCCCCTTCACACGAGGGGGGGGGGGGCAGAGGGAAGCTGAAAATGTTTTTTCAATTCATTGAGGTAAAAAACTTTTAGGGGTTTAGTATCGCTTTATTCTGCTTTTTGGGTTTCTGTTCCTTGCACGAGACAAACCTAAAATTACAAGAGTTCAAGCAATGTTTCTGCTTTTGTTTACCAGTAGTTTAAAAATAGGAGACCCTGTTTTTTCTCTTATTCCTCACAGAAATCTCATGTATGGAGTAGTGAAATTAATGAAGTGGGTTGGTCAGCTTAATGACACATTTTACTACACTGACTGTCTATTTTTTGGAGCAATCATCTCTGCCACAGATCCAGGTATGTTGAATAGTGTTTTATATCTATTGTATGTATTGTGTATTGTTTGCAAACTACTAGAAGGGCTATTTGTTTTCACACATAATTCTCATAACTTTTGCCCATTCACACAATTTTTACCATTGAATTCCATTAAAAATGTGTGACTCTTGGATATAAGTTGTGTGAATCTGAATCTGGTGTGACAAAATTTACACCTAGATCACTCCAGGGCAAGTTGGGGTCAGTAATAATTAGTGATAAGGGATAGAAGAGAATGCAGAGCATAAATTACACCTCATGCTCCTTATCCTCTAATCAACACAATGGCATTATCCAATAGGCCTGAGGACTTGAATGTCTTAACTGGAATCAGAAGTCTTTTAACCGCATCCCACCTGGCCACTGTACATAAAAGGCTGGGCGGGACAATTGTCATTCTGGGAGGACGTACCTGTATGTCCTCCTAGAACTGTGCCTTGTGCAGATCCCCGGGGCAGTGCATCAGTGACTGCTGTGTTAACCGCATGCACTAATCCAAGTACGAGGCTGCGTTGCTCCGCCCTGGTACCATGTGATTGTGACCATTCACAGTGATCACTATCCAGTAGAAAGCATGGCTGCCATTCATTCAGCCATTGAGAACTACTGTAATCTCTGTGGTCACAGTTATCCCATGGTACAGGGCCAAGCACTGCCTCTCTGTACAATGTAATAGCTGTAACCAATCACAGCTATCACAGTAGTTCTCAATGGCAATAAATGCAGCCAAGAACTATCAGAAATGATTGCTTATTTACCAATCGTAGAGCAAAAAATTAAAAAATAACCCCAATAACTTTCCTAGAGTAGTGCAGTGTCACTGTGGTAACAAGGCACTGCTCTAGTGACGGGATGTAATAGAAAAAAATATATATATTTATATATTTATTTTTCTCCTACAATGGCAGGCTACTATGATATCACTGTATGTCAGTGCCACCAGCTATTATCTCTGATCACCGCCACAGTAGTACAATGTCGCCAGACCAGTGCTGCCAGTCGGTGTTTCCAATCACCGCCACACCGGTCACATTGTTGCAGATCACCGCCACACCGGTCACATTGTCGCAGATCACCGCCACACCGGTCACATTGTCGCAGATCGCCGCCACACCGGTCACATTGTCGCAGATCGCCGCCACACCGGTCATATTGTCGCAGATCGCCGCCACACCGGTCATATTGTCGCAGATCGCCGCCACACCGGTCATATTGTCGCAGATCGCCGCCACACCGGTCATATTGTCGCAGATCGCCGCCACACCGGTCATATTGTCGCAGATCGCCGCCACACCGGTCATATTGTCGCAGATCGCCGCCACACCGGTCATATTGTCGCAGATCGCCGCCACACCGGTCATATTGTCGCAGATCGCCGCCACACCGGTCATATTGTCGCAGATCGCCGCCACACCGGTCATATTGTCGCAGATCGCCGCCACACCGGTCATATTGTCGCAGATCGCCGCCACACCGGTCATATTGTCGCAGATCGCCGCCACACCGGTCACATTGTCGCAGATCGCCGCCACACCGGTCACATTGTCGCAGATCGCCGCCACACCGGTCACATTGTCGCAGATCGCCGCCACACCGGTCACATTGTCGCAGATCGCCGCCACACCGGTCACATTGTCGCAGATCGCCGCCACACCGGTCACATTGTCGCAGATCGCCGCCACACCGGTCACATTGTCGCAGATCGCCGCCACACCGGTCATATTGTCGCAGATCGCCGCCACACCGGTCATATTGTCGCAGATCGCCGCCACACCGGTCATATTGTCGCAGATCGCCGCCACACCGGTCATATTGTCGCAGATCGCCGCCACACCGGTCATATTGTCGCAGATCGCCGCCACACCGGTCATATTGTCGCAGATCGCCGCCACACCGGTCATATTGTCGCAGATCGCCGCCACACCGGTCATATTGTCGCAGATCGCCGCCACACCGGTCATATTGTCGCAGATCGCCGCCACACCGGTCATATTGTCGCAGATCGCCGCCACACCGGTCATATTGACCCAGATCGCCGCCACACCGGTCATATTGACCCAGATCGCCGCCACACCAGAAAATGCATTCAGGTAATAAACCTTAAGCCTTTTAGCGCCACTTTAATCTTGGCACACCAGTCTCCAGAGGTTACAATAGCTGCCATGAGTTTGGCTGGGCATAGACAATCCAAAAATTATGATGCTTGCGTTAGGATTAACCCAAATATGTGTACACCTGGTGGACAAAACAATTGTGATGTGGAATTTTTTTTATTGGCATTTACCAGCTTGCTCATTGAGAACGGGAAAAAGATGCATTCTGCCTCTGCTGGACAAGCCATTTATGTACAGTGACCAATTCCCATGCTATCAAAGACCTGAAGATAGATGCCCACCCCCATACTACAAAGTCCTAATTTTAAGAGAGGCCTTTTTTTGTTTGTTTATAAAAGCCAACTTTTGTTTTACTGTGTTTTTTTTTGTTTTTTTACCTAGGACCCAGCTTAGAAATTAGAGATTTTCATTAACACCTTTATGCCTAGTTAATTGAGAGCTTACAGTTTACTCCTTCTTTTTTTTTTTTTTAAAGTGACGGTCCTAGCTATATTCAATGACCTGCGTGCGGATGTGGACTTGTATGCTCTTCTGTTTGGAGAAAGTGTCCTCAATGATGCTGTAGCCATTGTGCTGTCATCGTAAGTATTTTGCTCTTCGTTGTATTGAAAATTAAATATTATACAGTGATGTACAATACTGCAGTGACTCTGTGGTTACCAGTGTTGGGGTCCTGGCTTCACTTCCCACCAGGGGGCTGTCTGCTTAGAGTATGTATTCCTTTATTTTAAGGCATTTACTGCTGGAGCCCTCAAGCTCCTTGGGTGGATAGTCGGCACACAGAACTATTATTATTGTAAAGAAAAAGTAAAATTTATGTAGCGGGTTAAACGTGAGACTTCGAGGCAGGGATAAATTGCATCATGCTTACCTAAAAGTTCCTGAATGATGATACCCTTTTATACAAGCACCACCCCCTGTATTACGTGATCCCTTTTTTTAATTTTATTTTTTAACGCTGCTCAAATGTGCTTTTGGGGATGCATGTTGTCGGCTATATATTCATGTTGACTAGACCAAAATTCAAGCCGTAGGTGGCCCTGCAAGAACCCCCTAGCTTGGCAGAAGCAGATTTTAAAATTCAGCCAGGTGGAAAATGATTGGCCAAGCAGCATCCAATCAGATGCCCTCACTGTATTTAGATAGGCCCACGGGCTAAATGAGAAAACTGAGCCATCTAAGGCCAGCTATAGTTTAAATATTTATATCCTGAAATACCCTGACCTACAAACTTTTCTGATTCCTTAACATCCCTTGCACTTTATTTTCCCTATAGTTTTCCTGTTTAATTTAGCCACAAATATCTTCTTTCCCAGATGTAAATTTATAATGATCTGTGTTTTTTAGGTCCATTGTTGCTTACCAGCCAACTACTGAAAACATGCACACCTTTGATGCGGCTGCCTTTTTCAAGTGTGTTGGCGTTTTTCTTGGCATTTTCAGCGGGTCTTTCGCAATGGGTGTTTGTACCGGTGTAGCAACAGCTCTTATATCCTTTCTGGGGTTTACACAGAAGTATCTGTTTTCTCACGTAATGCTTGTAGCTCACAGGATTCTTTAACCAGAGACTTAAAGTTATACTAATGACTGTGGTTTTGTTTTTAGTGCTTTTTTTTTCTCCCTGTTTATGTAACTCGCATAGTTACAAGGGGTGTTCCGAGCAGTTTATTGCTCAACTTGGAATGAGGTTTACCTATTAAAACATGGACCCTGGGGCTAAGCAAGCTGTACCTGAAATCTGTAATGGAAGCAGCCACCCCCTGAGAGATGCCACATACTACTTTTTGAGGGTTCAGCTTTACTGCAAGTTAATAGACTGCCCTGGAACTAGTATGTGGTCCCTAAGCCAAGGAATGGCTACTTCTATTAGAGCATTCTCATACAGGTTTGTTCTAGATTCCTTTTTACTTTAGAAGATTCATTCATAATAAAAAGTAAAGTCTAAATAAAACATTTACATTAGTGTATGTAAATACTTCCAATGAACCTCTGTTTTTTTCAGTTAACGCTGTTATAAATACCATTAAAAGAATTGTGTTATCTGTCTATTTTTAAAGTGGTTGGAAAGTCTAAACATTTTTCAATCATAAAGCAGACCTTCACCTTCCCGAGGAAGATCCCGCCTCTTTACCCCTCCTTCCTTCCTCTGGTGGAATAGGGCAAAAAAAATGTTTTAATTACATTTTTTTAAATGTCTGCACCACCTCCCTATGCACGTCACTTGCCTTAGGCGAATGATGCGTACACTGCCCGAGGTGCCTCACGGTACATCTCACATCCCAGGAGGCATAGGCTTTCATTAAAAAACAGGAGTAGGGGGCAGGCCTTTTTGGCGCTTCGAGTGGCCTGCCTGCCCGCTGAACCCGGAAGAGCCGGCGGGCCTCTCTAAGAGCTCGAGATGGAGCTGTGGCTGGGCATGAGATGATCTCAGCAGGTGAACGCTGGATCCACTGGATGGGTGAGTATCTGAAATGTGTAGATACCACCATCAGGTAAGTGAATCACAAAGGAAAAAATGGGGAGGTAGGCCAAAGTTCCTCTTTAATGAGTTCCTTGCATTAAGGTAAAAATGTTTAGGTTAAAGTGTCACCCAACAACCCCCCCCCCCCCTCAATACTTGGTCCTCACTCAATCCAGTGCTGTGCCCATTGGCTTCTCCCCACTCTTGCAGGTTTTGCTGAGAGCAGCGAGAACCATTTGGTTCCTGCTGCTGTCAGTCAACTCATTTGATGAGGTTCTGGGGGGCAGGCCCAAGCCACGCTGTTTGTGTAAATGGACACAGGCAGCGCGGCTTAGGATCGAGCACGCAGATGTCTCATGATAGGAAGCGACATCCTATGGTGGCACACCAAGAAGAGAAGGAGCCAGGAGTGCCGTGGGACTTGAGTAGGGGAGGATCTGGGCTGCTCTGTGCTATTCAATTGCACAGAACTGGCAAGTAGAAACCTGTTTTAATAAAAAAAAAAAAAAGGAAGACTTTACAATCACTTTAAGTGTACTTTTGCCAGAAATCCAGTAACCTAGCCAAGTTGTGGTTAAACTTGCTTCTAAGGCCTCATTCATATTCACACTGGGATTGACTCCTGCATTTTCTGTACATGTGGTTGTTGGGAGCATCTAAATGCAGGAAAAAAGATCTAGACTGCATTAAAGTTGTATATACTTCCCTGTATTTACCAAGTGTCAAGTCATATCTCAAATGCAGTTCTTCATCATAATAGTTTTTATGATCTTCTGAGAAAATTGCCTTCCTATAAAAATGATTTATTTTATAATGATTTAGTGTTGGTTTTGCTTTCCAAAACTTTTCTGATAGGAAACTGTTAAGTTGTTTTTTTTTTCTTAACTGGTTGGTAACGTAACCAAGTTTACCAAGCTGCATTGCTTCCCCTTGCTGGAGACGGCCCTGTTTTTCTTGCTATCATGGAGTACTTTCCTTCTGGCTGAAGCGTGTGGCTTTACAGGTAAATGTATACAAAAATGTACAAGATGAATTGTGCATGTGAATAAATCATGTTTGTTTCATTTTTACACCAGTTTGGCCAGTTTCAGAACAGTTGGTGGCTGACCTACCTTTATAAATGTGTAATTGTGGTGTATAGAATCCCATTTCAATACATTGTAACTTTCATGGGACATGAAAAAAAAGCAGTTGGTTAAATCTTAGTTTCTGACACACTAGCACTATTTAAAAAAAAAAAAAAAAGTAAGCTCTTGCACATAAGGTATGCCACCCCATTTTTGTCTGCATAGGTGTTCTGCAGAGGAGTTGGAGGCTCCAATATAATTTATATATTTTAACACTTCTGGTTTTGTCGGATCCAAGTCTTTTCTTCCCCACCCTCCTGCTATGTCTCTAGGGTGTCTCTGCAGCACAGAAATAGACATTCTATCTACTTCATATTTCTCAGACAGAACACAAAGTGAAGGGAAATCTCCCCAAAGGGAACAAATTCCTCATTAAAAAGTAGGGCCATTTATTCCAGTCCTGCTGATGGGTCTCCTACCAAATAGAAGATAAATTGCTCCTATGTGGACAGGTTATTTTTCTGTTAAAACTAAAAAATAAACTATTGGGTATACAGACATTTAAAATCTGGAAAATATTTTATTTTAAAGCTAACAAAACTAAGATTTGACTGAAGTTGGACTTTAAATATGAACTCCAGACATTCAGTTACTGTCTAAAATGTGCCATATTGCTATGAGTTAAATGAGGTGCATGCCACCTTGTGAACTAATATCGTTAATTTTATCGTTTTACATTTTTACTGAGCTCCTGGAGCATAGCTATCACTATACGTTTGTTGCTTCTGTAGCTGCACAGTTGCATGCAGTGGTTGTGCCCGCTCCTCCCCTCTTTCTGCACAAATACAGAGCCTTTTTGAATTATGTGAACCTATTCACAAAATGTAAAGCCTTCTGTAAATTAACAGTGGAGGGGCAGGCAGAACTGCTGTGGGGGAGAAGACTGCATATTTCCTACCAGGGTGCTGCGAGTGTAGTAATAGCTGTACTCCTGGAGCTTGGTTGTAAAAAGGAGATAAGTCCATGTGGTGGCATGCACAGACTTCACTATTAAACCAGCACATTTTACAAAGTGGCTGAATTCCTGGAGTTGTACTTTAAGCATTATGACTGATAATATTATTATTATTATTATTATAAAAAAAATTTTTTTATTTTAGAAGCACTTAAACTTTGATTTGTACAAATAATTTCTGACACTTTCTTATTGTAATTACAGGAGTAGTTGCTGTCCTGTTTTGTGGTATCACACAAGCACATTATACATATAATAATTTATCTCCAGAGTCAAGGAATAGAACCAAACAGGTAATGAGAGCTGCTTCTGTTTATCTTCTTTATTAGGAAATAATATAATACTGCCCCTGGTAACATACCAGAGGTTGTACTATAAATAGTCATTTATGATATACAAGAAAATGTCATAAATATTTTTTGTGTTACCAGCTACCTCCATTGGTTTGTACAGATTAATTATATTCTGATGTGACACAATAGCCAGTTTGTTTTGCTTCCGTGGTGTAACCTGCATCTGAAAAATAATTTAAACAATATAATCTAGTTTACTCAGACATCAGCTTTTGTATTTGCTCTCATTTTTGGTAAAGCTTTTTCAGCCAAGGAAGCTGCCATCTTAGCCTCTGTTTGATTTGCAACTGCCATGGTGCTGCACATGTGATCAGTTATGACACCAGCCGGTTGACTTAAAAGTTTTGTTGAAAACACAAGCAAATGTGACAGTTAGAAACCCCGCAATACCGGGAATATGACTTTTTTTTAAACCATTAAATCAATGGGTTTACTTTACCCTGTGTGTTTACTGGTGAGCGCCGGGCTAGCTGCACCATCATAAAGCAGAACTAAACCTATTGATTTAAGTCTCCCAAAACTGTTACATTCCAGGCATGCTGTAAATAAAAACTAACAGTTGCTTGTGCTCACAACTGAACTGTCAAGCAGTCAAATGGCTGGTGTCATAAATGACCCACATACTGTGCCAGCACTATTACAAATTCTGATGAAACAGAACCTGTAAAGGATAGGAGGCTTTAGTTCTGCTTTAAAGGAACCTGTTCTGGGGGAAATATATGCCATTGCTCTCCTGATTGACATGTATGTCTAGAAAAACTATACAGATCAGGAGTTATGATTTCACTGACTACTTTTTAGTTTTGGGACAGTGACTTACATGGTATTAAAAGCCAGGCAATTCGATTTTTTTTTTTTAGAAATAAATTATTAATGGTAACGTATACATTTTTGTACATGTAGTATAATGCAAGGCCTTTTTTCCTGAAGAGGAAGTGTCAGGCTGGGGATGTTGAATTGCAAGCTGTATGGAGTTTTTACCTAACTATAGTACCGCACTTCATGTTCCCTTTATTTTTGCTGAGTTCATGGCTATACTTTTCAATAGTTATGTTTATATATTTATACCATGCAAAAGATTTTATAGTTGAAATGATATTTTATTTAAAGTTACAAGCTCTTGGGAAACTTGGATTCCTTCAAGGTTTATAGTTATATATAGTTATGTATAAGGGCCAGTTCACACCAGAACATTGTGCGGTAAGGGCGTAGTCCATGCTGGTGCCAATGTACTGTTAATGGCACCCCAAACGCAGATCGCAAATGTAGTGTGTTTGCAGGCAACAAATTACATGGTACCACAGCACCATGCAATTTGGTGTAGTGCAAGCACTACTTTTTTGTGCAGTCCAGTGTGTTTTTTTTTTTGGTTTTTTTTGTCAAAATGCACTGCACTTCAACATGTGCATTCCCTGTGCAAAACCGGTGTGAAACGGCCCTAAAGCTATAAAAAGTAATCCAAGTTGGCCTGAAAGAAGGAGAATTCCTAACTTATGTAACTTAGCCATGGGTATCAATTAATCTCCAGACCTTCTACATCAATTAATGGCTAACATGGCACAATAATCTAATTCTGCCTTAAATGTAACCTGAAAACTTTTGCAGGCTAGAGAAATACCATATTGCGTCTTAATGATCTATAGCTTAGTACTTAGACTTTTTTTATTTTTTTCAATCATTTGTTTCATGCCTTTAATAAACTCCTTTGTGTTTTTGCTGCAGCTGTTTGAGGTCTTGCACTTTCTGGCAGAAAACTTCATATTTTCCTACATGGGTCTCGCACTCTTCACGTTCCAGAAACACGTGTTTAGTCCCATTTTTATTGTTGGGGCTTTTGTATCCTTTGTGCTGGTGGACAAAAAACTGCATAACGTTGCTTGTTTTGAGTGTGGTTTTCCTGTTGTCTTGGAGCTCACCGACATGTATGCATTCCGTCAGAGAATAATGTCATGTTACATATTGGCTTGGGGCTTTTCATTTCAAGGGAGCAAACAGGATGACAGATGGGTCCCTTAAGCAAAACGTATCTGTGGATATCTTGGCCTTAAATACTTCATAACTTGGATACAGTAAAACTGAAATACTTTCCATACAATGGTGTAGAATTAATGTACGGTGTGTTTGCACTGTTGCAGATAATGCTTGAATATTGCAGTCATCTCATGCTAAACACACAGCATTATTTATAGAGTGCAGCATGGAAAGAAGTAGTCATCTTAACGGAACCCTCTAAAATATCAACCTCGTGTGTGTGTGTGTGTGTGTGTGTGTGTGTGTGTGTGTGTGTGTGTGTGTGTGTGTTATTTATTTATATATATATATATATATATATATATATATATATCTCTATCTCTCTCTCTATCTCTCTCTCTATCTCTCTCTCTATCTCTCTCTCTATCTCTCTCTCTATCTCTCTCTCTATCTCTCTCTCTATCTCTCTCTATCTCTCTCTATCTCTCTCTATCTCTCTCTCTATCTCTCTCTCTATCTCTCTCTCTATCTCTCTCTCTATCTCTCTCTCTATCTCTCTCTCTATCTCTCTCTCTCTATCTCTCTCTCTATATCTCTCTATATCTCTCTCTCTATCTATCTATCTCTCTCTATCTCTCTCTCTCTATATCTATCCGCTCACAATTAATGAAGTGAAATCATTGTTACACAGTTTCCCATACTGAAAATAAAAGATAAAAATAAAGGAACAAAGCAGCTAGCATAAAATTGTTGATGGAAATTACCGTATATACTCGAGTATAAGCCGACCCGAAAAATAAGCCGAGGCACCTAATTTTACCACAAAAAACTGGGAAAACGTATTGACTTGAGTATAAGCCTAGGGTGTCCATCTGCATGCCTCACTGTGCCCATGCCTAGACTGACGTTTAACATGGGAGTCTATGGAAGGGGTGCCTGGCTTTGAAAAATCGGTGCTCCCCGGCCGTAGGGCCCCCGGACAACAAACTTTGCACACTTGTAGATGAAGAGTGGGGCTACATGTGTGCTGGGAGATCAGGCACAAAAAGGTGACTCCGAGTATAAGCCGAGGGGGGCATTTTCAGCACAAAAAAATGTGCTGAAAAACTCGGCTTATACTCAAGTATATACGGTAACTTTCCATCTCGTAAATCTTTTGCCCTTGTTTTATAAAAAACTTTTTTTTTCTGCCAGTAAATACCTTATACAGCCCACTTCCTGTTTGTCTGGTCATTAGCCTAGGCTTATGACATCATGCACAGCGCTCTCTTTTGTGAGAGTTTGCCAGGAAGGGAGGGGGGGGTGAGTCAGAGGGCCAATGAGAGCGGCAGAGCTGGAGGTGTGCCTCTGTGTCGGTGTAAATCCTGGAAGTGAACAGGCACCAGCTTCAGCTGGCCATAGTTAAAATGGCTGCAGCCAGACTTAGTGAAGGGAGATTTCTGCAACATATTTGGCAAGTACAGAATCGCAATATATATGAAAATAAATATGCAAAGTGGTTGGAGGGAAGCTTCAGAATGGCAAAGATTTTTTTATTACAAATTATGTGAGCAGACTGCAGTTCCTCTTTTATATGCCAATACTAATGCCGCTGCAAAACACTGCAGTTCATTAAAGTGTTACTATACCCACAACCGTAAAATCAATCTGGATATGCAGTAAAACATGCTTCTTATACTCACTGTGTAACCTAAGGGGTACTCTGCAAGGCTGTTTGATCTGGTCTTCTCTGATACACCCCGTCTTCCACTGTCCCCAATCCATCTCCTGATAACACAGAGCCTTTGGAGTCACTCTGCAAATGCCCAGTTTGATGTGTATTTCTAGAGCATCCTCTCTCAACCATTTCAACACAGAGGAACCCTTGAAATAGTTATCCGGTCTCGGGGAACCCCTGCTAAAAATTTGAAATCTACAACTCATGATACATTAGTGTGATAATCAGTGGGAAGAATGGTCCTTACACTTGTGGTCATTGGGAAGAATGACCTCCTTACAGATGGCTAAAAAGATCAATGATGTCAGTGGGAACTTATCCGAGATGCAGAAATTGCCCAATGCTGAAGGAACCCCTAGCAACCTCTTGAACCCTGGTTGAGAATCACTGTTCTAGAGTTTTTTTTTTTTTTTTTTTTTTCTTCTTAGGAAGGTGCATGTGATTGGCACAGGGCCAATCAGCACATTCCAGGCAGAGGGTCCAGGGTCATGTAGCCTCATAGGACAGTCAAAGTAGAATGAAAACTCCTCCTCCAAAGCTTTAACCAGACACCAATAGAAGTCACAAGACTGCCAAATACCTGCTCTCATCAGCAGTATATAGCAGTTTATATGTACTAAAATAATTGCATTTCCATGTTCTGTGGGAGTCCAGAGATCTAGTGAATACAGGGTCCTGGGTTTAGTAACGCCAATTATCCATCATTTTCAAATAGGAGAGTTTTTCTCTTTTTTTTTTTTTACACTGCGCAACTGTGTATCCTTTGCTATGCAAGAGTTTTTTTGGTTTTTTTTTATTTTTTTCGGTCAGCATTATTTTTTGAAAACTACCCATAGTTCATAAATGATTAAAACTAGGACTTCAGTTGAACTATACATTTTTATATCAGCTAAATACATTCATAGTGCATCAAAATAAGAAAATCTTATCGTTGGTTAGCTAGCAACCACAGCCTAAGCAGAAAAAGATCTGACATTTCTCATGATGAATCAGATAGAACTATCCAAACAGCAGGTAACTGAAGATTTATGGATTACAGAGCCATAGGTTTGACTCAGCAGAGGGGTGTGTGTGACCCCTGCCGAGACCACTCTTTCCACAAAAACATATACGGTCCTTCTCTACAGCATGCTGGCAAGTGACAAGTGCTTCTAGGCAAACTGTAAGACTTTGCATACCTTTTGTTTTGTTGCATCTGGAATTTAGCTAGCCGATTAAAACTGAAAGTTCAGTTGGACTTTATAAAAATTGCACATTCTTGCGCTTGTCTTCAAAAAAGTGAAATATATAAGTGTCAGTTCTGCTTCAAAAAGAAAAACTTCAACTAATTTTATACCACAAAATAAAAATATATTGTGTACTTTGCCATACATAAATACAAAAGTAATAAAACATAAAATGTTCAAGTCCATGTAATGTTCAAGTCCTTCATGTGCTGTGTTGGTGAAAAAGAGAGAAAATAGCCAGTGTAAAATAACTTCTGAAAATGTATCTCTTTAATGCTATATACAAAAAAAAAAAGTGCTTCTTCATTCAATCCTTTTGCCATTTATATAGTACAGCTGTCACTGAATGATAGTCCTATCCAGACCACGGCTCTGCCATTTAGCAGCTTAGGTATCCTCTCCCGGATCATATCCTTCCCCCTGCTGCCGGCATAGCATTCATCCTTTCCAGCAGATAGAAGGCACGGCATGTCTGGGCGGAGGGTGGGAGCTACCCAACTTTTCCAGTTAACAAGCCAGTGATTTGGTGCTAGGATGCTGGATGGTCCTAGCAACCAATAACCTGCCTGTTAGAATGAAAAGGTGGGCAAGCTCCCGCCCTCTGTCCGGACATTCCGTGTCTTCTGCCTTCTATCTGCTGTGCAAGGTAAGATAGGAGAGTAGAGTAATGATTGACAGGGAAAAATGTAAGGGAAGGGAAAGCCACGGGGGGGGGGGGCTGTGAAGGGGACTTGGATGCAGGGGGGGGGCTGAGAAGGTCTTGGCTGCAAGAAAGGGAGGACGTGAGGGGGACTGGGATTCAAGTAAGGGGGACAGTGAAGGGGACTGGTGTGCAAGAAAGGGGGCTGTGATGTGAAGGAGTGACAAAGGCGCTGATGTGAAGGGGAGGGGGGGACTGATGCGAGGTGCAGGCTGAGAACACTGATGTAAAAGGGGGTGGGTCTGATGTAAGGCTGTGATGTGAAGGGGGGACAGAGGAAGTAAAGGAGGGGCTGTAATGTAAAGCAGGGTTGTATTTTAAAGGGGGGGGGGTGCTGTGATGTAAAGGGGGTTATGTGGTGTGAAGAGGGCTGTGATGTAAAAGGGTAACTAATGTAAGGGAGTGGGGCTGTGATATGAAGGGTTCGAGTCATAGCACAAACATGAGACTAGGAACTCAGCTGGATGAAAATTTTAATGACTGGACCACCGTGAATTTTAATTCCATACCCCCGATAGATAGATAGAGAGATATATATATATATATATATCTCTATCTATCTCTATCTATCTATCTATCACCTCATGCACTTGGCCATGAAAATCACTACTTTTACAGGCGTACAGCATAGTTTTTTTTTTTGCCTTCAACGGTCTGATAGCCTATGTGGCCATGAAACATCAGATGCTTTGATCAGTTTTTTTAGGAGCAGCATTTAGAGGCATAGAAGTGTGCATGTGGCATTTTTATATCTCCAAAAGATCACAGTGCTCCACTCCACCCAGTCCATATTAAATCACTCACCAGTACATCTGACAGCGCTTGTTATAATGGAACAAAGATAAATAATTTCAGAAGTTTTCCACCTTTAATTTGACCTACAAACTGTACAACTTAGTTGAACAACTGAAATCTTTTAGGTGGAGGGAAGTAAAAGTAAAAAAACAAAAATATGGTTGCATAAGTGTGCACACCCCTAAACTAATACTTTTGTTGAAGCACCTTTTTGATTTGCTTACAGCACTCAGTCTTTTTGGGTATGAGTCTATCAGCATGGCACATCTTGACCTGGCAATATTTGCCCACTCTTCTTTGTAAAAAGACTTCATATATTTCAGATTCTGAGGGCATCTCCTGTGCACAGCCCTCTTCAGATCACCTCACAGATTTTCAATCCCATTCAGGTCTGGGCTCTGGGCCATTCCAAAACTTTAATCTTCTGGTGAAGCCATTCCTTTATTGATTTTGATGTATCCTTTGTCGTTGCCATGCTGAAAGATGAAGCCCCTCTTCATGTTCAGCTTTCTAGCAGAAGCCTGAAGGTTTTGTGCGAATATTGACTGGTATTTGGAATTGGTCATAATTCCCTCTACCTTGACTAAGGCCCCTGTTCCAGCTGAAGAAATACAATACAAAAGCATGATGCTTCACGGTGGATATGGTGTTCTTTTGGTGATGTGCAGTGTTGTTTTTGCGCCAAAACATATCTTTTGGAATGATGCCCAAAAAGTTCAATCTTGGGTTCATCAGACCAGAAAATATATTTTCCCACATGCTTTTGGGAGACTTCAGATAGGTATTTGCAAAATTTAGCCGGGCTTGGATGTTTTTCTAAATAAGAAAATGCTTCCATCTTGTCACTCTACCCCATAGCCCTGACATATGGAGAATACGGGAGATTGTTGTCACACGTACCACAGCCAGTACTGGCCAGATATTCCTGCAGCACCTTTAATGTTGCTGTAGGCCTCTTCTCATATTTTCATAAATTTTGGAGGGATGTCCAGTTCTTGGTTATGTCACTGTTGTGCCATATTTTCTTCACTTGATGACTGTCTTCACTGCGTTTCATGGTATAGCTAATGCCTTGGAAATTATTTTGAACCCTTCTCCTGACTGATAACTTTTAACAATGAGATCCCTCTGATGCTTTGGAAGCTCTCTGTGGACCATGGATTTTGCTGTAGGATGCAATTAAGAAAATGTCAAGAAAGACCTACTAGAACAGCTGAACTTTAAATAATGGCAAGCGTGTACTGTCTTCTATTTAACATGAGTTTGAATGTGATTGCTTAATTCTGAACACAGCTACATCCCCAGTTATAAGAGGGTGTCTACACTTATGCAACCACAATATTTTATTTTTTTTGATTTTTACTTCCCCTCCCTAAAAGATTTCAGTTTGTTTTTCACTAGAGTTGTAGAGTTTATAGGTCACATTAAATGTGGAAAAAGTGCTGAAATTATTTAGCTTTGTCTCATTTTTTTAACATCACAGAAACCTAACATTTTCACGGGTGTGTTGACTTTTTATATCTAATGTAAGTAACATAATTAAGGTAATCTGTCTTAGTTGGCCACCTTCGCTGGATGATTATCACAATTTTAATCAGGTAACATAAACCAATCTTATCATTACTAACTTAAAAACAAGTGCACAGTGGGGACGACAGGCAAAATTACTGTGTATTTTACAAGTGCAGTTGCTCCGGAGCTTAGAAAAGGAGGTGAAGCTTCAAATCACATGGAAGGGTAATGAAAAAAAAAAACAGCATTTTTGCTTGCACGTGTTAGATGATGGCAGTCAGCACAGCTTCCCCTCATTTACTAATGTCTGGAGCAACTGCACAGTCTAGTTGCTTTTAGAAAATTGACCCCAGGGTGTTCCCAGCAGCATTTTGGTAAAGCCAAGACGAGTGCCAGCAATACAGCAGATAGCCTAGCAACATTACAAATTTGCATTTTAAAGTGATTTTACAGGTTGTGATATTTTTTTTTTAAATAAACAGGTCATACTTACCTGCTCTGTTCAATGGTTTTGCAAAGAGCAGCCATGATCATCATCATTTTGCGGCCCCCACCAGCAGTCCTGGCTCCCCCCCCCCCCCACCAAGTGCCCCCAATAGCTAGTCTCTTGGTATAGGGGCACTCGAGCAGGCTTGCTCCCAAGTTGCACTGCTGTGTGTCCATTCACAGGTAGCTCAGCCCTGCTTTCTCTTTATTGGCTCACTGGCTGTGCTATGATTGAGAACAGCAAGGCTCTTGATTAAGGCCAATGGCTCCTGCTGCTGTGTAAGCCAATGTGGAGACAGAGAACCGGGAGAGCCGCTGCGCTCATGCACATCGCTAGGTAAAAGACTTTCTGCCTTTAGAACCACTTTAGGGAAACTGTTTTGAATTGATATACAGTGAGGGAAAAAAGTATTTAATCCCCTGTACATTTTGTACGTTTGCCCACTGACCAAGAAATGATCAGTCTATCATTTTAATGGTAGGTTTTTTTTTAACAGTGAGAGATGGAATAATAAAAAAATCCAGAAAAACGCATTTCAAAAAAGGTACATTGATTTGCATTTTAATGAGTGAAATCAGTATTTGATTCCCAATCAGCAAGATTTCTGTCTCCCAGGTGTCTTCTATACAGGTAACAAGCTGAGAATAGGAGCACTCTCAAAGGAAGTGCTCCTTATCTTAGATCGTTACCTGCATAAAAGACCCCTGCCCACAGAAGCAATCCGATTCCAATCTCTCCACCATGGCCAAGACCAAAGAGCTGTCCAAGAATGTTGGGGACAAGATTGTAGAAGGAATGCTGTCTATGACCCCAAGAACGCAATCCCCACGGGCAAACATGGAGGTGGAAACATTTTGCTTTGGGGGTGTTTTTCTGCTAAGAGAACAAGACAACTTCACTGCATCAAATGGACGATGGAATGTCCCATCAAAAATTGGGTGGGAACCTTCTTCTCTCAGGCCGGGCATTGAAAATGGGTCGTAGATGGGTATTCCAGCATGACAATGACCCAAAACACACGGCCAAGGCAACAAAGGATCGGCTCAAGAAGAACATTAAGGTCCTGGAGTGGCCTAGCCAGTCTCCAGACCTTAATTCCATATAAAATATGTGGAGGGAGCTGAAGGTTCGAGTTACCAAACGTCAACCTCAAAACCTTATGACTTGGAGAGGTTCTGGAAAGAGTGGGACCAAATCCCTCCTGAGATGTGTGCAAACCTGGTGGGGCCAACTACAAGAAAGGTCTGACCTCCGATTGCCAACAAGAGTTTGGCCACTAAGTCATGTTTTTTGCGAAGGGGTCTAATACTTATTTCACTCATTAAAATACAAATCGAGGTAGAACTCTTTTGAAATTAGTTTTTCAGGATTTTTTTTTTTGTTATTCTGTCTCTAACTGTTAAAATGAATCTACTATTAAAATGATAGACTGATAATTTCTTTGTCAGTGGGCAAATGTACAAAATCAGCAGGAGATCAAATACTTTTTTCCCTCACTACTATACTAGGATATATGTCCGTTTGTGTCTCTGTTTGAGCTTGTTATACTAAAATCCACAAAAGACTTGTTGCAGATGACAGACCTTTTGTTAACCCAAAGGTTAATATGTTCTGGTGAGTGATTTAATACACACTGAGTGGAGTGGAGCATGGTGTTCATTTGGATTATATATGGCAGGATTAAATTAAGTCTTTTGTTTTATAATATTTTTAGGGTAATTTGGGCTTTACGTCTAGAAACATGCCAAAGTAACAACTGAAACAAGTTAAATTAGATCTTTCCTAGCAGGCACAAAGGCTGCCATTGCTGAGCTCCTCAAAATACTAGCTGCTTGGCTGACACACTGGGGTTTATTTACTAAAGCTGGAGGGTGCAAAATCAGGCTCACTTCTGCATAGAAACAAATCGGCTTCTAACCTCAGCTCTTTCAGTGAAGCTTTGGCAATAAAACCTGGAAGCTGATTGGTTTCTATGCAAAAGTACCATATATACTTGAGTATAAGCCGAGTTTTTCAGCACTTTTTTTGTGCTGAAAATGCCCTCGTCGGCTTATACTTGAGTACTCGAGTCACCTTTTTGCACCTGATCTCCTGGATTTGGGGACCCAGTACTGGCCGGCCGTAGGTCCCCTGGACCCCAAACTTGGCACACGTGTAGCCCCACTCTTCCTCTACAAGTGTGCAAAGTTTGTTGTCTGGGGGACCTACGGCCACCGGGAAGCACTGATTTTTCAAAGCCAGGCACCCCTTCCATAGACTTCCATGTTAAACGGTAATTTCTCTGACTTTGGGGACCCGGTACTGGCCGGTCAAAGGTCCCCTGGACCTGAAACTTGCCATACATGTGGCCCGTTTTCTCCTCTATAAGTGTACAACGTTTGTTGTCTGGGGGACCTACAGCCGGGGAGCACCGATTTTTCAAACCCGGGCACCCCCTTCCATAGACTCCCATGTTAAAAGTCAGTCTAGGCATGGACACAGTGAGGCATGCACATGGACACAGTGAGGCAAAGGGAGGCACAGTGAGACACGCAGATGGACACCCTAGGGTTATACTCAAGTCAATATGTTTTCCCATTTTTTTGTGGTAAAATTAGGTGCCTCGGCTTATATTCGGGTCGGCTTATACTCGAGTATATACGGTAAAATGACTGAAGGTTCGCTTTAAGAGCAAGGTTTCAGAAGAAATTAAAGCTTTACGCAAAGAATACACAATTTACCCTTTGCAGAGAGGTAGACTATTGAATTACTATTTTGTGGTACAAATACAACATTTTATTGCACCACCACTGTAACTTACAGCTATTGTTCTAATTCATGTTTTAGGTAATTGGTATTCGAATGTTTTTGTTGGTTTTAAAATATACATTTCTTTATCATTTGGTGTCCATTCATGCTGCATGCAGGCTAAATGCTCCATTTTAGTGTGCAGGCGGCTGTCAGTTTTTAGCTGCAGCGAGCTGCGGCTGTGAAGGGCATGTGACGTGTTTTATTGAAGTACACCATTTTAAAATGAAAAAAGGTATGGGAATTTGTGTTTTTTTTTTGTTTGTTTTTTTTGGAATCCCACTTACCTGGGTGGATGCAGCACTGCTCCGATGCTGCATCTGTCCCCCGCTGGCTCTAAGGCTGAGAGCCAATGCGAGTAAACGCCGCTGATTGCTCAGTTCTCCCTGAGCAGAGTGCTGGCGACTCAGTCACTGCTGTCTGCACTGCAAACCCCCCTGGCTGTGGCTGTACTTCTCCTTTTTTTTTTTTTTTTTTTGTGTCAACATGAGGCATGTGGTGCCTTCCTGTGCACTGCAGTAAAGTGCTTAGTGCAAATGGAATCAAACGATATCCTCCACCAAGTGACGTCACCAACATATAGTCGGGATGTACACTTGCCACACGAGATGGACCCTCTATTTTGGAAGGTTAAATACGCATTAGGAAATGTCAGCTCCAGGCTTCTATAAGGAAGTAATGCAGGCAGTACACATCTCTCCAGCTTTTCCTCCCGCAGCAAAATCAAAACCTCATTTCAGCCAAGCACCACCCAATAGAAAATAAATGGACACTGAACACTCTCCAGCTACAATGCACCAGCAGCCACTGTTTTCTTTTGATCTGTTGGATTTATAGATCGTCTTGTTGGACTTTGTTCACAATACAGATCATGTGTTGGACTTTGTTCACATTAATGTTCATTTTTTTTTTTTAATATATATATATATATATATATATTTATTTTTTTTCTTTGTTTTATCTCTCACATGTATTGTTGCTGCTTTCTGGTTATATTTTTACACAAGCGCAGTATTGTTTTTTGTTTTTCATCGTCAAAATGCAGACATATAGCATTTTACTCAGTTCCCTACACCTCCCAGCTGCAGTGTGAACGAGGCACACAGAGCAAGTATTCCTTATTCTTTATGTGCGAGACCTAATGTTTTCCTTTCTTGTCATTTAAAAATATGACGGCAAGTCAAAATCTAATATATAATAGAGAGCTGATGATCTCTTTTTCGTTTTGAGACCTTGACTTTTATCTGCTATAGATAGCTGTGTTCGTTGGAAGAGCAGCTCACATATATCCACTTTCATTTTTCTTGAACCTGGGCAGGCGGCACAAGATTGGGTGGAACTTTCAGCACATGATGATGTTTTCAGGTATGGTTACATTGGATGCTACACTTTATTTCAAATGAGTAGGTTTTCACCTGATCGTCCATTCCACCAGGAATGAAAATGATACATAGAACATTTTTGACTTTCTACCAGAACAGGGTTAAAGGGGAAATCTTCAATTTGGTTAAACTTGGCAACTTTCTAAGAGGGAATTTCCCTTGCATTTAGAAAATTTCCTTAATTTTTACAGAATAGTAAACTTGGCTATTCTGTGTCCTTTGGCATTATCAGGGCAGGCCAACAATATTTTTGCAGCTTTCCCATAGTACTTCGGAAGACCTGCATGCTATTAAAAAAGTTAATGAAAAAATAGAAAACGTGTTTTAAAAAAAAAAGGTCCTTTTTACAACTTTATTTGCCTACTTGTGATACTTCAAATAAGGGCCCTTTTTACACTGATCAGTTTTTCAGAGAAATGCATCCCTTTAAAGGATGTTTCACCCGTATTGATGCGTGATTTCCCCCCTCCACTTCCTGTACTAGCAGTCACTTTCTGAAATTGGCGTGCCCGTGCGGCTACGTGATTCATTCACACAGCTCTATGTGAATGAAGTACAAGCTCCGACATCCTTTGCAGCTGTCGGCTTGTAGTTTCTAGTGAACTACCCTGCCGCTCCACAGTTCAATAATTTTTCTTGTCAGATTGTATCTGCTTGCCCGTACGGGATATACGGGCACACAGATACACTGACAGATATGCAGGAGACCTGCATGGCACCAGCGATCAGCAGATCGCTGGTGCAATGTTTTACAGAAAAATAACCTTATCCTTTAAATCCTATGGAACTCTTCACACAGGACAGTTGCATTTTTGACTGCTTTCACAATGCTTTGTTGCAAAAACTCAGTAAAAATGCATAATGCATCCTTAATTCCTATGGACTTCTTCAAAACGATCAGTTGCGTGTTTAAAAATCTTGCTTGTAAACCACTTTCCATAAATTCCACCTGCCCTCTAGAGCAAAGTGGGAAAAGGATATTGGGCCCATTTCTATTAGTGCTTGGGAAGAGATACTTCAGATCCTCCTCTTTGTGTCACTTTCACCCTCGCACAGGTTAACCCAGGTTTTTATATTGTATAGGGTGTATAGGACCCTGGAATTTCTGTGTGCTATTGGCTTAATAGTCGATCCGGCTTGTTATAGATGCGGCAATTCAGGGTCTTTGATGCATCTATTATGGTGCTGCCCAAAACTCCAGAGATGTTGAGCGGAGGTTGTGGGCACACTTAATGGGATCTTGGATGTGAGTCTTCTAGTGGATCCTCGTACATGTTTGTTGGAGTATGTTGACAGTTCATTGCTTAAGCCACCTATGCGGACTACTGTTATATGTGCATTGTTTGTGGCCTGAAGACAAATTGCCCTTAAGTTGACCTCCCTGCATCCTCCTACCATATCTGACTGGATATTTGCTTTGAGAGAGGTTTTTTTTTTATATTAGAAATTCAGCCAAGACTCGAATTGGTTACCGTGGCCAGCTCATGAGCTTGCTTTTGAGCTAAGGTAAACGACCTTTGTAGACAAATTGGTAATGTTAAATAGGTTCCATCTGCATTGCTTGATGTTTGCAGATCGTTATAATGGTGTGGGTTTTTTTTTTTTTTGTTTTTGGGTATTTGACTGCTGTTTTTTTTATTTGCTATGATTTTTTTGAGTTGTACGTTTTTTTTGTGTACATTTGTGTTGAGTTGTTGTGTTATGCGTTTTCACCGTATTTTGGCAACAGAGCAGTGTGAAAGCAGCCAAAAACGCAACTGACCGGTCTGAAGAGTTCCATAGGATTTTAGAGGGATGCATTTTATAACTGAACTGATCAGTGTGAAGAGGACTCCTTGGGGTTTGATGCATTCTGCGGTCAAAGATAATGAGGATTAGAGTCAAAATTGTTGGCTTCAAGAGCTATGAATGGTGGAGCATAGAGTAGGAATCTGCAGAAAAGACACTTCTGGGCCACTTTCTCCCCCAAGGCGCTGAGTGAAGCTCCTCTAAGTGTTTCACTTTAGTGCTTTTGTTACTAAATTTGAATCTACAACTTGTGGGCTTGTGTAGTGTTTCTGATGAATATTGGTTGTAAAAAAACTAATTTGCATTAAGGCAAACAATCTTTGATGGGGATAAATGTAAGTTTATCTTCCACTAAAATGAGCTTCCTTTTCCACAGGTCTTCGTGGAGCAATGGCATTTGCCCTCTCAATTCGTGACACTGCCACATATGCTCATCGGATGATGTTTTCCACAACTCTTCTAATTGTATTTTTTACTGTCTGGGTAATAGGCGGGGGAACAACTCCCATGTTATCCTGGCTGAATATCAGGTTAGTAGTAATACAACTAGTGAACTAAACATTGGTCATCCAACATCAGTCCTCTGCAGCAAAGCAGCTATGAAAACACAAGCTGAGCGTTTGGGTTTTTTGTTTTTTTTTATTTAAACAGGTTTGTATTTTTTTTACTTGTAGGCTATCACATCAAGTAGTAAAATAGCTCAATCATCTTCCATACCCCTGTCTTCATTTTCATTTCATTCTTGTACTATGCCAGAGTTGGTGACCATGTGCCATCGATGGAGGATGGGGCCATTAGACGTTGGCAGTATTTCAGGTGATTGGTTTCGTCCATGTGAAATTAACACACAGCTTCTTTGAGTACAATCCTTGGGAATCTTTCAGCTGCTTTTGTTGATCTAGCTACCCTTCTTTAGGACTGTATCTTTTGAATGCATTTGCTCTGTGCTTGGCTTTCTTCAACTTATTCGCATATTACTTTGTGATTGGAAATTTGATTTCTGAATTATAATAAGCTAATACTTACTGTTGACAGCCATACCCCGCTCATAATGGATTTTTGCTTTAAAGAACTAGTGAACTTGGAAAAGTAGCTGGTTTATATAAACAAGATTTTAATTAATTTTCATTATGGCAGTTTACAAAACATTTTAATACATTTTTAATATTGTATATAGTTTATTCATACGTTTTTATGAGGATGTACTGTACCATTGAGGTTCACAAACCAAAGAGTTGAGGTTCTGATCCATTGGTTTTATCATAGCATAGTCTGTGCCAGAGGGGAAATTAGTATTGACACCATCATATT
>CM055117.1:701944371-702316871 GCA_029206835.1 Rana muscosa | reverse complement strand
AGTTTGAGATTTTTTTTTTTTTTTTTTTTTTTTTTATTGATTTGGAGAAAGCAAAATATCTTTGAGGAGGCATATTGTGTGGATTGTAATGAGAAAAAGCTGAGTGTTCCTTGTACAATGGTTTAGTCATATACTCTGCAAAGGTCTGCTTTGGTCAGCCACAGGAGTCTGAGGGGTTTTCATATCCCTGGTGGAAAAAAAGTTGTTATGGGTTTTTAAATGGTACAGCAATTGGCTTGAAAATATGGAATCCCAGATTTTTTTTCTTTCCAGGTTTTTAGGTTTTTAATTTTATTAAACTTTTCAGGCACCAAAGTAGTTGGGCGCTGTCATTTTGTTTCTGTGCAGGGCCTAACAAACAGTTGTTTGAGCATTTATTGTACAGCACATTGAAACAGTGCTGTGAATCAATATTGAGCACCAATGACATAATGGCGTGTTTTCTTTTTTTTTTTTGTTTTGTTTTTTTGATGCTCCAAGTGTGAAATCACGTCGTCATATATCATATCATATATCATATACTATACTTTCACTTGACTGTAAATCCATTTCCCTGAGCCCACAGCACTATATTTAGCACTTAAATGACTCCGTTATCTTTTACTGACATGGTTAATGCAATTCACACCCCCTTTTTGTATACTTGAATGAAAATGCCAATTCTGCTTCTTCCACAACAATTGTATGGGAAGCCCATAAAAGGGATGCTTATTCGAATTACTGTGTGCAAAAAAAAAAAAAAGTTTCTAAAATCGCCTTCTTTTCTCACCTTGCACAATTGGGGACACAACAGATTGTAATCCAGTCATTACAGATTGTATCTTTGCAAAAACAGAGTTGAACTTTTCCTTTAACGATGGGGCCAAAAAACATTTGTGATGGACTAGAAGAAAATTTCACTTCTGTGCTAACAAACCAGATTCTATGCTAGTAAACATATTCTTACCTACTAACATGATTGTGGCCAATCCATCCACAATCGTGAATAAATTTACATTGACTCGATCAGCCTTATATCAACTCTTGGACCCTATCTGTAAAGATTTAGCAGGTCACTTGCTCCTTTCCTAGCTTTGTCCGATACCTTTTTCATACCTCCCACCTGCAGAGGTACATTCCTCTTTAACTCCATCTTCAAGCAGCCTCAATTTTTCAATTAAATTTAGCAGCATATACTGGTTGGAGTCTTGTTAACCCCTTAACCCTTGCAAGATAACTATGGACCAGTCATGTATCAGCTTATTATCCAGAGCATCTACAGACTCTTGCTGTGGTCAAACAAATACTCCTGCCATTGACAGGTACAATTCTGGAAAACAGTAGTACATTATGTAACTGCTTATATCCACGTTACTTCATGTTACGATTTTTACAAAAAATGTATTGAATATGAAGTTGTCATATTAACCTTGGGAACACTGGCTGAACTGAATGTAATATATGAAGCAGTATATGGATACGAGAATGTTCAAAAGGGGTATGATAGCCTGGTGTCATCTTCAAGGCTGCTATCAAGCTATTTGATATTTATTCCGGAATTCAAGAGTTGACTCAAAGTATGTACAGTTAGCTGCATACAGGTTGGTGAGAGGTAAATCCCCAGATAGATGAGTCTTCCGATCAGCGAGGTAAATATCTTTGGTTGTCTGAGCATGGGTGCTTGTGAGTTTAATGTCTAGGACCATGTTAAGTTTGAAAACCTCGTCATGTGCTTTAGTCAGGTTTAGCAGTACATCATCGGCAAAAGAATAGCTGATTGGTATCCAGCAACTTCTATGCCCTGGATATTGGGAATGGCTTTGATAGTGAATGGAAAGGGTTCAATCTCTAGGGCAAATAAAAAAGTGAGGATGGGACACCCCTGGCTTATATCTCTATACACATGGGTGGAAAAAGGGAGGCGGGGTGAAAGAAAGAAATAGTCCTTCTCTAAAGCTCTGTGGCAGGCTAGAGTTGACAGAAAAGTAAGTAGCTGAATAAAGGTAGAAATAAGGTAAATTAAAGGATACCAGGGCTCTCCACATGTTTCCCTCTGCAATATACTGCCTACAGGGAGGCATAGCTTTCAAGTGAGATTGAGGGGTGGGTGTACTGAATTAATGGAATACACACAGTATAGATTTTCCTATGGATACCCAGAAGGATACTAGTAAGTTTCTGTGAAATGGTGGGCCTCCATGAATTGCTTCTGCCATGCCCTTGCATTAGTTTGTTAGCGGCTAGTAAAACATACGTGGCTAGTTTTAAATTGGGGTTTAGTGAGAAAGGGGTGTTTGAGATTGAGAAGTGCAAGCCAAGGATCTCTTAGGAAGGGGCAATTAAATAAAGTTTGTGGGAGCTTCAGGCAACAGAGCTTCTACTACATTTAGGTAAAACATGTATTGGTGAATGAAGATGTAGGAAACATGCATAAAACTTAGAATAAAGTATATTAAAATAATAAGGGAAAAAAAATTCCAATAACAAGAAACATTCCTTAGAACAGAGGTAGTACTATAGTCTTCTGTTGTCCATAGACTTGTAGGTGATGGGGGAGCTGGCAGTTTCTGCCACCCTGGACAATCTTGAAATAGCGCAAGTAAATAGAGAGAAGGTTGGAATATAGCTATAAGCTGAAGGACCTTCCCTCTAAGTTATACTGGATACACACAGGAAATCATCTGAAAATGGTCAGACTTTTGGCCCGTCTGTACAGCTCTCTGTTTCACATACACTCCTACCTGCTCAGTGAGCCTGTGGCTCCAACAGGAATGCCCATTACAACAACTTACACAGTAGTACAGTTAAAACAGTGGAAATTTGCAAATTAAGATGAGAACTGTGGCATACGGCAGGTTGACCAGGGGTCACCAGGTAAGTAAAATTCCAGCATACCTATGGCAATAAATGGTAATGTCACTTGTGTTGCCATGAGGCCATAACCATTGCACCTCAGACACGGATGCATTAGTTCATGATCGAGAGAGTCGCAATGTCACCTAGATGCATGGAAAGAAGGCGCCAAGTAGTCACAAAACTTACCTTCTAAGTTTTGGTGTATCTGCTGCTAAGGCAACTGCCTTCAGTCCCTGGGAGTAGAGATAACAAAGCAAAAAAAATAAAGGGTTGAGGGGCCCTGCTTAGCTGATGGTTACGTCTTCTATGACCAGGCCATAGTAGAGGTTGAGGGGCCAGTCTTGGTTGATAAATTCCAAAAGTCCAGTTTGTAGGGGAAGGTCTTCATCAACAACCTTCTCCAGCAAGTTGATTGAGGTTTCTGCAGCAAAGTGCTAGCTATGTGCAAGGAAGGGGAGTCAATGCGTTCCAGCAGAAGCACCAGACAGAAATGACTGTAGCTGAGATTGAAGTGCTGGCATTATCCCAAGTAGGTAAGGGCCTTGAGTCAAGTGCCTAAGAATGAATCATAGGGCATATAAGGCCTGTGGTCTAAAACCATCATGAGCAGTTGGACCCAGAAGTATGTGCGTGTGACTGTAAGGTGGCAAAAACAAAAACGTGAAAGTTTCCCATTTATTGTAACTTAAAGGGTTGTGGGCTGAGTTTACTATACACTGCACAACTAGACCCTAACAGAGTCAGTCCTTAGTGGTAGGAAAAGGGGAACAATATCAAGTTTTATCATATCTAGGTACCAGAGCAGTGTCTATTAAGGTACAAGCTATCTGAGGAAGTGCTTTACACCGTTGGGATGTTTGCCTCAGTGGTTATCCTAGCTGTGGATCCATGACTGATTCTAGAATGGCTGATTGGGGAGCTCCTGCTTTTTAGGTAAGAGGGGTTTTGCATTGTCTGGACAGAATTTGTTGGTGGAATTGATATTCAACTCTGGATCCTCCACAGTCAGGTACAATGATGAGAGGCACTCCTTGGCTTCATCAATGCTTGTGATTGTATGCATCTTCCCCTTATGTGTGAGGACCATCTTGAAGGGGAAATTCCTTGATAATGTTTTATTTGATAATGTTGAAAAGTTTAAAAGTAAGGCTTCTCATTTGAACTGTTGAGGGTTAGAGGTCTGTGAAACAGCTGGTACTGATTCCCCTGAAACAAGCAAGGCAATCCATGGTGCAGAAATAGTGGAGCTTTATCAATATATCCTTTGTCGTGAGGTTAGCTCTGTGAGCCTGTTTTTTTACCTCTTCTAGCTTGTAACAGGGGTTTAGATTTCTAGCTTGAGGTTATAGATTTTCCTCCTAGTGTCCCTCAAACATGGTGGTCATCCTGCTGTGAAGTGTGGAGCCCCACCTCATTAATCTCTCCGCACCGGCAGTCCGTTATTTGGTTGGGTCCAGGTTGCCTAGAGAGTTGGGGCTGGGCTGCTGTGTGCCATTTTTGTGGGATGCGCTGGGCAAGGTCCCTTCTGGCTGATTAGCCTGTGAAGCATTTTAGACTTTGACTAGTTAGGCCCATAGTCTGAAAAGTTTAGTGTGCGTAGACTAGTGGTGGCTCTATAGCACTTAATTGGAACCTTTATTTGTTTGTTGGATGGTTACGACCATCATTTAGACCCACGAATGCACAGGTTCCAAAAATTATCTTTTAGGTATCCGCCTGAGTCATTCTTGATTTTTATTTGATTTTTTTAAACTGAAAAAAAAGATCAATTTTTCCTGCCTGCATCCATGGCATCAATACTGTATTTTTTGTATGTACATATCTGTTATATGACTCCTGGTGATTATATAGGCCAGCTCTCTGGGCACCATATCATTACATTTGTTGGGTGGTAGGTTGCAAGTTCTTATTTCAATGCTCCACAATTCACTTGGGATTGGGACAGGTATGAAAAATGTGATAAGTGTATAGCCAACTTGTACACATATAGAGATAATTAACCTCCCAGCATGTCTTTGGCGTGTAACCCAGCCACTAACGGGGAGAATGTGAAGATTCTATGCAGTGTTCTGCTTGAGCTTTGAACCTAGGACCCTATTGTGGTAGCCCCTAAACCACTTTGCTGCCCACTGCATTTGTAGTTGTGATTTTCTGATTTTTTTTCTCCCTTTTTATTATTGACACCTAGAATTTCCTAGAAGTATTAACAGCCATTGAGTGCAAGTTCTTGGCATTCTAAAGCCCCGTACACACGGTCGGACTTTTGGCCAACAAACTTCATTTTGAGCAAGTTGGACCAACAATCCGACCGTGTGTACGCTCCATCGGACAAACTTTTTTTGCTTTTTTCTTGTTTTCATCGGACAAAAGTTGGGTCTGCAAATGGACAAACTTTTGCCCAACAAAAGTCAGATGGAGCAAAGTCCGACCGTGTGTACAGAAAACCATCTGACTTTTGTCCGATGGACAAAACAACTAATGTTAAAATCAACCAACAATAGCAGAAGTTGACCAAAGGGTGGCGGTAAAGAGCAGAAAAACCACGTGATGTTGCAAAAAGTTTTGGGAAAGTTTGCAGAAAAGTCCTGTGGTGTGTATGCTATGGGTGTGCCCGGCCAACTCCGTTCGGACAAAAAACCACGGAAAAGTCAGATGGAAGTCCGACCGTGTGTACGGGGCTTTAGCAATGATCTGCACCAAAGTTTGTTCCTGAGGTGCAAGGGTGCTGCACATCTAAAAGGATTCTGGGACAGAGTGATCAAATGTCAAACCCTCCTACGTTTATTAAACACAAATCGATGTATTGCCATAGTGCCTACACAACAAAAGCACCTGCAGTTAAAGTTTTGTAATGTGTAATTGACCTGGAGGTGATTTTCTTTTATTTTCTGAACAAAAACAGGGTTTCACTTTATAAGGGAGTGGGAAACTTAAGTGCTGTTTTCTAACTAGATTCACTTGGCTAGAGTTTAGCTGTTCCAGCTTTGGCTAGACTCCATGATATGCCCCTCAAATCACATCAACTCCTCTCCAATAGCGCAACAATGGAAGCTCTGTGGTGAGATCAAGGCTCGCTTGTTTCATCGTGTCTTAGCCAGTAGTTTCAAATGAAAGTAAAGACAAATTGAAATGGGCTGTGTCATTCTGCAGCTGCCATGGTGGAATAATAGACCAATTCCATTCACTCGCTGATGAAGACAAAACAAATGACTTTTTCTCTTTAGAAATAGCTGCTGCTGACATCATACATTTCATTCAGTGACAAAACGCTAAAGTAAACAGCGTGTGTTGAATGACACTGACAAAGTTTAGAGGTTTAGCAAACCTTCTGTAGCTATGGATGTGTGCTACAAACAGGAGATTTAGAGTATCCCCCTAAATGTGTATCAATGTGTTTTTAAAAGAAGAAAAAAAAGTTTCATAGAGGCAAAATAAATATTACCACCACATATAGTGGGTATAGAGAAGAATCCCCCCTCATTTTAAAATATTCATTTTGTTGCTTTGCAGCCTGAAATGAAAACACAGTTTTTGTTGTATCCAGCTGTATTTACTAGTGTAACTTATAACATCCAAGTGAAAGATGTAACGTCAACATGTCAGAAGAAAAAAAAAAAAAGTTTTGCCTATAATTCTACTTTAAAGAATGTTGTACTTCTGCCCATGCGGGTGGGACAGTTTGTTTATGCAACTACAGAATAAAAAAAAAGTGCTATTACATTATGGGAGCTAAAGGCACCCTAGTTGTCTTACTAAACCTGGCAGCCTGTTTAATTGTCAGTCCATTTACACCTTCTGTCTTGCCTGTGTATGCTTACTAACTGTAGTAATGTGCCCCTTTCAAATGAATAATACAGTGCAGTTTTGCATTCATCCAAACATGGCATTTTGTGTTGTATTCATGAGCATGAAAGCCTCTTCAGTTTACTAGTGTGATATAATCAGTAAATTATTTGAACTGTTTTTGTGTAATAGGGTAGGTGTTGATCCGGATCAAGACCCGCCTCCAACTAATGACAGCTTCCAAGTCCTGCATGGAGTAAGTACCCAAATTCTTAATTTTTGTTTTACTGCAAGTTAAAACCTTCCCACAGGGATGCTATTAGCAATCCCTGGACCCCGTACAGCCTACCTGACGGGGCCCCCTTCGACCCTACCCCTGACACTGTCCTGCCAGTTACCAGTGTTTTCTTGGGACCAATACCTGGGTCGGCAGCTCAGTCTTTGTGCTGAGCGGAGCAATTACATGAGATCACTCTGCCAGGGAAGGCATTGGGTTGCAGGCTGGAACTCCCAACATGCAGAGCACAATTATGTACCTGCGCCCTGAAATAGAAAAAAGTCCCTGTGCTGCTCTCACCTGTAGAATGTAATTATACACCCCCCCCCCCTCTTAAAGCAAGTAGGGAGGGGGGTGATGTTTAGGAAGACATATTTTCTTATTTGGGAGAAATTACCTATAAAGCTTTCCGGGCCCCCTTGTTGAGCTGATCGGGCCCGGTACAACAGGACTGGTTGTACTGCCTTATTAGCGGCCCTGCATTCTCAGTGGTTTAATTCGCTGAATTTATTAAGGTAATACTGAATGTATAAATCCCTGTCCTGTCAGGAGAGGAGAAACAGATTGTGTGTGTGTGTGTGTGTTTCTAGTAAGTGGGAACAAAGATCTGTCTTCTCTCCCAGTCCGTCCAATCCCCCTCACATTTGGAACACACACTTGGGGAACACACACTTAACCCCTTAATCGCCCCCTAGTGTTAACCCCTTTCCTGCCTGTGACATTTTTACAGTAATCTGGCAATCTTTAGCTCTGATCGCTGTATAAATGTCAATGGTCCCAAAAAAGTGTCAAAAGTATCCGATTTGTCCACCGCATTATCGCAGTCCCAATAAAAATCGCTGGACGCCTAGTAAAAAAATGTCTAAAATCTCTCCCCTATTTTGTAGACGCTATAACGTTTGCGCAAACCACTCAATATACGTTTTTTGTTGTTGTTTTTTTTTACCAAAAATATGTAGAAGAATACATATCGGCCTAAACTGAGGAAAAAATGTGTTTTTTTGTTTTCTTTTTAAATTGGGATATTTATTATAGCAAAAAGTTAAAAATATTGTGTTTTTATTTTTTTTTTATTTTTTTTTATTGTTGCTCTTTTGTTTATAGCGGAAAAAATAAAAACCGCAGAGGTGATCAAATACCACCAAAAGAAAGCTCTATTTGTGGGGGGAAAAAAGGACATAAATTTTGTTTGGGTACAGCGTCACACAACCTTTGTGGCAGCCATTGCTGCCTCCATAGCTGCTGTAAAGGAGTGAGCGCAGCCACCTAGGTAATGTTTTACTTGTAGCATTACCTGCTGTAAAATTAATAGAAAAATTCATAAAGAAAACAAATGCAGCCACTGCATCTAAGGCCTGGTAAGCTGCAAAACATTACATTTTATTAAGCAGATTAAGTGGGTTTTAAGTACATGTTGTTTTCTTTGAGTTGAACCCCTTTTTGTGTGTTAAAGTGATATTAAAGGCAGATTTAAAAAAAAAAAAAAACATGTCATACTTACCTGCTGTGTACAGTGGTTTTGCACAGAGCAGCCCTGATCCTCTGCTTATTGGGTCCCCTGCTGGCACTCCTGGCCCCTCCTGCCTGCCGAGTGTCGGGACACCAAAGCAGGTTTGCTCCCGAGCTGCTGCCGTGTGTGTCCTTTGACACGTGGAACGTGGCTCGACCCCGCCCCAGCTCTTTCCTCATTGGCTCACTGGCTGTGATTGACAGCAGTAGGATCCAATGGCTCCCGCTGCTGTCTCAGCCAATGAGTAGGAAGCCGCTGCTCTCGTGCACATCACTGGATCGAGATGGGGTTTAGGTATTAGGGGGAGCTGAGGGGGCTGCTGCACACAGAATGTAAAAAACCTTGAGCCTTTACAAGCGCTTTGATTTACAGTGTTTCCAGTTTTCTCCAATACTAAGCTGTTGTAGCCCTTAAAGTAATTATAAACCTTTGTGTTTTTTTTAAACCAAAATAACAAACATGTTTTAGTTACCTCCTCTGTGACTACCCTTTTCTGGGGTTCCCCATGGGTGCTCCAGGCCCCTTCCCTTCGTAGAGTGCCCCCAGGAAAAGCCACTTTCCCTGGTGGCACCCATGCGGGCTTGCTTTCGAGCCACCCAGTCTGCGTCTATTGACACAGACCGGGCGGCTTGGCCCCACTCCCCTCTCATGGCATTTGATGGAGCCAATCCTGCTGCTGCTGCTGCTGCTTAGCCTGCCCAATGAGGAGTGGGACAGTGGCAAGAGCCGCTGCTCTCCTGCACATCTCTAGGTCCGGTTAAGGTAAGAATGAGGAGGGGGGCTCCTGCAGCACAGAATGTTTTTATCCTAATGCAACAGATCGGACTGTTTAATGACATCTGTTGCCAGTGATATATTTGGACATGAATGATTTTCACAATGTGTATTTTATGGTGCTTGTAGGATACTGGAGAAGCCGTTGAAAAGAGTCGCACACGACAGGAGAGCGCCTGGGTGTTTCGGCTCTGGTATACTTTTGATCACAAGTATCTTTTTTTTGTGTCAGTTATGTTATGTCAGTAGTTTTTGATAAGGTGAACACCGTATATATCTTGGAATCCTGTCCACGATCCTTTATTTGCACTAACTTTTTTTTACATTTTCAGGACAAGCTTTCGGGGTGTTCAGTTCTTTTAGGTCCAAGTAGTACTGATACACAAAGTTTTATAAAACTTTGTATATCAGTACTACTTGAAAAGAGAGTGAAAGAAGTTAACCCGATCTTCTACTCATAGGAGCTGTACTATAGCCTCTATGAATGACCCAGGATCTATGAATGGGGTCGGGCAGATAATTGGCAGCTCCGCACCCTCTATTTAGACTTCACACATCATAATAACTGTAAGTTATGACTCTTGTGCTGATTTTTCAGTTTTCAATTTTTAGTTAAACTAAGACGTATAGGATAAGTTCACCTTTTTAAAAAAGAATAAAATAAATGCATATATTTTTGCAGGTAAAAAAAATTTGCAGGTTTTTTATTTTTATTGGGAGCCTGGAAAGCATCTGCTGATCGTGGGTGCTATCAGGCCTCTTGCAGGCTCTGTGTGTAAGCTGTTTGGCTGTACATCGTACGGCCAAGTAGTTACGCATGACTAGCAAAGCTGCCAGACCTTGTTGTCCTCTGAAGAAGTGACGCTGGTGGGTGGAGCCCGGCATGGCCACATTCTTTGAAGATTCTCACAGAGCAAGTAACAAACATGTTATACTTAAAGTGCAGCTCCACCCTAAATTTTCACTTCTGGTAATTGGAACCCTCCCCCCCCCCTCCGGTGTCACAATTGACACCTTTCAGGGGGGAGGGGGGTAAAGATACCTGTCTAAGACAGGTATTTTCACCCACATCCGGGAGTCCTCTCTCCGGGAATCTGCTGGAGTGACGTCACTTCCCCCAGACTTCCCGTAGTGTTCTGGGAGACACTCGGCTCCCAGAACACAGGAGGACGAATCAGAACGGCTCAGCGCGACTCGCGCATGCGCCGTAGGGAACCGGGCATGAAGCCGCAGGGCTTCACTTCCTGGTTCCCTCAGCGAGGATGGCGGAGGGAGCAGCAGAGCGACAAGCGATCGCTCGTCCTCTGCTGCGGACGTCGCTGGACTCCAGGACAGGTAAGTGTCCAAATATTAAAAGCCAGCAGCTGCTGTAGCTGCTGGCTTTTAATATTTTTTTTTCCGGCGGAGCTCCGCTTTAACTGCTCTGTTGCAATGGATTTGCAAAGGACATCCCGGATCCTCCTCCTCTCGGGTCCCTCTTTGGCACTCCTGGCCCCTCCCTCCAATCGGGTGCCCCCACAGCAAGCAGCTCGCTATGGGGGCACCCGAGCCGAATCACGGCTCCCTGTATTCATTCAGACACAGAGCTGCGACCCGGCCCATCCCCTCTCTCCTGACTGGCTTTGGCAGCAGCAGGAGCCAATGGCACCACTGCTGTCTCCGCCAATCAGAAGGGACAGTCTCAGACAGCCGAGACACTCGTGGACATCGCTGGAGAGAGATGGGGCTCAGGTAAGTATTAGGGCTGCTGAGGGGGGCTGCTGCACACTGCAGGCTTTATATCTTAATGCATACAATGCACTAAGATTAAAAAACCTTCTGACTTTACAACCACTTTAAACAAGGTAGTTTTAGCAGCTCACTGAATGCATTTACTTGCGTGGAATTGCTCTTTATGTACATATACTTTAAATGGATCATTACATAACTATATAACTCTGTCTAAAATATGTCAGTTTTTCCTTAATGTCCAAAAAAGTTATCTAAAGCCTATGCTGACACACAGTGGTCCTCCATTAACTACAACACTGCCCAGCTGGTGTGGCTTGATTGCCCGATGTTTTACAAGCCCACAAGTATATAATGTGAGTATATTACACAGATTAAAATTTTTCTTGCTTTTCATCTCACTCTCCTCTAACCTTTCTTTAGAGCCTTTTCATGCTGATGCACTTTTGATGTGCCTTTTGTGCAGCTAAGAGGTTCTTCAGTCAGAATCTTTTTTTTTTTTTTAAAGTCAGCCGCTACAAATACTGTAGGATCAGGTACCTGTCAAAGCTAGGTAGCCGCACCCAAAAAAAAACCCTCCAATATAGGGAGAGGAGAGAGAGAGTTCGACATAAAGGAGATAGGTATATCTCTCTTATCCCACCTGAACAGCTTCTTTTTTAGGGGTTCTGATGAAGACCTAGACCTGATCAAGTATAAATAATCAGGGGTTTAAACTCTAGGGCCATATCCTATTCACCACTGAACTCATCCTCTGATCAGGGTGCCCTACTTCTGAGGGTAGCAGAATTTTGTATAGTAGAGAGCAGGCATGTATATATACATAAAATCAATCCCTTCCACACAGCAGTTTGCATCACTTCTTTAAAAAGGGGTGAGGCGGTTTTGCTTAGGTTAGCAGAGTGCGACTGAGCCCTGTACTGCATGCTGGATTTGTAAGTATTGGTAAAATTGCCTGTGGGACAGAAGAATTTCATAGAGTAATTGCTCAAATTACTTAAAGGTTGCATCTAAGTATAAACTGGTTATGAAAAGTACTCCTTTTCCTACAATTATGAAATCCTTCCAATTTGGTCAGCTCTGGGTAACTAGGGTTATTCCATATAAGAGTCGTTTCCAAAAGCCTTGTAATACATGGAGAGGTGCTCAGAGACCCATACTCGCCACAAGAGATTGGCAGTGGGGCAGTTAGGAGGAAGGGCAGGTAGAGCTTTCTAGTTTTGTATAAAGTGGGGAAGATTTAGAACATCTGTCAGGTTTGTATTGCTGTCCTTGTCACAGCAGGTGAAATTGACCACCACAATTGACTGTTGTCACCAGGCCAGAAAGTGATCGGAAATGCAGAATTTTACAAACCGCAATAGTTGCTGAGGTAACCTATTTCATAGGGGACGCCTGTTCTGGTTACAGCTGTCTAAGATTACTTTTTGAATATTCCCTTTTATTTGCTGTTGTATCTCCTGAACAGGAATTGAACTTTACCAAATGGAACATAGACAGAAAATAAAAACCTGATTGGGGTTTTAATCATTCCCTACTAAATAAACGATTAAAAGTTTGGATAGAGATATACTTTGCACATAGAACCTCAGGCACTAGCCTTCCTGACCAAGTGGGGTGCTTTTAGGGTGCTCAACTACCGTATATACTCGAGTATAAGCCGACCCGTGTATAAGCCGAGGCCCTAATTTTACCACAAAAAAATGGGAAAACGTATTGACTCGAGTATAAGCCTAGGGTAAAAATGCAGCAGCTACTGTAAGCGGAAAAGAGGGTCTACAATGCCCATTTGCAGCCTCACTGTGCCCATTACCTCACTGTGCCCATTACCTCACTGTGCCCATTACCCTCCACACTCACCTTCTGCTTGCTACAGCGAAGATCAGGCTTCTAAGGATCACCTCCCATGTCCATCGCGCTGCGGGCGTCCATTTTTTAAAATTTGCGCCTTCCTCCTGGTCCCGTGCAGTTCCGTGATAGGCTATTGACACTGTGTTCAGTGTTCCGCCTATCACGGCCATCTTCTCATTCCCGGACTTTCCCAGCAGACACTGTGTTTAGTGATCCGCCAATCACGGACGTTCTTTCATCCTCGAACAAGAGGAGAAGGTCCGTGATTGGCGGATCACTAAACACAGTGTCAATCGCATATCACGGAACCGCACGGGACCAGGAGGGAGCGCGAAATGTAAAAAATTGACGCTCAAGGTACACTGACTCGAGTATAAGCCGAGGGGGGGGGGACTTCCAGCCCAAAAAAAGGGCTGAAAATTTTGGCTTATACTCGAGTATATACGGTAAATACATTTGAGGAGATGTGAATGCTGGCCCCAGAGAGGAGAAAAGGGTTACCAGGTAATAAGGGAGGCTTAACATGTTTCATGGGAAGAGGGCACTTATACTCAGTTGTGTGCAATGGGACATAGATAACAATGTATCTAATTTCAGATCAGTAAAAAAATAATTTTCTCTTTCGTTCATGGACGGACACAGCCTTAATCTTGACAAAGAGGGTATTCGCCTTCCTTCAGGAGTGACTAGGCAGAAACTTATAGAAAGTGTTAAACACATCACACACCATACAGTCCCGCCCAGGGGGCGGTCCCTCTGGGTATACCCCTCTCTGTGCATCTCGCAGATCAGTTTTTTTCTGCCTAGCTAAGGAGAAGACATGGCTCCCTTCGGGCCCATAGGCCTAGAGGTTTTTGTTTCCAGATTGAAATTTTATTATTTTATTTTTGTTCCTGTGATCTTCGATCAACTGCCGACTGGGTGACAGGCTGGATCCCAGATCCTTGTAGTCTCCCCAGTTTCGGCCATCGAGCGTGTGCCGACCGTAGCTACGTGCTGGGTCGTCCACGACATGCCCGTCGCTCTATGGGTAGCCGTGAGCTATACGCTCCAGGGCATGCATACGACCGGTCTATAGGGCGGAGTCGCAGCAGCCGGGCCGACAGTCCCCTCCGTCACCATGCGGAAGGTGGTCTATCTGGGATGCTTCCAGCACAATCCACACAGGAAAGGTAAGTAGTAATCCCCTGCTTCGGCAGGAAGACATAGCTGGGTTATTCCTGGAGAGGTGAGTAAGAGGTTCTATCCTTCCCTTCCTCCCTCCCTTCCCTCCTCCCTGGGCTCTCTGAGCTGGCTGCTGGGATTCACCTGGGGGGGGCTTCACCTGTGGGGAACTGTGCATGTATGTCCGCTAAGTAGGATGTTATGAACTGCCATGACAAAGTTCTTACCTGTGTGTTCTGCTCCATGCTGTCGGTGGCCATTTTGCTTGTGATCCATACTGTGTTGGCTTCTATCTGCTGGCGGCCATGTTCTTGTGGTCCGCGCTGTGTTTGGCCTCTAGCTCGGCAGCCATTAATTTCCTGTGATCCAGTCAGTGTTTGTTTGGGGTCCGTGCTGTATGGCCTCTCCTGCCGCTCTGCTGACATGTTCTTGTAGCTCGCGGCAGGGTCCTTTAAGGCAGGAGCCCCTTCCACCGGAATGGTGGTTAGCTTGTTTAGTCTGGACACAGGAGAGTCCACTACCGGGGGCGAGGTCCATTTTTTTTCAAGAAACTCTCTTCAAGAGGGTAACGCACCGTCAAATTTTTAGGGACTGAAAAAACCTTCTGTGGTTTGTCCCACTCCTTGTATAAAAGCTTGTCTAAATAAGACACACAATTGACTAACGTATTATGTGTCTTTATGCTTTCAATGTAGAATTCAGAACAGCTGAGAGAAGATGATGCAGATTTCATTCTTAATGATGGTGACCTTACATTGACTTACGGAGACACCACCATCACAGCCAATGGGTCTTCGGGCTCTCACACGGCCACCACAAGCCTAGATGGCAGAAGAACAAAAAGTAGTTCAGAAGAAGCACTGGAACGTGAACTTGGAGGAGACTATGAAATTACCAATAGAGGAACACGGCTAGTATTTCCTCTTGAAGAGAATGCATAACCTAGAGAGGCAATGGCTATGAAGGAAAGATGTATGACCAAGTATGGTACCGGAGCATCTCAGGCCCCAGTGTGGTGAAGAGTTGGGTGCAGTTCACACACTAGAAACATAACAATTCTTGTGGTACTGAAAGTGGAAATTTAAAAGGATGACTCTCTTTTCTTATCAAATGTGACAACTGCAATTTTTTTTAGGTATGGCGCACAAATTGCACACATAACTTTGCTGCGGCCTTCTCCTTGCTTGTTCCCGTGTGTCCCAGTGAAAAGAAAACCCAAATTTTGTTATGTACTGAACAATGAGGGAGATGTGACTGCTCTTACCCTCTGCTGTTGATGCAACAACTTTTTATTTGTAGCAAGGAGCAACCTCTTTTGGAAAGTGCCTGCTGTTTAAAGATCAAGTGGTGATGTTATGGCATCTGGAAGAAGTGTTAATCCATTTTTTACCATTCCTGTAAAGCATAATATATAGATGCCGAAATGCATGACAAGGACAGTTTACTTAATAAGAGTATTTTTTTTATGGTTTTGTAAATTTAGGTTAATGTGCGTTTAGTGAGTAAGCATGGCTGATAATGTGATGATGTGGTTCGCTGATATATTAGACTTTCATGTTTATGTCTTAGGCTAAAAAAAATACAATGTACATTTTACATGTTTAGTGTTACTCCTTTGTTACAGCACTGATTCCCTTCAGCAAAAAGTTACATGTTTGCTGACCTCTTGGGCACATCAGATTGTTATTCCATTTGCTGTGCTGTCTGCTGGGAAGTTTATATATTTTAAATCTATGTAAAAATTGACTATACTGTATTCAAAGTTTGTCAGGTTTTTTTAAAGCAACCTCCAAGACTGTAAAATAGTGAACATTCAAATGCACTAGGAAGTTTGTGCTGACCAATGTGCTTTATGGCTGAATTAAAACAGACATGAACAAAGTATACTTTATAATTCATTGCTGAATGTGCAGCACAATTTTATGTGTGCTGCATTTCCAATTTATTTGTATGGAGTTGTACGCGTGCATGTGCTTTTTACATTCATTTTGGGCGATTAAGAATCACCAGTGTAAATTAAATCTTTTAGCGCTATAATTCCATATATTTAAAAATCAGCTTTTGACAAATTAAAAAGCAGGGAGAGAGTGAAAAACAAAGAATGCTGACGATTTTACTTTGATAGCCATCTCCAATCTAAATTGGTAAGTCATATATCAGCTTAGTGTAGAGGTCAGTGGGGAAATGCTCCTATCAAACAATGACAAGTGTGTTGTTTAAGCAAAAAGACATTTAACTATTTTACTAGTTTGCTTAAGCCTAGAACACACTACAAGTTTTTTTTTCAACCCAGCGGGCTGAGCGGAAAAAACCTGACCGCTCAGGTACTAACAATGCGATTTTAGTACAGTGATCTCCCCTGCTGTTGTGTTCTGACAGGGGCCCCCTGCTAGAACACACTCCGGTCAGTGCTCTCAGCCATTGGCGGACCTTTTTCCGTCATGAGCCTTCGACAGAAGCCAGCCGAACTGCAGTACACACGGGCCCAATGTCGGACACTTTCTATTGAATCGGTCGGTGCCGCCTGAAATTCGGCCCGTGTGTATAAGTGTTTAGTCTTTAGTGTTGACATATTCCACAGTGCATTGTACACAAAAACATGAAACCATCAGGTCATCTCCTGTCCATAAAATGTAATGATGCCACCCCATTTATACACGGACAAACTGCAATGAATTAGGGTGGAAATTGATTACTACTAGTGCTCTGAAAACTGTTACGCAGTGAGAATTGCATACTCCATGCAGATAATGCATATTAAAGGGTGATTATAATGCATTCTCAATGTGTCAGCTTAAAGCGGTATTCAACCCAAAAGCAATCATTTTATTGTATTGCAGCTTACAAGTTGTGATGGCTGCATTTGTTTTGTTTTTTAGGGTTTCTGTTCATTTTTATTTGGTGATTTTAGTCAGTAAGTCTGTGTTTTTTGTTTTTTAACAGGGCAAGCTGTCCTGTAGATGACAGGGGTGCTTTATGATGATCAGCTTTCCTTTTTATGTAAAAATGTTTATCCCAAAAAGACACAACAGTTGCTGTAAATGCTTATAAAGTTTTAGCTGGAGTTTGGCTTAAATTTTTTTGTGTATTTAAATTTGCTAGTACATATAACGCTCCTCCAAGACTGGCAATGCTGCTGTCCAGAAGTGCACTCTCTGCTCCTTCATCCAGAGTGGGGCCACTCTAATACAGGAGGTGTGTGGCCAGATCACCTGGTAAAAACAGAGGGGAAAAGACTAAAAAAGCAAAACGAAGGCAGCCAGCACAGCTAATGATTGGTAAGCTGCAGTATATTATATTTTTGGGTTTAATGCAACTTCAAAGGAGAAGTCCAGCCTGAGCTTTTTCGGCTGGGCTTCTCTGGGTCACAGGAGTGCAATTCGGTCTGAAGTCCGCTCTCCGCTGACGTCACTGCCATCAGTCGGGGCAGCGTGTCATCAAGACTTCCCAAGTCGGTATCCACCAGCTGCCCTGATGGATGGCAGTCTCGGCGTATTAGCGAGACACTGAGACATCCTCTCCCTGCCCCTCCACGGCTCAGTGCTCCAATGAGCGTGGAGAAACAGAAGAAAGAGGCTGACTGACAGTCAGCCTCTTTCCTTTTGGATCTGTGAGAGCTGAGCCAGCGGCGATGCTCGGTTCTCAGTGCACAGATGGCGGGGGACAGATAAAGCATCGGTCTGATGCTCCATCCACCAAGGTAAGTATGAATATCAAATAACCTGGAAACCCATACTTCTCCTTTTAAAGCAGGTCACATGCACCTGTCGGTGACTTCTGAATGATCTCAGAAGTGTGTGAAACTGATGCCATTGACTCCAGGCCAAAACCCGTCAAGACAGGTTGACTTAGCCCGTGTTTGCCAGTGGTTAAAGTGGTACTAAACTCAGATACCTGCCCTACCTTGTATAAATGGTGCACACCAATCTACATTTGTATGTACAGGATGTAAATACTGATGTTTGTACCTTCTTTTTTTTTTTTTTTTTTTTTTTATAACCAGTTTTCTTGGGTCACATGATCACTGTTCCTGTTACCAGTGCAACGTCATCCTCATCGTGGGGAGAAGCTGAACTGCAGACTATCATATGTCCTGTGACATTGCACTTGCTGAAAAAGCTAAAGCAATGTCATTCAAGCATCTTAGCCACCAAGGGGGCAGAGCACATGCCTGACTGAAGGCTCACTCCGTTCTGAATAGCTATTGCACACCCTTCCTTCCAAGCCAAACACTGTCCTATCAATGGGAAAGAAGGGCATCCAAGAGGTGCTGGGAATTTGATATGAGTTTAAACACAGTGGGGGGGGGGGGGGGGAATATTTGAAGGGCCCACTGACTCAGGTTAAGCTGCTCACAACAGGCAAGTCTACCTTACTACGGGTACTCCAGCAGGTTACCAGGAAAAGACATGCATACATGAAAAGAGTACCAGACCAAAAGATAGTCCAAATTCATTTATTGATGTGTTTAAAGAGCCAATGTGTTTCAGGGGTCAAAGGAACTCCCCCTTCATCAGAGCTTCAGTTAAAAGCGAGAAACTTGAGTGGACTCAAAGTAAGGCTTTCTGTTTGGCAGAGCCTCTATGAGCTTGCAGATTGTTGCCACCAGGAACTGCAGGGTCACCAAGCAATTCCAATTATAGGAAAGATGTATAATAAAAACAAAGGGTACAGATAGATAAAAGATATAAATTAGGTAGGTTTAAAAGGTGTGTGTGTGTGTGGGGTGTGTTTTTTTTTTTTTTTTTTTGTTCTTTTAGCTTTAGGCTTACTTGCGGACCGCTTCCGTACATATACTGCAGCAGGGCAGCCACTCTGCGCCAGATCACGTACCTAGTACCTAATCTGACACTTCCAGGTCTGGGGCACAAGCACACGCCGCCGGGCCGATCCCGCTATAATGCTACACAGGTACAGGCGATGCTTCGGTACACAGGCAGAACAGCAATCTATACATAGACTGTACAGTCTATATGAACAAGGCAGATTGCCGTGCTGTCAGTACAGAAGGCATGGATCCTGTGTTAATGTAAAGCAGGAACACCGCTCCATGCCTTTCACTAGTAAGCATCTCCCCCACTACACTGAATCGCAGAGTGCACACATTTAACTCTTTCATTGGCCCTGATGTTAACCTTCCCAGTACAGTGACAGTGCATATATTTTTTTTAGCACTGATCACTGTATTGGTGTCTGATTTTGTCCGCAGCAATAGCGCAGTCCCGTTAGAAGTCGCTGATCGCCTCCATTACTAGTAAAAATATACCATAGTTTGTAGATGATATAACTTTGTACAAACCAATCAATATACGCTTATTAAGTTTTTTTTTTTTTTTTTTTTTTTACCAAAAATATGCATCGGAATACATATTGGCCTAAATTTATGAAGAAATTTTGTTTTTAGCAGAAAGTAAAAAATACATTTTTTTTTCAACATTGTTGGTCTTTTTTTGTTTATATCGCAAAAAATAGAACCCCCAGGAGGTGATCAAATACCACCAACAGAAAGCTCTATTTGTGGGGGAAAAGGACATGCATTTTATTTGGGTACAGTGTCGCACAAAAGTGCAATTGCCCTTAAAGTACTGCAGTGCCATATTGCAAAAAAAGGTCTGGCTATGAAGGGGGTAAGTCTTCTGGAGGTCAAGTGGTTAATGCTCGTTTGCCCAAATGACTCCATATCATCAAACCAAAACTGCACTTTGCTTGTTGGCACAAAACTGGGGGCTCTGACTGGGTTGTAGGCCTTACCCTATTGTTAGATGAGCTCAGATGTTCAGAAGAATCTAGTGTTGGTGTCAGACAAAATGAGAGAACATTTGTGGCTGGTTTCACACCTAATATCGATGCTGCTCACAGCAGGGGTCTGGTGCGTCCCAGTTTACCGTTTCAGCCCAAATTTTTGGCTGAATTTGGACCTGAAACTGACCAAAAGACACACAGGGCTCCTGTGCAAATTTGCAGTGGAGATATGTTAACCGGCTCGATAGAGAGCTGGTCAAAATCTCCTGCTATTGTAAATTGGTTGCGGGGAATGTGAAAAAAAAACGGGGGTGGCCTGGTAGCGAAAAAGTTAAAGACGAGTCTTGCAATGCAACCTCTTCAGTTTTTATTAGATTGCCTATAATGTCTGAAAGAAATGACTGACTGTAGCAAACCGATTCAAACCAATGCAGATTTGAAAATGAAAAAAAAATTATGACTAGTTTCTGGAATATACTTATTTTAGACGAGCACATTAGTAAAAAGGTACAGGATGTACATTTTACATATTTTGTGTACACTTCTTATAGAGGGGCATTCAGGTTGTGAATAAATATACGGTAAGTAAAAATCTGAATCTGTCTAGTAGCAGTAAAGGGTATCTAAAGACTTTCGATATAAAATAAATGTGTACTGAGGGAAGTACTGTATGTAAGGTGCCATTGCTAACCTTTCCTTCTAACAATGCCAGCTGTCTCAGGCTTTAAAGGATATGTAAACGTTTGTTTAAAAAAAAAACATGTTATACTTCCTCTGTGCAGTTGGTTTTGCACAGAGTGGCCCTGATCCTCCTCTTCTGGGGTCCCTCAGCAGCGCTCCTGGCTCCTCCTCTTCTTGAGTGCCCCGTTGGAGAGCTGCTTTCCCTCGGCACTCGTGCGGGCGTGCTCCTGTGTCCTGATGCTGCGTCCATTGACAGACAATGGCTGCGCTGCTATCAATCTATCCAGTCAGGACCCGAGACACCAGCTGGAGCTGGTGTGCTTGTCCCCGTTGCTGGAAAGACTGGGTTCATGTAAGTAAAAGGGGGGGCTCTGGGGGGCTGCTGCATCACAGGCGGGTTTTCGAATGCATTAAGGTGAAAAACCTTAAGGCCCCGTTCACACCTATGCGAATTGGTTACGGCTTATACTGCATCCAATTCGCATAACATTTTAAAATATATTGATTTCAATGAGGCTGGTTCACATATGTGCGATGCATTCGCACTGCGCATTGCCCAAAAAAGTGTGTGTTTTCTAGGCATTGCGGTGCGAATTGTCTGCCCATTATGTTCTATGGGAACACTGATTCGCAGATGTGTTGCGTTCTGAACACAGTACGTATGAATCGTGAGGGGGAACTCAACGCCAAATAAAAAAAACAAAAACGGCATGGGTTCCCCTCCAGGAGCATACCAGGCCCTTAGGTCTGGTATGGATTTTAAGCGGAACCCCTATGCTGAAAAAACGGTGCAGGGGGTCCCCCCAAAATACCAGACCCTTATCCGAGCACGCAGCCCGGCCGGTCAGGAAAGAGGGTGGTAATGAGTGAGTGCCCCCCCCTCCTGAACCGTACCAGGCAGGGGGCATCCATGTTTTTATAAACCATCTTAAATGTGAGTGTTCCACTGTTATGTTTTGCCATTAAAACCCTTTACAAACGGTATCATGCTATGTGGATTTTTCTCCATCTCTACACATATGCTTCTTGGATACCGAGTTCTTATATGCATTGGTGATCTGTGTGTTGGATACCCTGTATGATTGAAGCTGATCAACCGCTTTGACTCCTGACCACCCTCCAACTCAAGACCATCCATACTGGGTTCCATTAACCCTCAAGCTTTCTCCGATTTGGGTGGCGTATGCCTCTCCAAATCCGAGATCTTTGGTAAGCCTCCTTCAACTTATCCTTGGTGGTGGTTTTCACATTAGTCCTATACACCGAATATTCTGTATCGCAAGTTCACATCTTGATTGAACACGTTTTCTTTTCTTTTTGGATTGATCTTCACCATTTGGACATTGTATTGATTTTTGTCTGATGGACTTTATTCTATCTGATGGATTTTATTTGATTATAATTCTCATTCTGTTTATTAATATGGGTTATCATATTATTGTTTGACCACTCTAGCAATAGAGACACTCAGCACGCACGATTTTTTGGGTGTTACAAGTGTTCACTATATATGATTACCATATGTTTATGTTGTGTATTAATTTGCTCACATATATCATTTTGCCTAGGTAGCGCTACATTTTTTATTTTTCACCCCAAAGCACCTTGCCCCCATGTTGATGAGGACAAGGGCCTCTTCCCGACACCCCTGGCCGTTGGTTGTCGGTCTGCGGGCGGGGGGCTTATTGGAATCCGGAAGCCCCCTTTAATAAGGGGGCCCCCAGATCTCGGCCCCCCACCCTATGTGAATGAGTATGGGGTACATCGTACCCCTACCCATTCACCTGGTGGAAAAAAAATTCAATAAAAAAACACTCTACACAGGTTTTTAAAGTAATTTTATTAGGCAGCTCCGCGGCTCTTCTTCCGACTTCGGGGGGTCTCTTCTGCTCTCCGGTGTCGTCTCCGCGCTCTCTGGTTCTTCTCCTGCTCTCCGGTGCCTTCTTCCTTCGGCCGGGCGCCTCCGCTATCTTCTTCCAGCTCTTTTGCTAGCGGTGGCCAGATCTTCTCCGTAGTCTTCTTCCCTCTTCTCTTCTTCGATGTTGACACAACGCTGCCTCCCGCTGTAATGCCGCGTGTGCGGTGCGCAACGCCTTATATAGGCATGGGGCGGGGTCACAGGGTGATTCCACCCGGTGACCCCGCCCCCGTATGACGTCACAGTCCATCATTCCACAGCTAGAACGCAGACGAAACGCTGAACCACTGATTGATATCTTGCCAAAGACTCCGGAGCTCAAAAAACCCAACGCACAAGTGTGAATCCAGCCTGAGGGTTTACAACCCCTTTAAGGCCGCATGCACACTGTATATTTTCCCTGATGGCTTTTCTCCTACGGGAGTTGAGCACCAAAAAATAAGAGGTAAAAAGCCACGTAGGCATGTGTGTTCACATGCCTGGCTTTAATGCATTCTATTGGCCAGAACGTTGGTTTATTCTGGCCATTAGAATGTATTAATGCATGAACATGCCTAATTGCACATTTACGCTCAAAAGCTCCTCTCCTGAATGTGACTTTGGTGTTAACGCTCCTGCTGCTAAACTCCTGTATATGCCTATGTGTGCATGGACACCTAGGTTAACATGAAGGGTCGTTTAGAGGAAGAAAAAAAAAAGCTAAAACGCCCGAAAAATAGGCGTTTATGAGCTGCAGTGTGTTATGAGCCCTAATGGTTTCTAGTATCTATGAGTTCTGATGTCCGTCTTTAGAATTTGCATGGCTGCCTCAGGTCACCGACGTAGAAGATATTGAAGCTGAGACAGCCAGGCGATTGTTCTTTTCAGAAGGTGGTCAACCATAGCAGCTCTTCTTTTTTTATGATTTATTGACCCATATGCAAACTCACTTGGAAAACGCTACTTGTCTGTATTAATGTAAGATTATTTGACTGTTGATGTATGTGTGAAGCATGCAAAAAGCACAGAGATAAACTTTAGGTTCACAAATGACTTCCTGATTGGAGATCACAAGTTGTTCCCAGGACATTTTTTTTATTTGGTCTCCATTAATTTGCACAATATTTCTGAAAGATGTAAATCTAGCATATTAAAATGTCCTGTGTTGCATATAAAAAAAAGTTTATATATAACATATTAAAGACGCCTTGTCTTAGTGTTTGTACAATGTATGAGATCTGTTCAGCTGGCTAAAGACTGCTCATACAGTTTACACCTAAAAGTTCCTTGTGTTGCATTGAGATTGCTCTTCTGTCCACAATCAAAAGACAGAAAGTTTGTAAGTACATTCCTACAGGACCCCATTATTCTTTTTGTGGGCACACTAAGAGCATGGTCCCTCTTGGCTATTAACAAAATTGATACAAGGAGGTCCCAATCTGTATTAAATCTAATAGTGAGTGCAAAAGATTCAACAGTGCAATGAACATCATATTAAACACAACCCCCAACACTCCATTATTCTAGTTTTGGGTGCACTATAAGTATAGTCTTTCTCAGTACCTAACAAAACTAATACACAGGTTACAAACAGACCCGTAATCTGTATTCTCTCTAATGAGTGCAAAAACGTCATCAGGCATGCATGTCATTATGTTAAATTCACTGGCTTGTAGTATTAACAAATATGTATATTTAGTAAGCAATAATTCTCCATTTCATTTGTGTTTATATATTTGTCATGCTTTTAATATTTTCACTGATTCAGCATTTATGATGTAATAAGCACTTTATTGTATATATGTTGGGACTAGTGAAAAGAAAATTTAACAACCTGGCTGAATAAATTGCTGAAATATTATTTCCCTTTGTGTATTTACATGGCCTGTCTGTATTCATTTACTATGTCACAAAGGTGTAAACCAATATGGTTTAAATACCTAATGGAGTAATATCTTCCATTTAACATGATGTGGGTATAATATTTGCATTGATCTGGTTAGATGCCTTTAAAGTGGTTGGTTGTAAAGGTTGAAGGTTTTTTTACCTTTTTGTGCATGAATATTCAATATACCTTCAATAGTCATCTGCCCCGTCTGCTGTCTCTGAGGAAACCGACTGGATCCCAGAAAGACCGAAAGTGGTGCTCTGCATGAAGGTTCCTCCAGCAGTTAGGCTCTGTTTCCACTATTGCAACCGTAAAGTTTGCTGCTTTTTTGATGCGACTTGAAGCAATGCCTGTATATTCTTGAGGTCTATGGACCTCAAGTTGCATCAAAGTGGGACCAAAGTAGTGCAGGGACTACTTTGAAGTTGCTGCAACTTGACGTCGCACAGATATGAACGGTACTCATTGGAAATCATGGGGTATGACTTTTCATGTGACTTTGCAGTCCCAAGTCACACTAGTGGAAACCGAGCCATAGGAGGTTTTAAGCTTTGTATCACTGTTTTTACACTGTGGGAGCGTATTTACTTTTTACATGTCTGGCCTGGATGTTTGATTGTTGTGAGCCTGTTGGTCAAACTGCAACATCGGGTAGACACTTGTCGTGGTATGCCTGGGTGATTAAAGGAAAGCAGAAACCATACGTATTCTCATGATGAAGCTGTTTATGACCACTCTTTAACCACTTAAGGACCAGAAGGTTTTACCCCCTTAATGATCTGGTCATTTTTTTTTGCAATTTGGCACTGCGCGACTTTAAGTGGTAATTGCGCGGTCTTACCTAAACAAAATTTGCATCCTTTCCCCCCCCCCCCCCCCACAAATAGAGGTTTCTTTTGGTGGTATTTAATCATCACTGGGATTATATTTTTTGCGATAAAAGATTGGAAAATCTTTTTTTTTTTTTTTTTTTTTTTTTTATATTTTCTACTTTTTCTTTAAAAAAAAAAATCCAATAAACTAAAAATGTTTCATTTTATTTAGGCCAAAATGCATTCAGCCACGTCTCGGGTAAAACATTTTTTTAATAAGTGTATATTTCTTGGTTTGCGCTAAAGTTATAGCATCTACAAACTATTTTTACGCAAAGTGGTCACTGAAATTATAGATTTCTCACACATGTCCTGGATATTTGTGGAATTACACCCCAAAATACAACCAGTAAGTTGCTACTCCTTGTTGGGCAAATATTGTAATGTTCTTCTTTTTTTTATTTTTATGGGCTGAACGAAAAAAAACAGATGCCTCTGTTTACATTGATCGTTGTGGACAAAAATCTCTGCCAAGAAAAGTGATAAAAAATATATGCTGATGCATAGGGGCGATCCTATTTACTGCGGTGGTGAAATCGCCTCCTACAGCGCTAGAGTCACTGATTTACGCATCGTGAGAGCAAACCATGTTGCTGTCAAAATAAACAAATTAGTGCTGCAGCTGGAAGGCGTATCTGCAAAGCAAACAACGGTTAACAATAAAACACAGTATCAATAAAGCATTACAATATAATGGTATACAGCAGGGATATGCAATTAGCGGACCTCCAGATGTTGCAGAACTACAAATCCCATTAGGAATAGCGAGACTGACAGCCACAAGCATGACACCCAGAGGCATGATGGGACTTGTAGTTTTGCAACAGCTGGAAGTCCTCTAATTGCATATCCCCGGTATACAGTATGGGTAAAATTGCAGATAATCAAAGCAAACAATGGTTAACAATAAAACATTACAGTATCATGTACAGTAAAACAGTAAGAACAGAACATTAACTCAATAAACGACAACTATTTCTGTCTTTTTTTTTTTTCTTTTACACTCTTTTATTGTAACTATAAATGTTCCAAGTTAGGGTCTCTCATAATGCGATGGCCATCTAACATCTTTCGAGACCCTGTGTGAAAGTGTGCCCTAGGACTGTGCCGTCCTCTTCCCTATACTAATACTTTCACTAGTGTGTGGTAGCAATGGAAACGGTCCCTGATGCAGAGACCGGGTTGGCCAGGACGACTGGAGGGACAAAAATAGTGGGTGTCACGCCTATATCTGTGTTTTCTACAGACCCGACGACATCTTTGGGTAGAGGTACCAGGGAGGACATTTGGAAAATGCTTCCTATGCAGCCAGCTCGCTGCATCTGGATTGTGAATTTGGGCCACAGCACCTTTTGGAAACAAAATGGCTGTGATGATCTCTTCCTGGAATCCACTTTGTATAGCACATAAGCGTTCAGCAGAGCCAATTGGAATAAGTATACAGACACTTTTCTTGTATCAGCATCTTACAGGAAATTAAGTACGGCGCCATCATCTGATCGTTGAAGTTCACCCCTCACATGTTAAGGTTGTATTTGTGCACAGAGAGGAGCTTCTCAACAACACCAGTCGCCATTGTAACTTGGACTGTCGTATCTGCGTGAATGGAAGACAACGGAAAGGTTTAGTTTGCCCTTTCACTTCACTGCAAGCAATTTCTTACACTTCAAGCAGGCTCTCTCCCCCGTCTAAGTCTGGAATCTACAAGCCGTTGGGGAAGCCCCGGCGATTAGGTTGCTTGTGTAATAATTGTCCACGTATAAATAGACTTCCTAGTCCCAAACAATATGTGAATAGAGATACTAATGCGCAAAGGAGCTAGTCAGTAGCTGCCAACATAAGGTGTTCACACACTAAAATCAGTAAAAAAAAGTAGAAAAATGTGGCGCTTACTTAAAATAATAATCACTAATCTATAGATTAGTGTTTATTATTTTATTTTAGGTAAGCGCCACATTTTTCTACTTTTTTTTTTACTGAAGTCCCAAACAATCTTGCCACTGCTCCATATGTAGTCTGGGCAGTTGGGCTCCACACCGCTATCTTTTGCCTTGAAAATCTGGAAATTACTGGTATAGCCTGTTGCCCTGTCACATAGCTTTATACATTTTGACCCCATATCTGGCATGCTTGCTGGGGAGATACATTTTCTGACTGCATTGTTTTCAAACAGTATCAGGGACTCATCAACGCAGACACCTTGTTGGGGCGTATACAAGGCTGCAAATATTTGGTTAAAGTGATTTACGAGGGGCTGAATGTTGTGGAGCCGATCATATCCTGGGTCACCCCGAGGACAACAGAGTTCATTGTCATTGAAATGCATGAACCGCAAGATTTGCTTGTATATTGTCCTGGCCATGGCAGCAGAGAGCACAGGCATATGCTGAATTGGGTCAGTGGACCAATATGACCGCAACTCACTCTTTTTTGTAATGCCCATGATGAGGGATAGGCCCAGAAAGGTTCTAAATTTGGAAACAGTGATACGTTTCCATGCAAATTCTCTGGCAAGGGTAAAATTTGGGTTTGCGGCTTTGGTCCACAATAGATCTGTACAGATCTTCAGTGAAAAACAGCTTATGAGAGCCAAGGGTAGTAAAATCCGCTGTTTCCACCTGAATTCTGGGTTGGCTAGTGAATGAGAGTGGTGGGCTCCCAATCAGGATTTTCAAGCGCATCAGGAAGGGCACTATGGGCTCTACGGGCCTGTCTTTGAATTCTTGGTGGCTGTGGGACACTACTTATGCTAGCCACTGCACCAGCTTGAACTGCACTTATGGAACTCGCCATGTCACCAAGTGTTACTGCAATGCTGGTTTGTCTATGACCAGGATGTACTAGGTTGCTGGTGCTTGCCAGTTCACCAGAAGGTTGAGCAGCACTAGTAATGGCACTCTGCTGCATAAGAGAACCATGCGATTGTTGCATCTCAGCAATAGAAGAACATGGTCGGTACGCCTAACCTTAGCAGGGACCACTACTCCGTCGTCAGAGCTATCTGTCGGTGACGCTGCTCACTACAAGTTTGAATACTGAGCCTGATTCTGACAGTGAGGCTTCCCCTTCGCTCTCATCTGTCATGCTCAGCATTGTGTAGGCCTCTTCACTAGTGTAACTGTTTGAACATTTTGGCCAATAAATGTATAGGTACCTAGTGTGACTCAGGTAAAAAGGCACCTGGTTGTCGAGGACTGCTTGAACTGCTACAAAAAAAATGAACAGCTAGATCAGGACTGACTGCTAACGCTGCGGTTTTGTGTGCCGTGTGTCTAAGTGACAGTGATTTATTGATATTGCACTTGTTTGGGTGATCAGAAAAAAGATCTGTACACTGTACCTAATGACACTGTGATAGGGAGTGAAAGGGTTAACTGGGGGGGGGGTGATCAGGTGGTCAAACTTTATTAGGGAATATGGGGCGGGCCCTGTACCTATATAAGACTGACGCTAACTAGCCTCACCCGTGACACTAATACAGTGATCTGAAAAAAAATCTGTACACTATACTAATGACACTGTGGCAAGGAGGGAAATGGTTAACTGGGGGGTGATCAGGGGGTTAAACCTTTATTAGGGAATATATGGGGGGTACCCTGAACCCGGGGAGGCAAACAACTGTGCTGTCTGTCAAGTTAGCCGTGGTCGGTCATCCAGCCCCGCACATACCCCATCCAGGTTGCGGGCGGGCAACGCTCCTACTAGTGATGGCTTCCATTGTGTCTCCTCTACATTACGGCAGCTTCTGCCGTGCATCTCCTCCCTCCTCCTCCTAGGCGTTCAATAGAATCGCCTGTCCTTTTAGCCAATCGGGTGATGGGTCTCAGGACCCGCTTCCTGATTGGCCAGGAGGAGGATCAGTGTGGCAATAGTGAATGTTCATTTGCTATTGTCACACAACTGGGTGGGCTTGGAGCGCCGCATCCTTTTTTGACTACTATTAGAGCCTCTAGCTCTAATCACGTGCTTTGAATCCCCCAACCCCCCCCCCCCACCCCGATTGGAATCCATGCATCCGGTGCCCTGAATGTAGTTTAGGGCGCCGGACTCATGGATAATAGACTGCCGCCACTGGTCACAAGTGACACCAATACAGTGATCAGTAAAAAGTCTGTACACTGCACTTGGTGACACTGTGACAGGGAGTTAAGGGGCTAACTGTGGGAATGGTGAAATATGTGCCTACATGTACTGGTGTGTCAGTGTAGTGCTTGTGTACACACGATCTGATGCTCTCTCTTTTCTTTGCTCGCTGGAACCAAAAGGGCTCCAGGAGGGGAGATTACATAATTTCCTGTGCCTGTGTTTACATTACACAGGCACAGGATGTTCTGGGATTTGCCAGAACCGATCAGCAGGCCCAGGCCATAAATCATTGGTCTGGACCTGATGATCGGTTCTGAAACTAATCCGATCACTGCTGGGTCAGCCGCCTACCCACATAAGGGACGTATAGGTATGTTGATTTGTGCAGTAGTGCCACCTTGCCGCATGCTGCAGTGTCATAGTCTGGGGCTGCAGGAGTTCTGCCGGCACTGGGGAGCTACAGTTCATTGAGGGAACCATGAATGCCAACATGTACTGTGACATACTGAAGCAGGGCATGACACCCTCCCTTCGGAGACTGGGCCGCAGGGCAGTATTCCAAAATGATACCAACCTCAAACACACCTCTAAGACGACCACTGCCTTGCTAAAGCAGCTGAGGGTAAAGGTGATGGACTGGCCAAGCACGTCTCCAGACCTAAACCCTATTGAGCATCTGTGGGGCATCTGCAAACGGGAAGGTGGAGGAGCGCAAGGTCGCCGCCACCTTCCACCAGTTCCGTAATGTCGTCATGCTGAAAAATAATGGTGGCCACACAAAATATTGACACTTTGGGCCCAATTTGGACATTTTCACTTAGGGGTGTACTCACTTTTGTTGCCAGCGGTTTAGACATTAATGGCTGTGTGTTGAGTTATTTTGAGGGGACAGCAAATTTACACTGTTGTACAAGCTGTACACTCATTACTTTACATTGTAGCAAAGTGTTATTTCTTCAGTGTTGTCACATGAAAAGATATAAGAAAATATTTACAAAAATGTGAGTGGTGTACTCAGTTTTGTGAGATACTGTGTGTGTGTGTGTGTGTATATGTATATGTGTGTGTATATATATAAAACTCAATTTTTTTTAATATCGTGCAAAAGTTAATTTATTTCACTAATACAACTTAAAAGGTGAAACTAATATATGAGATAGACTCATTACATGCAAAGCAAGATAGTTCAAGCTGTGATTTGTCATAATTGTGATGATTATGGCTTACAGCTCATGAAAACCCCAAATCCACAATCTCAGAAAATTAGAATATTGTGAAAAGGTGCAATATTCTAGGCTCAATGTGTCCCTCTCTAATCAGCTAATTAAGCCATAACACCTGCAAAGGGTTCCTGAGCCTTTAAATCAGGGGTCTCAAACTGGTGGCTCTCCAGCTGTTGCAGAACTACAATTCCCATGAGGCATTGCAAGGCTAGAAAGTTACAAGCATGACTCCCATAGGCAGAGGCATGATGGGACTTGTAGTTCCGCAACAGCTGGAGGGCCACAGGTTTGAGACCCCTGCTTTAAATGGTCTCTCAGTCTGGTTCAGTAGGAATCACAATCGTGGGAAAGACTGCTGACCTGACAGTTGTGCAGAAAACCATCATTGACATCCTCCATAAGGAGGTAAAGCCTAAAAATGTAATTGCAAAAGAAGTTGGATGTTCCCATAGTGCTGTATCTAAGCACATTAATAGAAAGTTATGTGGAAGGGAAAAGTGTGGAAGAAAAAGGTGCACAAGCAGCAGGGATGACCGCAGCCTGGAGAGGATTGTCAGGAAAAGGCCATTCAAAAGTGTTGGGGACTTTCACAAGGAGTGGACTGAGGCTGGAGTCAGGGCATCAAGAGCCACCACACACAGACGGATCCTGGACATAGGCTTTAAATGTCATATTCCTCTTGTCAAGGCTCTCCTGAACAACAAACAACGTCAGAAGAGTCTTACCTGGGCTAAAGAAAAACAGACCTGGTCTGTTGCTCGTGGTCCAAAGTCCTCCTTTCTGATGAGAGCAAATTTTGCATCTCATTTGGAAATCAAGGACCCAGAGTATGGAGGAAGAATGGAGAGACACACACTGCAAGATGCTTGAAGTCCAGTGTGAAGTTTCCACAGTCTGTGTTGATTTGGGGAGCCATGTCATCTGCTGGTGTTTGTCCACTGTGCTTCATTAAGTCCAGGCAGGGCCGGACTGAGAATAAAATCCAGCCCTTGAAAAAATTTCATACCAGCCCCACAGCATTACTATACCAGTGTGACAGCATAACGTCATTATTTTCTTGAAAGGGAAAACCATACATTTTTAAAGCACATTTGAAGAGTGTATTATATATAGAGAAGACAGATATGAAAGCACATAGAGCTTTATATATATATATATGTAGCGGGGTGTTCCCCTTTAATGCAGAGAGACAAGAAGTTCCAGGTGAGAAGAGGATGACTCAGGGCCCAGGAGGCCTGGTGAGTCAGTTCAAGATCAGTGGAACCCAAGGTGTGAAGAGGCCTTTCATGCTCTGAAGAGGAGCTTAACCACTGCCCCAGTCCTGGCCTACGCCGACCCTACCAGACCTTATGAATTACATGTGGATGCCAGCCATGAGGGTCTAGGTGGTGTACTCTACCAAGAACATGAAGGACAACTGCGACCAGTGGCCTATGTGAGCAGGAGCCTGACCCCCTCAGAAAAGAATTACCCCACTCATAAGCTGGAATTCCTGGCCCTCAAATGGGCGGTAGTAGACAAGCTAAAAGACTACTTGTATGGGGCAGAGTTTACTGTGAAGACAGACAACAACCCCCTGACCTACCTCTTCACCACCGCGAAACTAGATGCCACCGGACACAGGTGGTTGGCCGCATTGTCTGGATTCAACTTCAGTCTGAAGTACAGACCAGGAGCCGGAAATAGGGATGCAGATGCCCTGTCCCGGAGGTCTCATGCCACGACAAATGACTGGGAAGATTGGACCCAAGTGGCACCGGACAGGGTGCGGGCCCTTTGTCAAGGGGCTGAATTCCAAGCCAGAGGAGGCTCCAGAGCAGAAGAAATAGGGGTTACCATGGTAGGAGTTCCCAAACACGTGGGGGCTCGAGTCCGGGATCCTTGTACGTTGCACGCTGCAATCAAGCCGGTCAGAAGTACCAGCATGGACCCGCTGGCAATGTCACAGTGGTGCGCAGCGATTGGCGCCGATCCAACCGCGGCGGTAGTCATTGTACTCCCGGGGGAAAGATGGAAGGAAGAGGAGATAAAACAGCTCGTATTGTTACTGTCTCCGAGCCACAAAGCATGGGTGATGGATTTTAGGCCAGATCCAGTGATCTCGTTTACATACGCACTGGTAGAATGGAAAAACGAAATCCCAGAGCATTTTAAAAGTCAGAGTATACAAGCCATAGATAATCAGATCTATCACTTGATACATACGCTGCCAGTGAAGGAAGAATGGTTTCAGACACCAAAGCCATCACTCCCACAATTATCTCCACCACTATCCCCTAAAGCAGAAAAGCTTAAGGAACTATTAAGCCCGGGATCACCGCTGGCCGCTATAGGGCCACTGTGAAGCTTTCGTGGGAACAACCTGGCCCCTTTGTCATGCTGGAATCAGACCCAAGGGAAGAGTCCTCAGGCCTGGAAGTGATACCAGAAGTGATTCCGTTCAAGGCCCTGAAGAAGGCCCATGGCAGAGTTCCGGTGAGTGTTAGGAACACTACGGGAGGACCCATGGAGATCCCTGCCAGAGTGTTGCTTGGTCAGGTGAGCCCTGCTGCCCCGGTCACTTGGTCCGAAGTCAAGGGGACGGGTGACGGAGGAGATGTTTGGGAGAAACTGTCCGTGGAAAACCCGAACCTACCCAGGGCTTGGAAAGAAAGAGCCAAGGCCCAGCTGACCAGGTGGGAGAAGATCTTTTCCGAAGATGAATTCGATGTGGGGTGTGCAAGAAGTGCCACCCATCGGATCCGCCTCCAAGAAGATAAGCCCTTCCGAGAGAGGGTCAGGCGGGTCCCCCTGGCAGATCTGGAGGATCTGAGGGAACAACTTGTAGAACTAAAGAAGACTGGTGTGATCCGGGAGTCTAGAAGTCCCTATGCCTCCCCAATCGTGGTGGTCAGAAAGAAGAATGGGTCGTTGAGGCTTTGTACCGATTACAGGACTCTCAACAGGAGAACCATCCCTGACCAATACACCACGCCAAGGATAGAAGATGCCCTACAAAGTTTGGCTGGAGCCAAATGGTTCAGTGTGATGGACCTCAAGAGTGGGTACTATCAAATCCCTATGCACCCAGAAGACAGGGAGAAGACAGCCTTCATAACCCCGGTGGGATTCTTCGAATTCAATAGGATGCCTCAGGGTCTGTCTGGAGCTCCTGCTACCTTTCAACGCCTTATGGAGAAGACTGTTGGAGACATGAATCTTATAGAAGTCCTTGTGTACTTGGACGATGTCATTGTCTTTGGAAGAACCTTGGAAGAACATGAAGCCAGGTTGGAGAAAGTATTGAGAAGACTCAGCGAAGAGGGACTTAAGCTTTCCCCCGAGAAGTGTCGGTTCTACCAGTCTTCTGTGAACTATCTGGGGCACATAGTGTCTGAAGAAGGGGTGGCCACAGATCCTGAGAAGTTGGAAGCAGTCATTTCCTGGCCACGACCCACCACAGTAACAGAGCTCAGATCCTTCCTGGGGTTCTGCTCCTATTATAGGAGGTTTGTGGAGGGGTTTGCTCGGATTGCCCGCCCGTTGAATGAATTGCTAAAGGCAGAAGGCGTGTTTGGGGACTCCTACCATGGTAACCCCTATTTCTTCTGCTCTGGAGCCTCCTCTGGCTTGGAATTCAGCCCCTTGACAAAGGGCCCGCACCCCGTCCGGTGCCACTTGGGTCCAATCTTCCCAGTCATTTGTCGTGGCATGAGACCTCCGGGACAGGGCATCTGCATCCCTATTTCCGGCTCCTGGTCTGTACTTCAGACTGAAGTTGAATCCAGACAATGCGGCCAACCACCTGTGTCCGGTGGCATCTAGTTTTGCGGTGGTGAAGAGGTAGGTCAGGGGGTTGTTGTCTGTCTTCACAGTAAACTCTGCCCCATACAAGTAGTCTTTTAGCTTGTCTACTACCGCCCATTTGAGGGCCAGGAATTCCAGCTTATGAGTGGGGTAATTCTTTTCTGAGGGGGTCAGGCTCCTGCTCACATAGGCCACTGGTCGCAGTTGTCCTTCATGTTCTTGGTAGAGTACACCACCTAGACCCTCATGGCTGGCATCCACATGTAATTCATAAGGTCTGGTAGGGTCGGCGTAGGCCAGGACTGGGGCAGTGGTTAAGCTCCTCTTCAGAGCATGAAAGGCCTCTTCACACCTTGGGTTCCACTGATCTTGAACTGACTCACCAGGCCTCCTGGGCCCTGAGTCATCCTCTTCTCACCTGGAACTTCTTGTCTCTCTGCATTAAAGGGGAACACCCCGCTACATATATATAAATGCAAATTCCAGTTAAAAGTGGTCAATCATCAAGGGGGACCCCAGGAACTCAGAATGTGGGGGGGGACCACCTTCCGCAGAAAGAATACACTAAGGTAAGGGGGGAAACCTTTATATCAGTGCCCCCTTACATTATCGTATTCACTCCCCCCTTACATCAGTGACCCCCCTCAGACTGGCCTAGCGGTGCTGTCACTGACCTCCTCTCAGGTGCACCGTGCAGGGCTCAGTCAGTTGGCTCCAGCTTGGTGGCTCTGGTTTTATCCTATATAGTCTCCTCTCCACAGTCCACACACATCTGACTTCTCCCATGACCCCCATCCCAGCGGTGCTCCCACTCTTGACTTCTCTCCAGACTCCCTCAGAGACTGCAGACATGATACAGGAGATGGTCAGAAGCTGCAGACATGATACAAGAGCTCAATGCAGCCTCACCAGTGCCCATCAAATGCAGCCTCATCAGTGTCCATTAAATGCAGCCTCACTGTGCCCATCAATGCAGCCTCACTGTGCCCACCATTGCAGCCTCACTGTGCCCACCATTGCAGCCTCAATGTGCCCATAAATGCAGCCTCACTGTGCCTATTAATGCAGCCTCCTTGTGCCCATAAATGCAGCCTCACTGTGCTCATAAAATGCAGCTTTACTCTGCCCATGAATGCAGCCTCACTGTGCCCACCATTGCAGCCTCACTGTGCCCATCAATGCAGCATCACTGTGCCCATCAATGCAGCATCACTGTGCCCATCAAATGCAGCATCACTATGCCCATCAAATGCAGCTTTACTGTGCCCGTGAATGCAGTTTCTGCTATGCCCCATGTCCCAGTCTGCAGTCCCTGTCTGTGGGTAGGTATGTTGTTGATGCTCGGTATGGTACCTTCCATGCCAGCAGGATATCCATGATCGCCATCAGCAGGCATGGTCTGTTCTCATTTTGGATGGGGACAGTGCTCCTTCCAGACGATCTGTTTGCTGTGAGATGGCCACCTGCACCTTCAGCCGTCCTCATTTTCTGGCCTCAGTCAGCCTGTCCTTTGGTCCTGGGGAAGTGAGAGCACTGGGTGGGAGCTGGAGAGCACTGGCGGGGTTGGAGAGCACATGGGTGGGGGCAAAGAGCAGGGGGAGTGGAGATCACAGGGGTGGGGAGCGGAGAGCGCTGGGGGGGCCAAAAAGAACAGGGGTGGAGAGCACGGGAGGCTGAGAGGGGGGCTGGAGAACAGTGAGGGGGCTAAGAGTGTGGGAGGTAAAGAGCACTGGGGGGGATCTTGAGAGCACTGGGGGGGAGAAAGAACAGGGGTGTAGAGCACGGGGGCTGGAGAGCACTGGGGGGTACAAAGAGCAGGGGGGAGTGGAGATCACTGGGGGGTGGAGAGCAATGGGGGGAGCTTGAGAGCACCAGTGGGGGCCAGAAAAAACAGGGGTGGAAAGTACGGGGGCTGGAGAGCACATGGAGGGGGGCAAAAAGAACAGGGGTGGGGAGCACGGGGGGCTGGAGAGTGATGGGGAGAGCACTGGGGGGGGGAGAACATGGGTGGAGAGCACTGGGGGGGGAAAGAACAGGGGTGGGGAGCACGGGGGGCTGGAGAGCACTGTGGGGGGGCGGAGAGCACTGGGGTGGGGGCTGGGGAGTGATGGGGAGAGCTGGAGAGCACTGGAGGGGGAGAACAGGGGTGGAGGGCACTGGGGGAGTGGAGACCACTGGGGGGAGAACAGGGGTGGAGAGCACTGGGTGGGGGGAAAGAACAGGGGTTAAGAGCACTGGGGGGAGAAAGAACAGGGGTGGGGAGCATGGGGGGCTGGAGAGCACTGGGGTGGGGGCTGGGGAGAGCTGGAGAGCACTGGGGGGAGAAAGAACAGCGGTGGAGAGCACTGGGGGGGGAGAGAACAGGGGTGGAGGGCACTGGGGGAGTGGGGAGCACTGGGGGGAGGAGAACAGGGGTGGAGGGCACTGGGGGAGTGGAGAGCACTGGGGGGGACAGGGGTGGAGAGCACTGGGGGGGACAGGGGTGGAGAGCACTGGGTGGGGGGAGTGGAGAGCACTGGGATGGTGGCTGGAGAGTGATGGGGAGAGCTGGACAGCAGATGGGGGCAGAAAGAACAGAGGTGGAGAGAACTGGAGGCTGAGAGGGGGGCTGGAGAGCAGTGAGGGGGCTAAGAGTGTGGGAGGTAAAGAGCACTAGGGGGGATCTTGAGAGCCCTGGGGGGGCAGAAAGAACAGGGGTGTAGAGCACGGGGAATGGAGAGCACTGGGGGGTATAAAGAGCAGGGGGGAGTGGAGAGCAATGGGGGGGAGCTTGAGAGCACCAGTGGGGGCCAGAAAAAACAGGGGTGGAAAGTACGGGGGCTGGAGAGTACATGGAGGGGGGCAAAAAGAACAGGGGTGGGGAGCACGGGGGCTGGAGAGCACTGGGGTGGGGGCTGGAGAGTGATGGGGAGAGCACTGGGGGGGAAACATGGGTGGAGAGCACTGGGGGGGAAAGAACAGGGGTGGAGAGCACGGGGGGCTGGAGAGCACTGTGGGGGGCGGAGAGCACTGGGGTGGGGGCTGGGGAGTGATGGGGAGAGCTGGAGAGCACTGGGGGGGAGAAAGAACAGGGGTGGAGAGCACTGGGGGGGGGAGAACAGGGGTGGAGAGCACTGGGGGGGAGAACAGGGGTGGAGAGCACTGGGGCAGTGGAGAGCACTGGGGGGGAGAACAGGGGTGTAGAGCACTGGGTGGGGGGAAATAACAGGGGTGGAGAGCACTGGGGGAAAAAGAACAGGGGTGGGGAGCATGGGGGGGCTGGAGAGCACTGGAGTGGGGGCTGGGGAGTGATGGGGAGAGCTGGAGAGCACTGGGGGGAGAAAGAACAGCGGTGGAGAGCACTGGGGGGGGGAGAGAACAGGGGTGGAGGGCCCTGGGGGAGTGGAGAGCACTGGGGGGGGACAGGGGGGGAGAGCACTGGGTGGGGGGAGTGGAGAGCACTGGGATGGTGGCTGGAGAGTGATGGGGAGAGCTGGACAGCAGATGGGGGCAGAAAGAACAGAGGTGGAGAGAACTGTGGGGGGGTTGGAGAGTGTGGTGGGGAGGAGAGCACTGGGGGGGGAGCCACAAGGAGAACTGGGAGGGGCCAGCAAAAGAAGTTGAATAGGAGGATCGGCAGGGGGGCGCAAATAGAGGAAATTAGCTTTCTATATTCCTCCATACAGCCGCGGAATGCTTGATTCTCCTCCTCCCCCTTCTGCAAGCATTCCGCGGCTGTATGGAGGAATATAGAAAGCTCATTTCCTCTATATGCACCCCCCTGCCGATCCTCCAAACCTGGCACACAGGGCGGGCTGTACGGCGGGCATCTCCTCCTGTTTATCACGGAGCTGCCTGGCTGGGTCTGTGTTCAGCGGTGATGCTGTAACACGGTCCCGCCACCCTTGACCGGCTTCTGTGATAGGCTGAACACTGACTTTATCTACTATCACACGAGCTGGTCTAGTGGGGCGGGACCGTGTTACAGCGTCACCGCCGAACACAGACCCGGCCAGGCAGCTCAGTGATAAACAGGAGCAGGAGAGAGGGGACAGGGAGCACTGCAGCCGCAATTGAAACCGGCCCCAGGACAGGCAGCCTACCGGGAAATCTCCCGGTCTCCCGGTAGGCCAGTCCGGCCCTGAGTCCCGGGTCAATGCAGCCGTCTACCCGGAGATTTTGGAGCATTTCATGCTTCCTTCTGCAGACAAGCTCTATGGGGATGCTGACTTCATTTTCCATCAGGACTTGGCACCTGCCCACACTGCCAAAAGCACCAAAACCTGGTTCAATGACCATGGGATTACTGTGCTTGATTGGCCAGCAAACTCGTCTGACCTGAACCCCATAGAGAATCTATGGGGCATTGCCAAGAGAAAGATGAGAGACATTAGACCGAACAATGCAGAAGAGCTGAAGGCTGCTATTGAAGCATCCTGGTCTTCCATAACACCTCAGCAGTGTCACAGGCTGATCGCTTCCATGCCACGCCGCATTGAGGCAGTAATTGCTGCAAAAGGGGCCCAAACTGAGTACATATGCATGCTTATACTTTTCAGAGGTCCGATAATGTTCTATGTACAATCCTTGTTTTATTGATTGCATGTAATATTCAAATTTTCTGAGATTTGGGGTTTTCATGAGCTGTAAGCCATAATCATCACAATTATGACAAATCACGGCTTTAAACTATCTTGCTCTGCATGTTACGAGTCTATCTCATATATTAGTTTCACCTTTTAAGTTGCATTAGTGAAATAAATGAACTTTTGCACGATATTCAAATTTTTGGAGTTTCACCTGTACATGTTACCACAGCAGAGCAGTGAGAAGCCAATCTAAGAATCAGTCTCATTGCTGTCTTATGTGTTTAAAGCCTCACCTTATCAATTTGCCCTTTTTTGCAAATTGTATTGGAGTCAATAGGGAAGGCACAACTAGGTGGCAAAGTTGTAGTGCACAAATAGGCCAGGTAGAGAAGGTTTTGGCCTGAGCACTGTCACATGAATAGGGGAGTGATTTCACCACTCCCTTTAGGGTCCAACACAAGGGATTTTGGAGTGGACTGTGACAGAAGCTGGAACTGGAAGGAAGTGCTGGCACAGAGAGTATCAAGGGTTCTGGGACAATGTCACTTTGTCCTGAATTGGCAAGGTGACGGCATCTCTTTAAGTTTGATCATATTTCGCAAATCCCTATAGACCAGCAGTGTTGTGGCATTATATTACAGAGGACACCTGTAGCTTTTGTTACCTGGTCAGACAGTCTGTTTACTAGACTACAGAATGTCAAAGCATTTTTCCTGCTGGAACATGTCTGATTACAACTCTAATCTTCCTGTCCCAGACCCTGGGAATTACATAAGATACCAGCCTCCAGCTGTAGTAAAGCCAAATAGCCAGCTGAAAAGAATGAGTTACTTAGCATGTGATGTGAAAACCAGATGTTGCTGGTTAATCTTCCCTTTTTCTAAAGAGAGACTATAATGATTTTGTATCCGTTTTACTTTTTTTCTTTACAAGTTTATAAATGCATGTTTTTCCACTATATTTATATAGTTATACAACCTTTGTTTTACAAATAAACATTTCATACATTACAAAGGATTCCCAAAGCATCATAGGTTTAGCTAAGGAGAGCACATCAGAAGTAGCTTCCTTTCAGAAACAGCAAGATTTCTATTTTTCTTAATCGGAAAAATATATTTATTGGGTAATTCATAAAATACACATCAAGAGTTATACATACATCAAATAAAGAATACCATGACTGTACCAAATATAGGCCAGTACCAAAGTTGCATAGAAAATAAAATTTACTATCAACACATTATGCATTAGCACAAATAATATGAAAACAACAGAGCCACGTATACCCAAAATATCTTAATAAGATCAAAGGTAAAGCTCTGGGCAAATAAAACCTCCTCCAACAGGAAGGAAAAGAAAACAATCCTATATTAGTTATCACCTGAATGTCCTAGCACAAGATCCACTTAGGTCTTTAAATAGAGGCCTATCCTTGGAAAATTCTGTTCCTCACCAACTGGCGAGGAGCCAGTCCCAGAACATCAAACCATGGTTACCACATAGAATAAAATTTGAGGGAGACATTTCTGTTGGTATGTCAATCTCTCACGTATAAGTGTGTTATTTACTTGTTCCACTCACGGCCCCCTGGTGGGTACCTGAGGAGCAATCCAATACAGCAGTATGTGCATTCGGGGTAAGGGACTCCTCCTCCAGCGCACCCAACAGACAAAGAACGGGATCCCTTGGAATCTTGAACAGAAACACTTGTGATATCGTATCCAAAACCTCGGTCCAATAATGGAAGAGTTTGGGGCACCTCCAGAACATATGGAGAAGATCACCATGATCCCGCTCACATTTTGGACACAGGGGAGTGTCTCTATTCCCCCACCTATGTAGTTGAACAGGCGCTCTATAGGCCCTATGTAATAAATATAGATGGGATAGCTTATGGGATGCTGACACTGAAACCAAGGGGGCAGAAGACAGACAAAGCTCCCAGGTCTCACCATCAATGGGACCCAAATCTCTCTCCCAGCTTCCCCTGCATGGTAATGCAGAGGCATCTTGAAGGGCCCCAAGGAGAATGGAGTAGCTCTAAGATATCATTCCCTTTTTGTCTTTGGCCAACAGAACTTCCCAGAACTGCAAATTACTATGGAACTGGTTTTGAGGAAGTGCAAACTCTGCTTGTAGGTCCATGAAGGATTGTGTACAACTGTGGCATATATTTAAACCCTATTTCCTCCCATGCCCCAAATCCCTCTAGTTTAAGTAATTCTTTATAATGGGAATTTCGCCATATTGAAGTATGAGACAGGAAGCCCCTATATTTTTCTAAAGGGGCATATTTTGTGTGGTGATAACTTTAGGTTTTATAAACGTATGTTACTTTCTCTACTATACATATGCAGCACCCACCAGTGTGTGCTAGATGTAAGATATTTTTTTGTAGTGTAGGTTTGTTAGTATAGGCAAATTTAGCTAGCTCAGGGCTAAGCCTGAGCTGTGAATCTGGGTCAGGGTTCAGTGAGTCAGGGCTGGATGACTCATCCTGACAGCTCCTCTTCTAGAGTTAGTCGATGGAGGTTAGGAGGAGCTGCATGGAATATTTATGAGGGGCTTGGCCAATCCCCAGTAAAGGGCTGGCAGGGGGCAAGGCTTACCTCATAAATAGGCATGAGCCTTGCCAGCAGGGGCAGTCAGGTAGAAGATAGAGATATAGTGCTGTGGAGGCTGTCGGTGGTCCTCATGGGTGCTCCCTAGTCTGGGGGGAGGTGACCTTGGGCTGGGGATCGGGTGCTGGAAGGATCCTACCACAACACACAGAGGAAGAGCTTTCTGGAGGCATGGGAGCAAGTGAGAGGACAGTGTGAGTAGAGCAGCACTACTGGGGACTTACAAGGGGGGAGACTGCCACATGTAGCCAGTTCTTCCTAAAGACAGCGGTGTGCTTAAGTCTTCATCCCTTCCCTGGGAGATGTCCTGCAGTCAGCCAGGTGGGTTGGTGAGAGTCAGTCTGGAGGACTGTAGAGGAAAGTAAGCTTGGAGGGCTAATGAAAGGGCAGCTGCAGCCAGGTGGGTTTGCAGTGTCTGAAGATGTGGTGTTGGGACCAGTAGCCAAACAGGAAGTGAGAGGAAATCCCTGCAAATTACGGGAATTTCTTGGGGACCCCCAGGTCACCGGAGCTATTGTCCCCATTGGAGGATTTCTCCTCTATTACTTTTCTAGGGACAACCCAAAATTTGTTTTTGTTTTTTACTGTCACTATTTATAATAATGGTTAACAGGACAAATAAAGAGGCTGAATCTCCTTAGCGGAAGCACAGACAGCAATAAAAATTGACAATTGTTCTAATGAATTCCCTCTCCATTCTAAAAAAAAAAAAAAAAAATGTTTTGCCTTTAGTTTTACTTTAAATCTGACTGTGCCTGTGAGATCCACGAACAGTGATCCAGCTGGAGACTTCAAGCAGTTGAAGTGCAGGAGGAGTGTCAATGAGACTGTATATAGACTGTGTATAGCAGGGGTCGCAAACTGGCGGCCCCCCAGCTGTTGCGAAACTACAAGTCCCATGAGGCATTGCAAGGCTGACGGCTACAAGCATGACTCACACAGGCAGAGGCATGATGGGACTTGTAGTTTTGCAACAGCTGAAGGGCCACCAGTTTGAGACCCCTAAATTGTTACCAATGTTTTGTTGCTGAAGTCAAGTTAGCATCCCATAACCTCTAATCCTCATCCAAGTTATTAACTATCAATAAACCACAAAAAACAAAGTCACAAACTGTTCTCTGTCTCTGGAGTGCCTGTGTAAATTTGGGGTTCATCTGTGGCTCCTAATGGGGTGTGCTAAACATATCTATTTATACATAGTGGACTTCTATAGTGGCAATGGAGCTGGGTAATAGTGATGAGCCGAACACCCCCGGGTTCGGTTCGCACCAGAACCCGCGAACGGACCGAAAGTTCGCACGAACATTAGGACCCTATTAAATACAATGGATGCGAACGTTCGGATTCTAAAGTGCTAATTATAACGACTATTATCCATGTTATTGTCCGAAACAGAGTTTGGGAACCCGGGTTCTGCACCAGGGGACATGTATCAATGCAAAAAGAAGTTTTAAAAACGGACGTTTTCCGGGAGCAGTCATTTTAATGATGCATAAAGTGAAAAAAAAAAAGTCAAATATTCCTTTAAATATCGTACCTGGGGGGTGTCTAAAGTATGCCTGTGAAGTGCCACGTGTTTCCCGTGTTTAGAACTGTCCCTGTACAAAATAACATTTCTAAAGGAAAAAAAGCCATTTAAAACTGCTTGCGGCTTTAATGTAATGTCTGGTCCCAGTAATATGGATGAAAATCTTTAAGAAAAAGGCATAGCTACCCCATGACCCCCCCCCCCTCTACCCCAGCCCATTACCAGCCCCTTTGGGTCTTGTATGGATATTAAGGGGAACCCCGCACATAAAATAAAAAAGGCCCTATATACTCTGAACAGCCGTATACAGGCGGTGCATACAAGACAGGGACTGTAGGTTTGTTCTTATGTAGAATCTGTTTGCAATTTTGAACAGCTACATTGTTTAAGTGTAGATCCAGGCCAAATACCTATTTTTAAGCTTTTTGGAAAACATAGGGAACGGTTATCACCCCTGTAACATTTTTTTTGCTGTCTGTGCTCCTGTTCAGAACATTTCACCTCACTTTGCGTCCCAATGACAACTGTTTTTGAAATGTGGTGTTTTTATTGAAACAAGGATTGGTGATAAAGCATCAGTAGAGAGGAGACACCTTTCTCCCATATTAATTCTTACAGGAGAGAATTTTCCTTCCTAGGGGTAGATTTCCTCTCACTTCCTGTTGTCTTCTTCCGTTTGCAAGTAGTAGTCGTTTGTAAGTTGGATGTTTGAAAGTAGGGACCTGCCGTATATACTCTGCAGAAATTGGCCCCTTAGGTGTTGGTGTTGGCACAACACTGTAAGCACTCACAGTTACTCTTGGTGGGTGCTGGAACGCCCTGCTGTCAACTATTATATCAGGAATTGTAATAACTAGGGTTGTCCCGATACCACTTTTTTAAGACCGAGTACAAGTACCGATACTTTTTTTCAAGTACTCGCCGATACCGATTACCGATACTTTTTTTTTAATGTCAGCTGACAGTTTTAAAGCACAATACAGATTAGGTGGCAATGATATGCAGCACTGATTAAGCAGCACTGATATGATTAGGTGGCACGGATATGCAGCAGTGATGAGTACTGACAGGTGGCGGGCAATGATGACTGGCACTGACAGGGGGCACTGATGGCTGGCACTGACAGGGGGCACTGATGGCTGGCACCGACAGATGGCTGGCACTGACAGAGGGCACTGATGGCTGGCACCGACAGATGGCTGGCACTGACAGAGGGCACTGATGGCTGGCACCGACAGATGGCTGGCACTGACAGAGGGCACTGATAGGTGGCTGGCACTGAAAGGGGGCACTGATGGCTGGCACTGACAGGGGGTTGGCACCTGCAAAAATAGATGGCAGGTGGCTGGCAGTGATAGATGGCATTGACAGGTGGTAGTGATAGATGGTACAGGTGGCTGGCACTAATAGGTGACACTGAGTAAGCAGCACTAATGAGCAACTAATGAGCACTGACAGATAGCGGGCACTGACAGGTGGTGGGCACTTATAGGCACGAGAGGATTTATTTTTCTATGCTGCCTCTGCGACGCCCATCTTAGTACACCCTGCACTCGGCCTCAATAAAGCAGCAGCGGACATCTTGTTACACCCAGCCCAAACGACATGGGCTGGGTGTAACAAGATGTCCGCTGCTGCTTTATTGAGGCCGAGTGCAGGGTGTACCAAGATGGGCGTCGCATTTTTTCAAACACAGACAGTGTAACACAGAGCGTCACTTCCTTTACCGAATGTGACGGCTCCGGTCGCCGAATGTGACGGCTCCGGTCGCCGATGGAAGCTGCAAGCTCACCCGCCTGAGGACTCTCCGCTCCACTCTGCTCTCCGCTCCGCCCCTCCCACCCTCCGCTTGCCGACTCCGCCCACTGACCTTTCCGTCCCACTCTGCTCTCCGCTCCGCCCTCCGCTTGCCGACTCCGCCCGCTGACTTCTCCCATCCCAGGTATCGGCAAAGGCATCGGGAGCATTTGCGCGAGTACAAGTACTCGCGCAAATGCTCGGTATCGGTCCCGATACCGATACTAGTATCGGTATCGGGACAACCCTAGTAATAACATATAATTGTTGAACAGTGGTAGTAAAAATTGGGCCTTTGATGGTGGTGCTGGTGCCACAACACTGTAAGGCCTGACAGTTACTCTTGGTGGGCGCAGCAATGGGCCCTGCTGTGAATTATTAGATCAATAATTATAATTGCATGCCCCTGTTGAACAGGGGCTGAAAAATTGGGCCTTAGCCACTGGTGGCGGCACCCATAAACCAAAATGATCTTCCAAGCTATCATCATTAATCGGATCATTGAGGAGGAGGAGGAGAATAGCTAGTCAACATAACAGCACAGGAACTCAGCATCAGCATCAGTCTTGAAGGGATGTGACATTTTAAAATCAATTAGTCTGTTATATCAGCATCAGGTGTGTGGTAGCTGGTGGTGATCCAAGACTGGTTCATCTTGATGAAAGTCAGTCGATCAACCGAGTCGGTGGACAGGCGCACCCTGTGATCCGTGACAAATCCTCCAGCAGCACTGAATGTGCGTTCTGAAAGAACGCTGGATGCAGGACAGGCCAGTAGCTCAATTGCATACTGTGCAAGCTCTGGCCAGTAATCCATCCTCAAGACCCAGTAAGCCAGAGGATTTTCGGTGGGGAAGGTGTCCAAGTCTGACCTTGCCCCTAGGTATTCCTGCACCATGTATATCAGACGCTGGCGATGGTTGCTGGAAACGATCATACTTTGGGGCTGCGGACTAAAGAATTGTCTGAACGCATCGGTCAGACGGCCACCTTCCCCACCGCTCCTTCTTTGACTGCCCGAAGCCTCAGCAACTCGTTGTCCAGGACCAGGAGTTTGTAACCTCCCAGTCTCTGGGAACGCGTTGCACAGACCTTTCTGCAAGGCCTCCCGGAGTTGTCTCATCCTCTGCTCCCTCTGCGACGGTAACATAAGGTCCGCAACCTTACCCTTGTACCATGGATCAAGGAGAGTGGCCAGCCAGTAATGGTCCCTCTCCTTGATCCGAAGAATACGAGGATCCTTCCGCAGACTTTGCAGGATCAGGGAGGCCATGCAGCGTAGGTTAGCTGAGGCATTCAGTCCGGAGTCCTCTGGGTCACTAAGGACGACATGATCCGCAGCCACCTCCTCCCAGCCACGTACAAGTCCACTGGTTTCTTGGGACTGTAAATCATCCCTAAAAGACTGCTGCTGATGATGCCGAGTGTCAGCCTCCACCTCCATGCTGACACAATCCTCCTCCTCCTCCTCTTCCTGTGCGATGGGTGGGACAGAAGGAACACTGTCAGGGTAAAGGGGGCCGTGAGAGGCAAGGAAGTCCTCCTCTTCCTGCCTCTGTTCTGCCTCAAGTGCCCTGTCCATTATTCCACGCAGCGTGTGCTCCAACAGGTGGACAAGAGGTACAGTGTCACTGATGCATGCACTGTCACTGCTCACCATCCTCGTGGCCTCCTCAAATGGTGCCAGGACAGTGCATGCATCCCTGATCATGCCCCACTGGCGTGGTGAAAAAAAACCAAGCTCCCCTGACCCTGTCCTGGTGCCGTAGTCGCACAGGTACTCATTGATGGCCCTCTGCTGCGTGTGCAGCCGCTGCAGCATGGCCAACGTTGAGTTCCACCTGGTGGGCATGTCACATATAAGGCGGTTCTTGGGCAGGTTCAACTCCTTTTGCAGCTCAGCCAGGCGAGCACTGGCATTATAAGATCTGCGGAAATGAATACAGACTTTCCTGGCCTGCCTCAGGACATCCTGTAAGCCCGGGTACCTGCCCAAGAACCGCTGCACCACCAGGTTAAGGACGTGAGCCATACAGGGCACATGGGTCAGTTGTCCCTGTCGGAGGGCGGAGAGGAGGTTGGTGCCATTGTCGCAAACCACCATTCCTGGCTTAAGCTGGCGTGGCGTCAACCACCTCTCGGCCTGCCCCTGCAGAGCAGACAGGACCTCTGCCCCAGTGTGGCTCCTGTCCCCCAAACACACCAGCGCAAGCACGGCATGGCATCTTTTTGCCTGCGTACTTGCGTAGCCCCTTGAACGCCTACGGAGCACCGCTGGTTCCGAGGACAAACCACAGGAAGAGGCCATGGAGGAAGAAGAAGAGGCGGGGGTGGAGGAGAGAGGTGTGTCACAACCAGTAGTAGCATTTTGGAGGCGTGGCGGTGGAACTACCTCCAACACTACTGCACCTTGTCCTGCATCCTTCCCAGCTGCCAAAAGAGTGACCCAATGGGCCGTGAAAGAAAGGTAACGTCCCTGTCCATGCCTGCTGGACCATGAGTCAGCGGTAATATGCACTAGGCTTGTGCACAACGGAAAAATTCGTTCCGTTTCGGTTCGTTTCTTTCCGGTCCTGTTGATTCGTAATCATTCGTAATTTTGCTAGACGGGATTTTTCGTGTTCGGACTCATTCGTATTTTTGCAAGCGACATTTTTCGTTGAATTTTTTGTTGCTTTATAATTCGTACTTTCGGTAGAGTACGTTGTTTTTCGTTGATTCTGGACACAACTCCTACTTTCGTAACTTTTTTTGGGTTCGTTGATTCGTAATTTTCCGTGTCTCTCTCACGACGACGCTGCCTATTATGCCTAATGTGCTTCGAATGGATTTGTACTTTTCTAAATACATAGCGGTTATTTGTAACGATTCGAAATCTCGTATTTTACTTTCGTTTTTTACATGCGGCTATAGCCTCCGCCCCTGTACACCATTTTGAGAGGGTTCAGCACGGTGAGGGAGAAGCAGAGAGCAGAGCAGAGTGTTGTTGTGCTTCGAATGGATTAGAAATCTCGTATTTTACTTTTGTTTTTTACATGCGGCTATAGCCTCCGCCCCTGTACACCATTTTGAGAGGGAGTTCAGTACGGTGAAGGAGAAGCAGAGAGCAGAGCAGAGTGAGTGTTATTGTGTTTCCAATGGATTTGTACATTCGTAAGTTTTTTCATAACGAATTATGCCGAAGACATTCGGGCATTCGCTATTTTGCGGTATAATTTATTTCGGATTCGGTTTTATTCGTAATTGCTTTGTTCGGAAATTCGAATGCTTCCGAATGTCCGAAAGTTGCTAAATTCGGACGAATTTCGATTCGTTACGAAACGAATTGCACAAGCCTAATATGCACCTTACCTCTGACCGCCCTGTCCAGCGAGGCCAAGACATTGCCTTCCACATGCCTGTAGAGAGCCGGAATCGCCTTCCGTGAGAAAAAGTGGCGTTTGGGAACCTGCCACTGAGGAACCGCACATTGCACAAACTCACGGAAGGGGGCCGAGTCTACCAACTGAAAAGGCAGCAGTTGAAGCGCTAGCAATTTAGCCAAGCTAGCATTCAACCGCTGGGCATGTGGATGGCTGGGAGTGAACTTCTTTCGACGGTCCAGCAGCTGGGGCAGGGAAATTTGCCTGCTAGAATCGGACGTCGGTGTACTGCTAGCAGAGTGCCCGCAAGTACTTGGCTGTGACACACCTAATTCTACACCTTCATTCCTCTCAGAGCAGGTTTCAGAGAGGACTGAAGGTATAGTGGGGTTGGAGATCCCAGCTGATGCGGTGCAAGAAGAGGTCAGCTTTGTTCTTTGGTGTGGGTCTTTAAGGTAGGCTTGCCAACGAGCTGCATGGCAGGTCAACATATGTCTGATCAAGCATGTGGTGCCCAAGCGGCTGATGTTTTGGCTACGCGATATACGCTTGAGACATATGTTGCAAACAGCAGCTGTGCGATCTGATGCACTCGCCTCAAAAAAGGCCCACACCAAAGAACTTTTTGAATGACGAGCAGAGGCAGCGCCCTGCACAGGCGGAGCTCTGCGGTGTGATTCCGTCGGTGTGCTGCCCATACGCTGGCCACCCAAGGGCATCCTGCCTCGTTGGAGATGTGCCTCCTCCTCATCCTCCTCCTCCTCCTCTCTCCTATTAGGCACCCACGTGGAGTCAGTGACCTCATCATCCCCTCCCTCCTCATCACTGGAGCCAATCTGGCAGTATGCTGCAGCTGCTGGAGCATGACTGCCAGATTGGTGTCCTTCTTGAGCATCCCCTCTCTCTGCTCTCACGCTACTGCCTTCCTCTATCTGGGTATCATCATCAGATCCTTCGAAACGCTGGGCATCCTCCTGGAGCATGTACCCAACACTGTGCTCAAACAGTTCGGGGGACTCCTCAGGAGGAGGACATGGTGGGTCTAGGGAAGGATTGACTAATGAAGATAATGATACCAGAGAAGAGGACGCTTTGGCAGCTGCTTTGCCAGTACCCTGAGCCTGGGTGAGAGAGGATGAGAAGGATGAGGTGGGCTTGGTCATCCACTCTACCAAGTCTTCGGCATGATGTGGCTCAACATGTCCAGCTGCCGAAAAGAAGGACAAGCGTGTCCCATGGCCATGTGCTGATGACAATGCACCGCGTCCACGACCAGCACTGTTGCCCCCAGACACAGAGCCTGCTTGCCCTCTTTTTTTGCCTCCTGACTGTCTGCCTCTCCTTGTTTGCCTTCCAGACATTTTAATGGATGGCCTGCAGGGAGATGGGAAAAAGAGCAATAAGGGCTACCTTCAGGTGTATACTGTGCAGGAGGCTTAGCAACAATGATACTGACACTGTCCCCTGCCTATCCTTCTCTGTCCCTAAACACAAGGATTTGCAATATGCTTCAGCAAGATTGGTTTAGCACAGAACAGCACACTGACAGTTTCCCTCACTGTACCTCTCTGTCCCTAAACTCAAGTATTTCAAATATGGTTCAGCAAGATTGGTTTAGAACAGAATAGCACACTGTCAGTTTCACTCACTGTACCTCTCTGTCCCTACAAACAAGATTTAGCACAGAATAGCACACTGATAGTTTCCACGAGTGTCCTTCTCTGTCCCTAAACTCAAGGATTTCAAATATGGTTCAGCAAGATTGGTTTAGAACAGAATAGCACACTGTCAGTTTCACTCACTGTCCTACTCTGTCCCTACAAACAAGATTTAGCACAGAATAGCACACTGATAGTTTCCACGAGTGTCCTTCTCTGTCCCTAAACTCAAGGATTTCAAATATGGTTCAGCAAGATTGGTTTAGAACAGAATAGCACACTGTCAGTTTCACTCACTGTCCTACTCTGTCCCTACAAACAAGATTTAGCACAGAATAGCACACTGATAGTTTCCACGAGTGTCCTTCTCTGTCCCTAAACTCAAGGATTTCAAATATGGTTCAGCAAGATTGGTTTAGAACAGAATAGCACACTGTCAGTTTCACTCACTGTCCTACTCTGTCCCTACAAACAAGATTTAGCACAGAATAGCACACTGATAGTTTCCACGAGTGTCCTTCTCTGTCCCTAAACTCAAGGATTTCAAATATGGTTCAGCAAGATTGGTTTAGAACAGAATAGCACACTGTCAGTTTCACTCACTGTCCTACTCTGTCCCTACAAACAAGATTTAGCACAGAATAGCACACTGATAGTTTCCATGAGTGTCCTTCTCTGTCCCTAAACTCAAGGATTTCAAATATGGTTCAGCAAGATTGGTTTAGAACAGAATAGCACACTGTCAGTTTCACTCACTGTCCTACTCTGTCCCTACAAACAAGATTTAGCACAGAATAGCACACTGATAGTTTCCACGAGTGTCCTTCTCTGTCCCTAAACTCAAGGATTTCAAATATGGTTCAGCAAGATTGGTTTAGAACAGAATAGCACACTGTCAGTTTCACTCACTGTCCTACTCTGTCCCTACAAACAAGATTTAGCACAGAATAGCACACTGACACTTTCCCTCACTGTACCTCTCTGTCCCTAAACTCAAGGATTTCAAATATGGTTCAGCAAGATTGGTTTAGAACAGAATAGCACACTGTCAGTTTCACTCACTGTACCTCTCTGTCCCTACAAACAAGATTTAGCACAGAATAGCACACTGATAGTTTCCACGAGTGTCCTTCTCTGTCCCTAAACTCAAGGATTTCAAATGTGGTTCAGCAAGATTGGTTTAGAACAGAATAGCACACTGTCAGTTTCACTCACTGTCCTACTCTGTCCCTACAAACAAGATTTAGCACAGAATAGCACACTGACACTTTCCCTCACTGTACCTCTCTGTCCCTAAACTCAAGGATTTCAAATATGGTTCAGCAAGATTGGTTTAGAACAGAATAGCACACTGTCAGTTTCACTCACTGTACCTCTCTGTCCCTACAAACAAGATTTAGCACAGAATAGCACACTGATAGTTTCCACGAGTGTCCTTCTCTGTCCCTAAACTCAAGGATTTCAAATATGGTTCAGCAAGATTGGTTTAGAACAGAATAGCACACTGTCAGTTTCACTCACTGTCCTACTCTGTCCCTACAAACAAGATTTAGCACAGAATAGCACACTGATAGTTTCCACGAGTGTCCTTTTCTGTCCCTAAACTCAAGGATTTCAAATATGGTTCAGCAAGATTGGTTTAGAACAGAATAGCACACTGTCAGTTTCACTCACTGTCCTACTCTGTCCCTACAAACAAGATTTAGCACAGAATAGCACACTGACACTTTCCCTCACTGTACCTCTCTGTCCCTAAACTCAAGGATTTCAAATATGGTTCAGCAAGATTGGTTTAGAACAGAATAGCACACTGTCAGTTTCACTCACTGTACCTCTCTGTCCCTACAAACAAGATTTAGCACAGAATAGCACACTGATAGTTTCCACGAGTGTCCTTCTCTGTCCCTAAACTCAAGGATTTCAAATATGGTTCAGCAAGATTGGTTTAGAACAGAATAGCACACTGTCAGTTTCACTCACTGTCCTACTCTGTCCCTACAAACAAGATTTAGCACAGAATAGCACACTGATAGTTTCCACGAGTGTCCTTCTCTGTCCCTAAACTCAAGGATTTCAAATATGGTTCAGCAAGATTGGTTTAGAACAGAATAGCACACTGACACTTTCCCTCACTGTACCTCTCTGTCCCTACAAACAAGGTTTAGCACAGAATAACACACTGACACTCTCCCTACCTATCCTTATTTGTCCCTAAACACAAGGAATCCAGGATTAGTAAAGGAAAAAAAATGACACTGTCCCTGCCTATGCTTCTCTTTCCCTGCTCCGGAACACACTACACAAGGCCGCCGCGCTGGCGGCCTTTTATAGTGTGGGGCGTGTACTAAACCCCCTCAAGAATAATTGGCCACAGGCATCCTGCCTATGGCCAATCATTGCTCTCCTCGCTGCCGGCGCTGTGATTGGCCAAGCATGCGGGGTCACAGTGCATGCTTGGCCAATCACAGCGCCTGGATGACACTGCGATGGCGTAGTGCATTGTGGGTCGTTCGCGTCACTCGAATTTGGCGCGAACGGCCCAAATCGTTCGATCTTCGTCGAACGATCGAACAGCCGATGTTCGAGTCGAACGTATGTTCGACTCGAACACGAAGCTCATCCCTACTGGGTAACATTTTGTTTATCTATTTATACAGCCTTGTTTTACAAATTAACATTTTATACATGACAAAGAATTTCCAAAGCATCACAGGTTAGCTGAAGAGAGCACATCAGAAGTAGCACCCTTTTCAGAGACAGCAAGTTATTAATACTTGTAGTGCTACACCTGAAGGAGCTGCTTGGTAATCTGGGTTCTCTGTTTTGCCACCAAGAACAACCTCAGACGCATCTGGTTGAAAGTTACTGCATGCACTTAGAGGAACATGAGTATAGATGCCTTTAATTTGGTTGTGAATTAGTACCAGGAAAAAGACACAAGACCAATTAGTGGTAATGATCTCATACCAATATTGGTATGGGTTAGAATAAATGGTGGTTTGAGCATAAATAAACACACAGAAGGTAGGTTCAGAAAGAGACCAGCAGTCCCCAACCTTTTTGGCACCAGGGACCGGCTGTGTGGAAGAAAATTGTGCCAAGGACCGGAGGGTGAGGGGTTGGAGGCCTGGGTCACGTAGGGGGGGTGTCGCAGGCAATTTGTCAGGGCAATGGCTGGTGTTGGTGCTTCAATCATCACGGCACCATGCTTGTCATGGTGTCAGGGTGATTGAAGCGCATTATTTATATTATTACATTGTAGTAATAAATTAAATAGTTTAACTCACCATAATGCAGAATCAGTGGGAGCCCTGAGCGTGTCACTTGCCACTGTTGCCTGCCACCAGATGCAGCTTGGGACTTGCCACGTCGCCTGCCACCAGATGCGCAATGTCACTTGCCATGCTGCCTGCCACCAGAAGAGGAACGTCACTTGCCATGCTGCCTGCCACCAGATGCGGAACGTCACTTGCCACACTGCCTGCCACCAGACGCGGAACGTCACTTGCTTCGCTGCCTGCCACCAGATGCGGAATGTCACTTGCCACGCTGCCTGCCACCAGATGTGAATTGTCACTTGACACGCTGCCTGCCACCAGATCTGGATTGTCACCTGCCACACTGCCTGCCACAAGATGTGGATTGTCACTTGCCACGTCACCTGCCCCGTTGCCTGTAACCAAATATTGCAATAAAAAACGGCCACTAATGTGCAAGTCCCACCACCTTGGGTGGAGAGGGTACGCTTACCAGAAATTGTGGATCCAACTACCCTATGGTAATGGATCACACAGGCAGAGGTAAGTAAATGGAGCACTCCAAATGCCACACTGCTGGTATGGACAAGATGCAAACCTGGACCGTCAGTCACTCTCAGAGCGGATGTACATGTAAAGATACACCAAGCAGTCGCACATCATGTAAAACCATCTTCAACTAATTTACATAAAAGTATAAACAACTTACATGGATGGAAGTAAAACAGCGCTTGTAACAATAATGCAATGACCTCAGCAAATGGCTGGACCCTGACGTGTTACGTCACAAATGACATCCTCATTGGGCTGCTATGAGGAGCCCTTAGCATCTTGTCCATACCAGAAGTGTAGCGTTTGGAGTGCTCCAGTTCCCAGAGATATCAGTGAGATTCTTCCTTTCTGGTGAACATTTACTTACCTCTGCCTGTGTGATGCATTACCGTAGGGTAGTTGGGTCCACAATTTCTGGCAAGCGTACCCTCTTCACTCAAGGTGGTGGGAGTTGCACATTGGTGGTCGTTTTTAATTTCGAGATTTCTGTCTTTTCAAGATCACCATTTATTTATCACCTACCTGCACTTACAGTGGATATAAATAGTCTACACACCCCTGTTCAAATGTTAATTTTCTGTGATGTAAAAAAATGAGACAAAGATAAATAATTTCAGAACTTTTTCCTTTTAATGTGACCTATAAAACTGTACAACTCAATTGAAAACAAACTGAAATCTTTTAGGGGGGTGGGGGTAAAAAAAGAAAACGAAAAATAACTGATACCTCTACTAAAATCTGGTGGAACCTTTTGCCTTCAGAAGTCACCTAATTAGTAGATAGAGCCCATCTATGTGTAATTTTATTTCAGTATAAACACAGCTGTTCTATGAAGCCCTCAAACAACATCACGAAGGCCAAGGAAAACGCCAGACAGGTCAGGGATAAAGTTGTGGAGAAGTTTAAAGCAGGTTTCAGTTCTGAAAAAATATCCCAAGCTCACAGAGCACTGTTTAATCCATCATCTGAAAATGGAAAGAGTATGGCACAACTGCAAACCTTCCAAGACATGGCCGTCCACCTAAACTGACAGGCAGGGCAAGAAGAGCATCAATCAGAAGGGCAGCCAAAAGCCCATGGTAACTCTGGAGGAGCTGCAGCGATCCACAGCTCAGGTGGGAGAATCTGTCCACAGGACAACTATTAGTCGTGCACTCCACAAATCTGGCCTTTATGGAAGAGTGGCAAGAAGAAAGCCATTGCTGAAAGAAAGCCATAAGAAGTCCCATTTGCAATTTGCGAGAAGCCATGTGGGAGACACAGAAAACGTGTGGAAGTGGAAATGTGGAAGAAGGTGCTCTGGTCAGATGAAACCAAAATTGAACTTTTTGGCCTAAAAGCAAAATGCTATGTGTGGCAGAAAATTAACACTGCACATCACCCTGAACCAGGGCTGGTGCAAGGATTTTTGACACCCTAGGCGAAACCTCATTTTGCCGCCCCCCTGGCTCTACCCCTGACTCTGCCCCTTTTTCCCTGCCCATGTAAACCCCACCTTTTTAATGACACGCCCATCAAATGCCATCTCACCAGCGCTCATCAAATACACCCTCACCAGCGCCCATCAAATGCCATCTCACCAGCGCCCATCAAATACAGCCTCACCAGCGCCCATCAAATGCCATCTCACCAGCGTACATCAAATGCCATCTCACAAGCACCCATCAAATACAGCTTTACCAGCGCTCATCAAATACACCCTCACCAGCGCCCATCAAATGCCATATCACCAGCGCCCATCAAATACAGCCTCACCAGCGCTCATCAAATACACCCTCACCAGCGCCCATCAAATACAGCCTCACCAGCGCTCATCAAAAACACCCTCACCAGCGCCCATCAAATGCCATCTCACCAGCGCCCATCAAATACAGCCTCACCAGCGCTCATCAAATACACCCTCACCAGCGCCCATCTAATGCCATCTCACCAGCGCACATCAAATACAGCCTCACCAGCGCCCATCAAATACAGCCTCACCAGCGCCCATCAAATACAGCCTCACCAGCGCTCATCAAATACACCCTCACCAGTGCCCATCAAATGCCATCTCACCAGCGCCCATCAAATACAGCCTCACCAGCGCCCATCAATGCTTCACCAGTGCCAATCAATGTAATCAATCCCTGGGGGGGGGGGCATTTGGCAGATATTTTAATATACACATACACACACATTTTAAAATTCCATGTCATTGTCATCACATATATGTAGCGGGGTCTTCAGATTTAGTGGGATACACCTGGGGGTAGTGTGACCCAGGTGTGTAATTGTGACAGGGTTTAGACCCCTTTTTGTTATTCGTGGAGGATTGGGTGGTGCAATATTCTCCTTGGCCTGTGGGTGGCGGGGTACCTACAGGCTCCAGGCAGAATCACTACCGCAGTGCTACCCTTTTTGTCCCTTTCCGGAGATGGTACGGCTGGGGCGGGGAACCCGCTGTGGTGTCGAAGGGAGGAGATAAAAGGGGGAGACGCCCTCACCACGAGGTCTTGGAGGATCATCTCTTCACGCACCCAGGCACCTTAGGCCTGGGTGCGGGCGGTTCGGGCGGTTCGGGTTTCCGGCCCAGGCCCCTAGGCTTGGCCAGAATGGAGTTGGAGTCCATGCCAGGCACCTTCAGCCTGGGGTGAGGTACTATGTCGTGGGCCTGGGACCTGGTGACTTCGACTGGGTCCCGCGAGGGTGAAGGGATTCCAGGGTGCCCCTTGCGAGGGGACCCGCATCTGAGGTGAGGAGGCCGGGGAGGTCACCCGTCTGAAGATTCCGGAGCAGCGTCAACCCGGTGACGGACGGGCCTCCGGTAAGTCCCTTGGAGGGTCATCTTCCCCTGATAGGGGCCCCAGCGCAGCGAAGTTGTTCTAATCAAGACTCCTGCAACCCTTGGTCATAGTACAGGGGGTGTAGGGACTACAATCAGGTTAGTGCCTCGGCCTGCTCATCCCACCGTATCCTGCCATTACCCTGTTGTTGTGGAGCTACGAAATAAAACTGAGAGTTGGACTGTGATCGGTGTATGGACTCTGTTAATGGGAGCAAAGGGAGATTCCAGCATAGCAGGGTTAAGTTCCGCAACCCAATACATGTTTGGCCCGAGGAAGATAATGAAATTGGCCTTCACCTCAACCACAGCCATGGGGAGGACATGGGCCGTGGCGCACCTCACTCTCGAAACCCAGGTACCCCTAGACGAGAGCCATCGGATGACCGATAAACATGTAGAGGGGGTGAGGCCGCTACATATACAATACACAACAGTTTTTACTCACCACACCAGTGTCACCAGGTGACAGTCTTGGGCTCAGCAAACTTCTGAAAACGTGAACGGTGACCCTGTGATTGCTGCCTGTTCCTCGCTCGCATCAACTCTGCTGCCTCTGTGTCAGCACCTCTTCCAGCCAGGCTCCACCTGTCCCCAAGCCCGGGGAGCCGCCGCCAGACGCCACGCTATATTATCCCATGATGCATCCATGTCCGCTCCAGTGACACAGCTAGGAGAGCGTGGGGGGGGGGGACTGTGCTGCTGGATACAGAGGGACAGTGTCACACACAGACAGTGTCAGACAGAGAGCGGAGAGGGAGGGGCTGCTGCCTGACTCTGAACACATCTCAGAGCGGAGAGCGTACAGGGAGATGCTGGACACAGTGACACATCAGAGAGCGGAGAGCGCCCTGGGGGGTTGCAGCCTGGACACATGATGTGACACTGATGTCAGAGCGGAGAGCTTGAGCCACGCTTTGGGGGGGGGTGGCGACGCTGCTTGTCAGGGCGCTGGTGGATGGTGCAAGCTCTGTGGAGGACAGTGGGGGAGTAGAATAACCAGCGGCCGGGCGCCCTTGACGGCAGTGCGCCCTAGGCGGTCGCCTAGTCCATCTAGTGGCAGCGCCAGCCCTGCCCTGAACACATTATCCATCATCCCCACCATAAAACATGGTGGTGGCAGCATCATGTTGTGTGGGTGCTTTTCTTCAGCAGGGACAGGGAAGCTGGTCAGAGTTGATGAGAAGATGGATGAAGCCCAATACAGGGCAATCTTACAAGAAAACCTGTTAAAGTCTGCACAAGACTTGAGACTGGGGCGGAGGTTCACCTTCAAGCAGGACAACCACCCTAAACATACAGCCAGAGCTACAATGGAATAGTTTAGATCAAAGCATATTCATTTGTTAGCATTTGCCCAGTCAAAGTCCAGACCTAAATCCAATTGAGAATCTGTGGCAAGACTTGAAAATTGCTGTTCACAGATGCTCTCCATCCAATCTGACAGAGCTTGAGCTATTTTGAAAAAAAGAATGGGCAAAAATGTCACTCTCTAGATGTAAAAATCTGGTAGAGACATCCCCAAAAAGACTTGCATCTGTAATTGCAGTGAAAGGGGGTTCTACAAAGTATTGACTCAGGGGGGCTGAATACAAATGCACACCACACTTTTCACATATTTGTTTGTAAAAACTTTGGGAAACCATTTATAATTTTCCTTTCACTTCACAATTATGTGCCACTTTGTGTTGGTTTATCACATAAAATCCCAATAAAATACATTTATGTTTTTGGCTGTAACATGACAAAATGTGGAAGATTTCAAGGGGTATGAATACTTTCTCAAGACACTATATATGAATAAAATCATCTTCCAGCTCCCAGAGTGTTCTGTTTTGCATATTTTATAACAGTATTCAAATCGATATGAACGTGGCACCATTTTCCTTGCATTTTGCTGGTCCCTGCTCGTGAGACTGTTCTTGAGATAGGTACTCATTTCCCTTTTTTTTAACTCTTAACCCCTTTAATTTACACTTTGGTGGTAATTGAGAAAGAGCTCCCCTGGTGAGGGGTGCAGATAATGACCACCAAGGAGGAGCACAGACACTGTCCACCAAGGGGGGCATTGCAACTCATTAGCCCACAGTTAGAATGGCTGCAGCAAGACTCCATGGAGGGAGATTTCTGCAGCATATTTGGCAAGTACAGAATCACAGGATATATAAAATAATATGCAAAGTGGTTGGAGGGAAGCTTCAGAATAGCAAATATGTTTTTATTACAGATTATGTGAGCAGACTGCAGTTCCTCTTTAATATCATAAGACCCCTTTCACACTGAGGCAGTTTTCAGGCATTTTAACACTAGAAATAGCACCTGAAAACCGCCTCCCATTAATTTCAGTGTGTTTTTACACTGGGGCGGTGTGCTTGCAAGCAGCATCTTCAGGGCGGTTGGGGAGTGCTGTATACAGAGCTCCTACACCGCCCCTGTCCATTTAAATGAATGGCCAGCGCTTCCAAAACGCTGCAACACAGGTGCTTTTAACCCCTTCTTTGGCCACTAGCGGGGGTTAAAATCGCCCCGCTAGCTGCAGAAAAGCGCAGCTTAAACAGCGGTGAAGCGCCGCTAAAACGTGCATCATTTTACCGCTAACGCTCAAGCGGCCCCAGTGTGAAAGGGGTCTAAATAATAACATGTATAAATAATAAATACATGTCTAAAGGGGTCTAAATAATAACTAAATGTCTAAATGGGTCTAAATAATAACATGTCTAAATAATACATAAATGTCTAAAGGGGTCTAAATGATAAAATGTCTAAGGCCCCTTTCATACTGAGGCGCTTTGCAGGCGCTATTGCGCTAAAAATAGCGCCTGCAAAGAGCCCTGAAAAAGCCGCTACTTTGTATCCAGTGTGAAAGCCTGAGGGCTTTCACACTGGAGCGTTGCGCTTGCGGGAGGGTAAAAAAACTCCTGCAAGCCGCATCTTTAAGGTGCGATAGGAGCGGTAAAAATACCACTCCTATAGCGCCCCTGCCCATTGAAATCAATGGGGTAGCGCCTCCAAAACGCCCGCAAATAGCCGCAAAGAGGTGTTATTGCAGGCGTTTTTAACCATTTTTCGGCCGCTAGCGGGGGTTAAAATCACCCCCCTAGCGCCCACAAATCGCGGCAAAAACTACGGTATAGCGGCGTTAAAAATAGCGCCGCTATACCGCCAGCGCATCCAGCGCTTCAGTGTGAAAGTAGCCTAAATAATAAATAAATGTGTAAAGGGGTCTAAATAATAACATGTCTAAATAATAAATAAATGTGTAAAGGGGTCTAAATAATAACATGTCTAAATAATAAATAAATGTGTAAAGGGGTCTAAATAATAACATGTCTAAATAATAAATAAATGTGTAAAGGGGTCTAAATAATAACATGTCTAAATAATAAATAAATGTGTAAAGGGGTCTAAATAATAACATGTCTAAATAATAAATAAATGTGTAAAGGGGTCTAAATAATAACATGTCTAAATAATAAATAAATGTCTAAAGGGGTCTGAATGATAAAATGTCTACATTTGGAAATTGTAAAGAAATGCTTAAATAATGCATTAAAATTGAACTAAACCATTCGATTTTAGATTACTAGTTTTAGTCTACTAAAATATACTGGAGATTTAGTCGACTAAATACGATCAAAACTAAAACAATTGCAGAAGACTAAAACGGGACTAAAACGATAATGCCATTTTAGTCAAAAGACTAAAGCCTCGTACACACGATCGAATTTTCCGCAGACAAAGCGTTGGACTTTTGTCCGAAGGGCGTTGGCCAGGAACTTGTCTTGCATACAAACGGCACACAATTGCCGGCCAACAAACACAAACGCAGTTGCGTACTACATGGTTTTTCAGCTCTTTGGCCCCACCCTTTGGGCACCTTCTGCTAATCTTCTGTTTTGTGAGCATTGCTTCCGAGCATGCGTGTTTGTACTTTGGACTTTTGTCCGACAGACTTGTGTACACATGATGGGAAAATCAGACAACAGACCGTAGTCCACGGAAAATTTTAAAGCCTGCCATCCAACATTTGTCTGCAGGAAATTCCGACAACAATTGAGGAGCGTACAAACATTCGGATTTTCCGCCAACAGCCTGTCATCACCCAATTCCCATCAGAAAATCCAATTGTGTGTACGAGGCTTTAGACTAAAACTAAATGGAAATTTTCTGTCAAAATGAACGGTGCTGGTCAGGAAGGGGGGCAAATCTTGTTGAACACCCTGCTGAAATGTGTGAGTTCCACCAGGGTTGCCAACCGCCAGTAAATTTACTAATAGTTTGTAAAAATCTGTGTTTTTTTTTACAACTGCCAGTAAATATCAGGGGCTGATAATTTCATGCTGTGTTGAAGTGTAAATCAAGCAAATTACCTTGTTATAGGTATTGTCAGTGTTTCCATATCATGTTTGTAGCGGGGTCCTTAATTTAGGGGTAATGTTTGAGTGGTAGTTATGCTCAAACACCTAAATTGTTAGGACATGTTCAACCATATTGTCTCCAGGAAGAGTATCGGTGTACTGTTCCCTGTGGCCTGCAGGTGGCGCTGCCATGGTGGGCCAGGGTTGAACCGCTCATACAGTGCTGTGCCTTGTGTGTCCCCTCTCGGCAACCATACAGTGGGAGTGGTCGGTTCGAGACATCCACGACATCCTGTTCCATGATCCATGGTCTGTGAGACCCCAAGTCTATCTGACTCACTGTCATATGGTAGCTGAGTCCAACATCTGTGGGAATATGTATAAGACTGGCAGCTTTCCCCACCAACTGAAGAAAATGCGGAAGCATTGAAACGCGTCATCCATCTGAGCCCGCCCTGACGTCACTTCCTGTCGCCGTAGCTGTTTGCGCTTCGGCTTGACCCGCACGCTGCGGCGCAGCGACTTCCTGATTGCCGGATATCCACACTTGCTCTCTCTGGTCTAAGCAACACTAGGATCCATTGCAGAGCCTACTTCACTCTTAAAGGTGCTGCCAACAGTGCTTATGTAATCATATACATTCCTAACCAGCTTATTACTACTAGTATATGGACCTTTATTATTATTTATATCCACTTGTGTATATTATTTATTCATTCTTTATAATCATTTTTTTTTACCTTTCCTATAAGGTTTATTATAGTATTGTATTACCGTACCACTCCCCAGTTTTTATATTTGGTATTTTCTGTATCCGCTCTTTGCGTCGTCATTTTTTGTCTGTTTATGTATTACGTTTGTGCCTGGACCTCTCCCACACCTTATGCTGTCCTGTTCTCTCTCCAACCTTTCCTATCAGAGACTGTCGTATAAGAGAAATAAACTCTACGTTGGAGTTACAGCTGGTGTGGACATTGAAGTCATTGGGGGAAATAGAGACTTGTCTTTATTGTATGTGGAGATGGGAACCATTCTCTGGAGAATCTGGCTGTGGAGACCTGTTTCTTAACACCGCTCAACCTCTTTACACAGGAGGGTACGGGCATATAGAGCTGGGTGTGCCCTCTCTTCCTGCGAGGAGCCAAAGACAAGGAGGAGAGGGTGGTAAGCGCTATATGTTTATACTGTTCAAATATTCACAGGGGGTTATTTACAAAAAGGCAAATCCACTTTGCACTACAAGTGCAAACTACAAGTGCAAAGTGCACTTGAAATTGCACTGAAAGTGCACTTGGAAGTGCAGACGGTGTAAATCTGAGGGGTAGATCTGAAATGAGGGGAAGCTCTGCTGATTTTATCATCCAATCATGTGCAAGCTAAAATGCTGTTTTTTATTTTCCTTGCACGTCCCCCTCGGATCTACAGCGACTGCACTTCCAAGTGCACTTTCAGGGCAATTTCAAGAGCACTTTACACTTGTAGTTTGCACTTGTAGTGCAAAGTGGATTTGCCTGTAGTAAATAACCCCCAGTATGTTAGTTTTCTATTGGAGTTCTGTAATTTCTCGGTAAAAAAAAGTGCTCCGCCAGTAAATTTCCCAGGTTTTGTCAGTAAAAAATGCTGCGGGAGGTTGGCAACCCTGAGCTCCACAGTGACATGAGAAGCCAGCAGACAAGTAATGGACTATGTTGAGGTCTCCTTGCATAGTGCCTCATATCTCAGGCTGTTCCCCTCCTACATGCTATGCTGACATTCCATTCCCAGGCTCGCAGTAAATCCAGTTCAGGGTAGTGGAAAGGAGATAATAGTGTGTATGTCTCCCTCCCCATCCTGCCAGGGGAGCGGACTTGATGTGTGGAGGAGGATAGAGCGTTACATAAACAGAGCGTCGTAGCCCCGCCCCTGGACGGATGCTAAGGAAGCGTCGTAGAGCAGCTGAGCGGAGAGTGAGTGGGGATAGATAGCGGCACACAGCGGAGCGGAGATAGATAGCGGCACACAGCGGAGCGGAGACCCCTGCACACATCGGACACCATGCTGCAGGCAGCGCCGACCGAGTGAGCGCTACAATGAAGAAGAGGCGGCGGCCCCGTCGGCTGTGGCTGCTGCTGCTCCTATACGCGGCGTTCATGCTGCTGCTGCTCTCTCTGCTCTTCCGTGACGGCTGGTGGTCCTCCAAGAGAAGCCGCCCGGAGTATGACAACAGCTGGGCACCTCGCCGGCTCTGCCCATCCCTGGACACCTCTGTATGGGAGGATGAAGGTGGAGAAGAGGAGGAAGGGGTGTCCCCCCAGCCTAGGACACACGTGTACCTCCATGCCACCTGGAGGAGCGGCTCATCCTTCCTGGGGGAGCTCTTCAATCAACACCCGGGGGTCTTCTACCTGTACGAGCCAGCCTGGCACATGTGGCAATCGCTGTACCCCGGAGACGCCGAGAGCCTTCAGGGGGCGCTGCGGGACTTGCTCCGCTCCCTGTTCCGCTGCGACTTCTCCGCGCTGCGGCTCTATGCGGGGGACAACCTCACCACCGCAGGGATTTTCGGCTGGAAGAGTAACAAGGTGATCTGCAGCGCCCCTATGTGTTCAGCGGGGTACGACTCGGCTTCTACCGCTGGAGGGTCCCGAGACCGGGTGGGGCTGGTGGAGCCTGTGGACTGCGAGCGGCGTTGTCCGGCCCGGCCCCTGCGGGACTTGGAGAAGGAGTGCCGCCGCTACCCAGTGATGGTGATTAAAGACGTGCGACTGATGGAGGTGTCGGCTTTGCTGCCGCTGATGCAGGATCAAGGGCTCAACCTGAGGATAGTACAGCTTTTTCGGGACCCTCGAGCCATGCAGAATTCCCGACTGCGCTCCAAGCGCTCCTTGCTGCGGGAAAGTCTGCAGGTGCTGCGGAGCCGGCTACGAGGAGGGGATCCAGCTAGCAGAGCGCAGCAACAACAGCAGCTTCACCGTGGGGGAACGGACTTTCTGCTGAGCGGTTCCCTGGAGGTGATCTGCCAGAGCTGGCTGCGGGATCTCCTCCTGGTGAGGGGTCAAGGCACATCCTGGCTGCGCCAGCGCTACCTCAAGGTTCGCTATGAAGATTTGGTTCTCTCCCCTCGTAAGGAACTTGGCCGCCTTCTGCGCTTCACTGGGCTGCCAGCTGTTCCCGAGCTAGATGACTTTGTGATGAACATGACGAGGGGACCCAGCTACTCCTCGGATAGACCCTTCCTGGTATCTGCCCGCAATGCCAGGGAGGCTGTGAGTGCCTGGAGGGAGAGGCTGAGCCGAGAACAGGTTCGCAGGGTTGAAGAGGCATGTGGGGAGGCTATGCAGATTCTTGCCTACAAAGCTGAGGCAGATGGCAGAGCTGTTTGAGTCCCTCACCTCTCCATCAAAGCAGGAATACGGCCTCCTTCACATGGATGATTAGCCAGTACAAAGGCTGGCCATCGACTGAGCAATTTTATTTCCTGCAACCACGGGTTGCGGGAAAGAAAATCACTTGACTCCCCCATCAACACAGCGTTAATAATTAATGTTATACAGGTTTTATTTAGCGTTGATGGGGGAATCCCTCCTGTAGAGCCATTGTGTCCCCTCTGAGTGAACACAGTGGTTATTTCTAGCGGGTATTATAGCCACTAGCAATAATAGCATGTAAAATCCAACAGGTTGTACCCAAGTTGATCAAACAACTTGGGTACATTCAGCCTGCCCATACATGGTTTAAATCTCGGCGGGTTCCTGCTGAGCTGACGTGATTTGAACCGCCTATGGTCAGCTAAAGCCATGACAGGCTGAGAGAAGCCATTGCAGTTCAAAGGTATTCGCACATTGAGTAAGTGCCTGCAGTTAGGGACAGATGTCTAACCCTGGACACAGACAGATACACCCAGGGTTGGATATCTGCCTCTAACCAGTAATCCAATTAAACAAAATCCAGGGCACTCACAGCATGTCGCTCTAAAGCAGGCCATACACGGTCGAATTTCGAACAAATTTTCTTTTCAAAATCAAAGTTTTTTTTTTTTTTTTTTTTTTTTTTTTGTGATCCGATGATGCCACCATTGATTTTCAAAATTTGGCTGACCAAACCTTCATGTTGCCGGGAGTATTCTTTTCTCTCCGGGAATATTCTTTTCTTGCACATGCGCATTTTCTTTTCTATTACATTTCTCGCACGATTCTCCCATCATTGATCAGAAAATTTCCAACATGTCGGATTCCTCAAATTTGATTGCCGCACGAAAATTGGCTGTTGCTGCAGCCCACTAACGGTGCGAAATTCGTACGAAAATTCTTTCATACGATTATCGAAAGAAAATTCTTTCGAAATTCGAACCGTGTATGGCCGCCCTAAGACCCCATACTCACTATACAATGTTTGTTGTCCGATTTCCTTTAGATTTAACAGAACCATGTAGTGCCAGGGCCTGCCTGATTGCATACAAATTGAAACTCTTAAGGTTTGACCTCCTATTGTATGGTTTTGGTAAATCTAAAGCAAAGAAGCTACAGAAAATTGTATAGTGTGTATCCAGCTTTAAAGTGTTACTAAACCCACAACAGTAAAATCAGTGTATATATGCACTAAAGCATGCTTGTTATGCTCACTGTGGAACCTAAGGGGTTAATCCTCTGCATTGTGTAAAAAGGCTGTTTGATCCTATATGCACAGAACTTCCACTTCTTGTCTTGTCTCCAAAATATCCCCTGAAACAGACAGGGTTACTGGAGTCAGGCTGCACATGCTCAGCTTGGTGTGTGTTGCTAGAGTTTTTTTTTTGTTTTTTTTGCCTTGGGAGAGTGCATGTGATTAGCACAGGGCCAAGCAGCACTGTCCAGACAGAGGGTCAGGGGTCCTGCATCCTCATAGGACAGCCAGAGCAGTATGAAAGCTCCCTCTACAAGCTTTAACCAGGCACCGATGGAATCTACAAAACTGCTAAATACTGCTGATAAGAAAAGGTATTTAGCAGTTTATATTTACTAAAATAAATGCATTTCCATGTTCTGTGGGATACCAGACATAGTGACTGCAGGGTCCTGGGTTTAGTAACACTTTATTCATAAAATCCAAAGGCTAAAAAAAATAAAACCCATTCAGCCAACTAACGTTTTTTATGTAAAGTGCACCCTTTTTCAAGGCAGTTAGATCATCTCCTGAATGCGTTTTTATTCAGTTTAGCCTTTGAAGTTTATAATTAAATTAAGAAGAATGACGTGCAGTGAGTGCCCTGGATTTGTTTTTCTTGGATTGCTGTAGTGGACTCTTATCAGGAGCACCAAGAGAAGCTGCCCGGGTGGGATCTCTAAGGGCAATCCCTTGCACTAGTCAGCTTGCTCCAGAGTTACGAGCGGTGTGTGCCATGCATCTATTTTATTTGGGTGTGCCCCGAACCACAGATCATCACTCACTGTGCAGATACTGTACATGTGAACAGCCATGGCTCCTCTCAGCCGGTCAATGCATTGTACAGGCTGAATGGCCTCAGCTCTTTGCATATACCTGTGATCCCAGAAGCAAAAATCCACTCATTCTTTTTGTTTCTGGAATCTGGCGTATGTCCCTAATCACCTGTGTAAAGAGGGTCTACAGCACACAGAACCTCAAAGATGTCTCTAGATACTTAAAGGGTTAGTTAACATTTAGGGCCAGTTCACACCAGACGCAGTTCAGTTCCGTGTGCTTTTTTTTTTCTGCACAAAATGCATGCAGTGTTTTCCATGTATTCCAATGGCTCTAGTTCACACCATGCAGTTAGTTTTCGGTCAGTTTCTGCACCCGAAACTGACTGCATGGTGTGAACTAGAGCCATTGGAATACATGGAAAACACTGTGCATGCATTTTTAGTGCAGAAAAAATGCGCACGGAACTGCATCTGGTGTGAACTGGCCCTTATAGTTAAAATTGTTTTATAGGTCCCCAAAGATTTTACATAGTAGGGTGCAGTATAGACAAATTGAGCTTTTAATTACATTCCTATAGGCCAGGGATATAGAATTAGCGGACCTCCACCTGTTGCCAAACTACAAGTCCCATGAGGCATAGCAAGACTCTGATAGCCACAAGATGGACACCCAGAGGTATGATGGGACTTGTAGTTTTGCATCAGCTGGAGGTCCGCTAATTGCATATCCCTGCTGTAGGCCAAACACAGCTTTTCACAAAAAAAAAAAGTAGCATTCTGAGTCCTATAGCTAGGATGGATGGTATGATGAGCACACCACTATTGGGACCTCATGCATTCTGGCCGTTTTGATGCTGTTCGAGGCATCTGGTGCTTCTTTTTTTTTTTGTCCTTTGTGTTCATGCACACATGGGCTTTTAGCGGCGTTTTGTGGCAGGAGCATTTAATGGCAGAAAAAAACCCTCTGCCAGGGTGTCCAGGAGCAGCAGCATTTTGGCTGAAAAAATGCTAGGCGCGTTTAGAATAAGCTAATTATTCTGGGCAATGAGATAAATTAACACCTAAGCGTTTGATGCCTGTAAACGCTTGTAAAAGCGTTAGACACTTTTACAAGCATCAGGTGTTTTTTTTTGCAAAAAAACTGCTGGCTTCTAGGAGAGTCAAAGAAATCTTGTGTGCATGAGGTCTAATAATGGAATGAGTGTGGAGCTGCTGTATTTCTTGTCTACAAATCTGCCTATGTATAGTTGGCTTTCCCCTGACGGCAGATGCGCAATGCACTCTCTCTCCCCCTTAGAGCTGCTGTGATGGGATAGGCAGAGCACACTGCGCATGTGTGGGTTTGCTGACAAATACAGCAGTTCCCTCATTCCTGTAATGCTAGGGATGGACCCACTGTACTTTGTGTCCTTGTTTATATACAGAATGGACCTGGTCACTCAGAATGCCACTTTTTAGGTCTTTGTGGTTTGCCTACAGCAGTGGTTCTCAACTCTTGTCCTCAGGGCCCACTAACAGGCCAGGTTTGTAAGATAACTGAAATACATCACAGGTGATATAATTTGCTGCTCAGTGATTGCAGAATTCTAGTCTGCATCTCACCAAGGTAATACATAAAACCTGGCTTGTTAGTGGGCCCTGAGGACAGGAGTTGAGAACCACTGGCCTATAGGAAGCTCAATTTCTCTACACTACCATAATGTGTAAGCTACTAGCTCCTGTTTACTGCACTACACATTTTATTACAGGTACCACCTGTAAGGGGCCCGGAGGTCCCCAGGGGCTCGGATAGCAACTTCCCTTTTTTTTTTTTTTTGTAAGAGGTCCCCAGGGCCCCCGGATGGCAACCCGCCCCCCCCTTCTTTTTTGTTCTTTTGGTTTTTTTTGTGTTCGTCAGCACCCAAAGCCCCCAATTCGCGGCGGCAACACCCCCCTGCTTCTCAATTCGTGCCCCCCCCCGCGTCTCAATTCGGGGCGGCAGCACCCCCCCCCCCCCCCCCCGATTCTCCTCTGCTCCAGGGGGCCCATGCCTGAAGCTGTCTAAGGGGTCCCAAAATTGCTGATGGCGGCCCTGCAAAGGTGCGTATTCATATAGAAGGTGGTTATAACAAAGCTATTCTGCTTAGTTCAAGCAGACCTACTTCAGATCATTCCTTACACAAGACCCATCAGTCAGGATGTTGTAGAACTTTCTTCATCCAACTGGGATGTATAATAGGTGCAGTTATGGATTCTGTGTTGAACATTTAAGGTACAGGGTCCTGGAGGTATTTTTATGAACTTTAGAAAGTATTAACTGTACTGAACGTAAAGCAGAAATTTGCACCTTCAAATGTATTTTTTCAGTGTTTGTAATGTACTTGTTAAAATTTTGTATAATGTTTTTAAAGTGTAATAATTTAAAGTAGGCTTAAAATAAAAAGGGTCGTGGGAGGTGGCCTGCCAAACCAAAGTGAACCAACCATTTTCTTATGAGACTGTTAAAATGTTCTAAAATTATTTTAAATGGTATTAAATATTTAAAGTGTAAAGTACAAAACCCTTTTTAAAAAAAAATTTGGATGGGGAGGGGAAAGGCTAGACCTTGTGTCAAGTTTTTATTGCTGTTTGTGACCCCATTGGGTAGATTCTGTTTGTCCTGATGACCATGGTCACCTAGAGATAAAGTAAGGGGAAATCCCAAATTTTTGCTTTGCCCCCCCCTGAACAAATGTGGGGGGGAACAAAAGGGGGGGGGGTACAAAAAAAGGGGAATTCTTCCAATGGGGACACTAGCCTAATGCCGCGTACACACGTCCGTTTTTCATGACGAGAAAAATGGGCATTAAAAATTTAGAACCTGCTCTATTTTTTTCTCGTAGTTTTTCACGTCGTCGTTTTTCTCGTCGCAAGTTATGAGACGGGAGCGCTCGTTCTGGTAAAACTAGCGTTCGTAATGGAGATAGTACATTCGTCACGCTGTAACGGACTGAAAAGCACAGAGACTGAAAAGCGCAAATCGTCTCTCAACAAACTTTACTAACACACGGTAACACAAAATCAGCAAAAGCAGCCCAAAGGTTGGCGCCATCCGAATGGATCTTCCCCTTTTTATAGTGCCGTCATACGTGTTGTCGTAAGTGTTGTACGTCACCGCGCTTTGCTCAAGCATTTTTTTTTTTTCTCACAATGGTGTGTATGCAAGGCAGGCTTGAGAAGAATCACGTCGAGGAAAAAACGTAGTTTCTCTTGTCATCCATGGACTGACACAGCGTGTCTTATACACCTTTACACGTGGGTTATGTCCCTGCTTGCAGGAGAAGACCTAGGCAGAATGTGAGATGTTATACATACATTCTAAACAGCCAGAGCTGAACAGCCCCGCCCAGGGGGGCGGTCCCTCCGGACATAACCCTCCCACTGCAGTCAGCAGACCTCAGTTTTTTTTCTGCCTAGCAGAAGAAGACGTGGCTCTCTCAGGAGCCAGTCTCCTGACCTATTTTTATTCCTTTGGGAATTTTTTTCCTATTTTATTTTTTTGAGATCTTCTATCAACTGTCGGCTGGGCAACAGGTTGGGTACAAGATATCCTCGTAGTCTTCCCTGTCCGACCATCGAGCGTGCTGATCCTCGCCCTGTGTGCGTGAAACTCAGTTCACGACATGCCCCACGACTCCAGGGGTGGCCGGTGGGCTTCCAGCTCCGCGGTCCTCTCAAGATAGAACAGTCCGGCTGTATCTTTCGCGGTGGACCGGGCCGACAGCTACTCAGTACCGCACTGTGATGTTTCTGTCAGAAACACACCAGCGGGTCCCTCAGGGGACGGGTAAGTAGTCTCTCCTGGCTGCAGGTGAGTACATGCTGTGTGTTTCATGTGTGGGGGGATTTCCCTGTCTCCCCCTGTGTTTTTTAATGTCACTCTCTGTTCACTAGTGCTGGCGCTGTACTGTGGGGGGTGCCTGGGGGCCATACTGTCCTGGGGGGGGGGCTCATGCTGCTCTGCATTCGCTGGGGCTGTTTTGTTTTTGGAGGTGAGGGGCCTGGGCGCCGTTCGGCGCCATGTTTTGTGTGTGTGCTGATTTTTACATTGGCGGCCATCTTGCCGGGGCCCGCCGGAGCACATTGCGGCGGCCATTTTCTTGTAGCCGCACGTTTTTTCTGGCACTAGTTTGGCCTCTAGCGCCGCTGGGAACGGCGCGAATCTCCTCACACTCTCTCCTCTCAGCTCACTCACGCTGAGCAGCGCGGCGCAGTGAGACAGAGCGGCGGAACCGAGCGGTCCTGGTCAGGTTGGTGGGTTCCCTGGGCATTCCCCTACTTCAGTCAGCACGGCCTGTGGGTGGTCTGAGAGGGACATTATGGAGTCAGAGTCACCAGCTTCCCCTAACATGCCAGAGGCAGCAGCCAGTGCTCCAGCACCTGCGGTCCCTATGGACCAGTTGTCGGCAGTCCTGGAATCATTTCTGACCAGGATGGAAGCTGTGTGTGAGCACAAGGGAGCAAAAAAGCGCCCTCTCCCCACTTTATCTCCACAAGGGGGGTGCTCTGCTTCAGATATGGGCCTAGCTATTGCTGCTCAGGACCCTAGCTCTGAATATTTGGATGGTTTTGAACAGGACATTCCTTGTGAGGAAGACTCCAGTTCTGAGTCAGTAAATGACAGGGCGCTTGTTAGTGAACTCATTGATGCTGTGAGGGACACTCTCAAGCTAGATGCTGCGACCGCAGAACCTCAGGCGGATACAGTCTCCTTTGGTTCTTTTAAGACCAAGCCTTCTAAAAAGGTTTTTCCATATGTACCTTTCTTTGACCAGCTCATTGACCAGGTCTGGGAAAAGCCGCAGAAGACTTTTATGGTCCCGCGGCGTTTGTCTATTAGATACCCCTTTGAAGACGCCCTGCTTAAAAAGTGGGCTTCTCCCCCGGTGGTCGACCCTCCAGTCGCCCGTTTAAACAAGGCCACCACTCTCCCGATGGAGGGGACTCCTGCGTTTAAGGACCCCACTGACAGGAGGTCAGAAGTGGTGAGTAGAGCCATGTTCGCCTTGTTGGGATCCGCCCTACGGCCCGTAGTAGCGGCGACCCTTGTGTCTCAGACACTCACGGAATGGGCAAAAATTTTGCACCAAACTGTGCAGGAGTATAACCTTCCTCCAGACACTATTGCTCTGGCCCACCAGATGGTGCAGGGTCTGATATATGTGTGCGACGCCACGTTGGACGCGGCCCCTTTAATATCCAGGGCCTCTGTCTCGGCGGTGGTATTGCGTCGTCTCATCTGGTTGAAATGCTGGTCTGCTGACCTAGCCTCTAAGAAGCTCCTGACGGATCTACCTTTTAAGGGTGGTAGACTTTTTGGTGCTGCTCTGGATGACATCATCAAGGATGTCACGGGAGGTAAAAGCACTCTCCTTCCTCAAACTATCAAGGGTAAGGAGGCCCGACGTAAACCGGGTCCTTCCTTTCCAGCAAAAAAGGGTTTTTTTTCGTCCGTCAGAGTCCACGGGTAAGCCATCCCAGACTGACAACAGTGCGGCTGGCGGGCACAAGCGCCCCTGGGTGCGTAAGCCGAACAAGCCGGCTCCCAAGCCCGCCTCCGCCTGAAGTCTTGCCCCCGCCCGTCTCTGGGGTGGGGGGACGACTTTGCAGGTTCACGGATCGGTGGACCTCCCGGATCTCCGACCGGTGGGTGTGCGAGGTGGTCACCTCAGGAAACAGAATAGAGTTCCGCTCCTGGCCCCCAGACAGATTCTTTCCCTCAAATCTCCCTCTCCTTCCTGCCCGTCGGGCAGCCCTCTTGGGGGCTGTACAGGATTTGATCGGGTCCGGAGTAATTGTGCCGGTTCCGTCCCAGGAGAGGTTTCAGGGGTTCTACTCGAATCTGTTTTGTTCCAAAAAAGGACGGGGTTCGGCCGATCCTGGACCTCAAGGCCCTGAATGCCTTTGTGAAGGTGCAAAAATTCCGCATGGAATCCATTCGCACGGTGGTCGCTACACTCCGTCAAGGGGATTTTCTGGCATCCTTGGACATCAAGGACGCCTACTTGCATGTTCCGATCTGCGCAAGCCACCAGAAGTTTCTGCGCTTTGCGGTCGGCGAAGTCCACTATCAATTTGTGGCTCTTCCCTTCGGCCTGGCCTCGGCACCGAGGGTGTTCACCAAGGTGCTTGCTCCGGTCCTAGCTTTGCTGAGACAGCGAGGCATTGCTATCGTGGGCTATCTGGACGATTTCCTTCTAAGAGCAGACAGTGGCTCAGAATTGGAAGAAAGTGTGACTATCGTCAGTCAGACCCTCAGGGAGTTTGGGTGGCTCCTGAACGTTCAGAAGTCGGTTCTAGTCCCGACTCAGCGTCTGGAGTATCTAGGTCTGATTCTGGACTCCTTGGAAGCAAGAGTCTTCCTACCTCCAGACAAACTACTGACACTTCAGTCTGCAGTACGGGTGCTGACGTCCCGAAAATGGTCGTCAATCCGCTTTTGCATGAGAGTCCTGGGACTCATGGTGGCCTTCTTCGAGGCCGTTTCTTATGCCCAAGCGCACACCAGGGCTTTACAGAAAGAGATCTTGTCCACTTGGGACAAATCCCAGTTGTCCTTGGATCTTCAGATCCAGGTGAGTCACCTGGTCAGGGCGTCCCTGACGTGGTGGTTGAGGTCCCCGGCTCTTCGGTCCGGGAAGTCGTTCCTCCCCATCCAATGGACGGTGATCACGACGGACGCCAGCCTGACGGGCTGGGGGGGGGGGGAGTCTGGGGAGTCCTGTCGGCCCAAGGGCTTTGGACTCCGGACGAAGCCCTCTTACCGATCAATGTGCTGGAGATACGGGCAATCAGACTGTGCCTCTCCTCATGGTCGGAGAAACTACAGGGTCACTCCATCAGGATACAATCGGACAACGCCACAGCAGTGGCGTATGTCAACCATCAAGGGGGGACTCGGAGCTCAGCTGCGGCTTCCGAGGTCGCCCGCATCCTGAGGTGGGCCGAAAGAAGCGTGCCGGCTCTGTCGGCCGTCTACATTCCGGGCGTAGACAATTGGCAGGCGGACTATCTAAGTCGCCAGACGCTGGACCAGGGGGAGTGGTCCTTGCACCCGGAGGTCTTTCAACTCCTTTGCAGACGGTGGGGCACGCCGGATGTGGACCTGATGGCTTCTCGACTCAATCGCAAGGTGTCGAGGTTTGTGGCCAGATCCAGGGATCCCTGGGCGGATGCCTCGGATGCGTTGGTGGCCCCATGGGGTCAGTATCGCCTGATATACGTTTATCCTCCGCTGCAGTTGCTCCCTCGCCTGCTCCGCAGGGTAGCGACCGAGGGAATTCCGGTGATCCTCATTGCTCCGGATTGGCCTCGGCGTCACTGGTACGCCGATCTGGTACGTCTCGTCGCAGACGTTCCCTGGCGGTTACCGATACGGGGGGACCTTCTGTCTCAAGGTCCTATATTTCATCCTGCTTTACAGTCTCTGGTTTTAACGGCATGGTTATTGAAAGCCAGGTGCTGAGAGACCGAGGTCTCTCGGATTCGGTCATTTCGACCATGTTAAGGGCACGGAAGTCTTCCTCCAGAAGGATCTATCACCGTACTTGGAGAGCTTACATCGCCATGTGCGAAGAGCTGGACTGGCGCCCACGAACGTATTCCGTTCTCAGAATCCTGCATTTTCTGCAGCGTGGCGTGACCCAAAAGCTCGCTTTGAGTACCATTAAGGGTCAGATTTCGGCCTTGGCCATCTTCTTTCAGCGACCGCTGGCGGGTCATCCCTTGGTTAGCACCTTTGTGCAGGGGGTTCGCCATGTGCTCCCCCCTGTCAAGCCTCCTCTCCCCCCGTGGGATCTGAATTTGGTGCTCTCGGTCCTCCAGGAACCTCCCTTTGAAAATATTAGAGATATTCCCCTCTTGACTTTGTCTCAGAAGGTGGCCTTCTTGGTGGCCATTACTTCCATTAGACGAGTGTCTGAATTGGCGGCCTTGTCCTGCAAGTCGCCCTTTTTGATCATCCATAAGGATAAGGCGGTGTTACGTCCGCGACCTTCCTTTCTGCCAAAGGTGGTCTCGGCCTTCCACTTAAACGAGGACATTGTCCTCCCGTCCTTGTGTCCTCACCCATCGCATCCCAGAGAGTTTGCGCTACACACTTTGGATGTGGTACGAGCCTTGCGGGTGTACCTGTCTGCTACTGCTTCTATTCGGAAGTCTGACTCACTATTTGTGGCTGTCTCTGGTCCAAAACAGGGCCAAGCGGTTTCGTCTGCCACCATTTCTAGGTGGATCAGACAAACCGTCATTCAAGCTTATGCTCTCAAGGGGCGGGCGCCTCCCTTTCCGGTTACGGCACATTCCACCAGGGCAATTGGTGCTTCCTGGGCTTTCCGACATCAAGCGTCGGTTGCACAAGTGTGCAAGGCGGCGACCTGGTCGTCTGTTCATACCTTTTCTAAGTTTTATAAGGTTGATGTGGCTGCATCTTCGGATGCTTCCTTCGGCCGCAAGGTGTTGCAGGCCGCTGTTTGATGTTGCAACTCCTCCGTTGAGGAGCTCTGCCTTGTTTGGAGTGAAGTTTTTGGTTTTCCATTTATACTGCTCCCATCCCTCTTGACACTGCTTTGGGACATCCCACGTGTAAAGGTGTATAAGACACGCTGTGTCAGTCCATGGATGACAAGAGAAAATAGGATTTTTGTACTCACCGTAAAATCCGTTTCTCTGGCATCCATGGACTGACACAGCACCCACCCTTCTTTTTAAGTTTGTACTGCTTTGTTACGAACTGAGGTCTGCTGACTGCAGTGGGAGGGTTATGTCCGGAGGGACCGCCCCCCTGGGCGGGGCTGTTCAGCTCTGGCTGTTTAGAATGTATGTATAACATCTCACATTCTGCCTAGGTCTTCTCCTGCAAGCAGGGACATAACCCACGTGTAAAGGTGTATAAGACACGCTGTGTCAGTCCATGGATGCCAGAGAAACGGATTTTACGGTGAGTACAAAAATCCTATTTTTTCTTCCATGACATTAAAAACGGTTGTGTGTACGCGGCATACACGGGAAATTTCCTTTAAGATCCTCTTGCATCTCTGGGACAGAAAGTGAGGGTATATTTCCCCAATATTCCACAGTCAGCAAAAAATAAACTGGCATGGATTAGACCCCTTTTCTACCTCATCCAAAACTTTAACCCCCATGCTATGGTAAAAAGTAATTGGAAGTATGAAGAAGAACTTACTTTTCCAGAACCAAGTAGGAGCCAGATCTTGTGAACAGGGCTGAGACATTGGTTATGTGGTCTCTGGAGGATCTTGGGGGGGGGGGGGGCTTTCATTTCAAGAATAGTTAAGCCAGTCTGCAACTGTGCCTCCCCTTAGACAGGGACTGCTGAGGCAAAGGTCTGGTGATAAGGTACTAGCCCAATCCTGGAAGCAGCCTTTCTTTACTTCAGTAACTTTTTCTGCACTTAAGCCCCATACACACTATCACTTTTCTTGCAGGTTTTTGTCTTCAGGTTTACCAAAACCATGTAGTGCAAGGGCCTGCCTGATTGCATACGAATTGAAACTCTTAAGGTTTGACCTCATATTAGATGGTTTTGGTAAACCTGAAGAGGAAAACTGATAGTGTGTTTGGGGCTTTACAGTCCCTTTGCAAAGATATTAAATATGTGAATTCATTTCAGAGTTAGACCCCATTCACACTTGTGCGACGTGTCATGCAATTATGGGCATCAAAGTTGCACCATATGTTTTCCAATGATAACCATTCATATATGTGCGACTTAAGAGTAGCGACTTTGAAGTAGTTAGTGCACTACTTTGGTCAGACTTTCATGCAACTTAAGGGCCATAGACTTCAATGTTAACCCTCAAAAGTTGCATGAAAGTCATACCTAAATGTTTTACATGCAACAGTGGGTTAGACTTTGCAGAGGGACAACAAGTCGCATCCATCCAAAGTTGCACTCCAGAGTCGCACAGCTTTGAAATTGCACAAGTGTGAATGGAGCCTTAGGCCCGGTTCACACAGGGGCGACTTCAGGGGCGACCTCGGCGGCGCGATCTCAAGACGACTTGAGACGCCCGCCGAGGCGATTTGCATAATGACTTCTGTATAGAAGTCAATGCAAGTCGCCCTGCGTCGCCCCCAAAAGTAGTACAGGAACCTTTTTCTAAGTCGGAGTGACTCAGGTCGCTCCTATTAGAATGGTTCCATAGCACAGACCGGGACGCGACTCCTCAGGCGACCGAGTCGCCGGAGGAGTCGCCCCTATGTGAACCGGGCCTAACTGTTCTTTTAAATTCTTGCATGACATCCTCATCCTTAGATTGTTTGTTTTTCCTAAATTTGTTTTTAAAAATGCTTCCTGCAGGCACATTGTGGTCACTGGAAATCCATTAAAACTTTTTTGGGGGGGTTTTGGCTAGAGTGGAGAGGGATTAGAGCACCTGACAGTTTTTATTGCAGTCTGTGCCCTCTCTATTTGTCCTGTTTTACCATTAATTGAAAGTGAAGCTCGAGTAAATCACAAATTTTGGGTTGTCCCCAGAAAAGTATTACAAGGGAAATCTTCCAATAGGGACAGTAGTTCTGGTTACCTGTGGGTCCCCAAGGGATTCCCTTAATTTACAGGAATTTCCTCTCACTTCCTGTTTGGCTGTAGGACAGGAAGTGAAAGGCAATCTCAGAAATAGTGAACAGATGGTAACCCTCACTCAGTTGCCAGCACCCAGACAATGGAAGTCCTGGACTCCAGTTTACAGTGTAATCTGTGTACATGGGGACGAGCTGAGGCATGGTGGGTTTCCTGGGAAGGCACAGTTTTTTCCATATCACAAGCAGCTACCTATCACTGCTGTGAGTAGCCATTCTTGTTAGATGCTACCCATAGGATAAGAGGCACCACTTTGGCAGATGGTGAGTTCTTCAGGACTACTGGACCAAAGCCAAGTTTTCAGAGGGTGGACCCCTCTCTCACCCCCCTCCTCTCTCATCCCCCCCTCTCTCATCCTCCCCTCTCTCCCCAGTGAGGGAGGGGTATGAGAACTGTTAAGTGTGTGGGCACGCTCAGGGCGCTGACAACCCACGCTACGCCACTGGCTACCAGTACAGAAATGGAGGGCAATTCTTCCGATGGCGACAATTGTTTCTGTGACTACTGTCTAAGAAGCAATTTTTTTTTTTTTTTCACAAACATTGGAAAGATATGCTTTCATTTCCTGTTGAGTCTTCAGGACAGGAAGTGAAGGGAAATCATTTTAATGAGGTACAGATGGGAAAAAAATAAAACTTTTAACTCTCCCCTACTTTACACAAAATGAAAGGAAGTTTTGGCTTTAGCTATACTTAAAGTGGAGTTCCACCCCGAATATTTTTTTTTTTTTTTACCAAAAATCTACAAAAAAATAAAAAGTAGGAAAAAAAAAAATATTTTTTTACTTACCAGAAATAGCGGTTGCTATGCGGAAGTCCCTAATCTGCCTCTTCATCGTCCACGGCTGGTCTTCTTCTTCCGTCCTATTCCCGGTGTCTTCTGGTGAATGGGGCGCACTGCCTTCTGGGAACTGTGTGTATCTCAGAGAGCAGCCGGCCCATTCACAAAGCGCTGCGCGGCTCGCGCATGCGCAGTAGGAAAAGGGCAGTGAAGCGGACCTGCTGCGATCGGCCCTCGGGGGGGGGGGGGGCGACTTTGCGGGCGCCTAGGACAGGTAAGTGTCCTTATTAAAAGTCAGCAGCTACAGTGTTTGTAGCTGCTGACTTTAAAAAATAAATAAAAAAATTGCGGGTGAAACCCCGCTTTAAGGTCAATTTTAAAGTCAACATGTGTTTGTCCCATATATTGCAAGTTAGCACTGGTGTTTGACCCGGTAACCTCAAATGGGCATAGTGAATTCTCAGTTCTGTGTAGCTCCAACTCTTCACTCTCAAGAGTTAACCAAAACCAGGTTGCTTTGGCTTGCTGCACTGAGTACATTAGATTTGCTCATTGTCACAGCTTACTGAATACATCCTAGATATATTATCATTAAAATTTTATGCGGGTGGAGTTATGGGGTGTCATTTTCCTAACTACTGTGACCGTGTAGCAGGTAAACCCAGAATTTCTAATATAGCGCAATGCAGTTGGCCACATGTACAACATCATACAACATGGATCCTTTTTATATACTGAATAGTTTAGTTAAGGAAGCAAAAGTGAAGCCTTATCCATGGCCTTTAATCAGGCTGTATCTTTCAGATGAAAAGTAAATGAATAGATTTTTGTTTGCAGCAGCTTTAAAAAATAAACCCCAATGGTTCTCTTACTTTGTGATAGTAATAATTGTTCTGCAAACAGCATTGTTTTTTTTTAATTATTTGTTGTATTGTGTTCTGTTCTCCTTTTGCATAAAGCAGTGTTTTGCTATAAAGACAATCAAAGAACATGTTTCTTCTCATTTGTAATTATTATTCAATTGTAAGCTGTTGCTTGGCTCTGATACTTTACAAAAGAGTATATGCACATTTATATGGTAAGTGTGACTACTACACATTTCTTTTCTGGTAGTGATGTCCCTATGTGGGCACCTTCAATCTAACTCTGAGAGCCCATTCACATAGGGGTGACTCAGCCGCCTGACAAGTTGCGTCCCGCTCTGTTCAATAGAACCGTTCTAATAGGAGCTACGCAAGTCGAGGTTCTTGTACGACTTTGGGGGCGACTTGCATTGACTTCAATACAGAAGTCATTTTGCAAGTCCCTCCTGAACTCATCTTCAGATCGCCTTGCCGAGTTGCCCCCAAAGTCGTGCCGCCCCTGTGTGAATGGGCTCTAATTGGTTTCATTGTAGACTGTGGACATGCCAGAGATGAAACGGCTTTCACTTAAACTCTGCTAAACTGCAGAAAACCATGCATAGTAGGTACCTACAATTGTCTTCATGTATGGTCTTAGCTTGTAGAGCACCCCTGCTATCCTAAAGCAAGAGCGCTCTAATCCAGTGGTTGCCAACCTTTTGGACCTCGTGGACCACTAAACGCACAATTTTTTTGAATCTTGCGGACCACTAGCATAAAATTGTACACGCCTTATACATACAATGCTTCAGGTCTTTGGCCCCCTCCCCCTGGATCACATGTTGCCTAATGCACACAATGCTCCAGCGCTCTGCCCCCACCCCTCCATGGATCACTTGTTGCCTTATACATACAATGCTCTGGCTCTCTGCCCCCCCCACCCCCCCCCTCTCTCTTCTGCACTCTCACATCACACTGCTGCCTTAAGCCCCGTACACACGGTCGGACTTTTTGCCAACAAACTTAATTTTGAGCAAGTTTGCCAAAAAATCCGACCGTGTGTACGCTCCATTGGACAAACTTTTTTGGTTGTCATCGGACAAAAGTTCGGTCTGCAAACGGACAAACTTTTGGCCAACAAAAGTCCGATGGAGCAAAGTCCGACCGTGTGTACAGAAAACCATCTGACTTTTGTCCGATGGACAAAACAAATAATGTTAAAATCAACCAAAAATTGCAGAAGTTGACCAAAGGGTGGTGGTAAAGAGCAGAAAAACCACATGATGTTGGAAAAAGTTTTGGGAAAGTTTGCAGAAAAGTCCGAGTGTGTATGCTATGGGTGTGCCCGGCCAACTCCGTTCGGACAAAAAACCACGGAAAAGTCCGATGGAAGTCCGACCGTGTGTAAGAGTCTTTACACAGACTCATCACTGGATCTAACCTCCTTATCCAGCCATGTGCTTGAGCTCCATGCTTCCTCCCAGAGTCTGTGATCAGCACTGCCATTGGAAGTCCCCTCCTTCACCTCCCGCTCTCTGTACTACTCTCAGTGCCTCCCTCTGAGTTCACAGGGGCTGAAACTACAGAGGAGGTATCAACGCTTGCTGACAGTATTGACTGTCAGTGCGCATTAAGAACAACACTGGAAACCACATTGGGCGGTATAGATCCGCCACAATGTTGATTTGCAGCAGAATCCCTGGGGACCACCAAAATGTTCTCGCGGACCATCAGTAGTCCATGGACCACTGGTTGGTGACCGCTGTTCTAAAATGTGAAGAGGTGACGGTAGGAATTTTCTCTCCTAGTTCCATTCTGCAGGAACACTAATACACCTGTATGCTCCACGGAAATTAACCACTTGACCACTGGGCACTTAAACCCCCTTAATAACCAGACCAATTTTCAGCTTTCGGTGCTCTCACATTTTGAATGACAATTACTCAGTCATACAACACTGTACCCATATGAATTTTTTGTCCTTTTTTTCACACAAATAGAGCTTTCTTTTGGTGGTATCTAATCACTGTTGGGTTTTTTATTTTTTGCGCTATAAGAGAAAAAAGACTGAAAATTTTGTAAAAAAATTATTTTTTTTTCGTTTCTGTTAAAATTTTGCAAATTACTATTTTTTCTTCATAAATTTTGGCCAAAATTTATACTGCTACATATCTTTGGTAAAAATAAGTACAAATTGGTGGATATTATTTGGTCTTTGTGAAAGTTATAGAGTCCACAAGCTATGGTGCCAATATCTGAAAATTGATCACACCTGAAGTACTGACGGCCGATCTCATTTCTTGAGACCCTAACATGCCAGAAAAGTACAAATACCCCCCAAATGACCCCTTTTTGGAAAGAAGACATTCCAAGGTATTCAGAAAGAGGCATTGTGAGTTTTTTGAAGTTGTCATTTTTTCCCACAATTCTTTGCAAAATCCAGATTTTTTTTTTCTCTTTTTTTTTTTTTCACAAAATTGTCATATTAGCAGGTTATTTCTCACACACAGCATATGCATTCCACAAATTACACCCCAAAACACATTCTGCTATTCCTCCCGAGTACGGCGATACCACATGTGAGGGGGTTAGCTCGGCAGCGGGTGTGTGTGACCCCCGGGATGGGCTCCCCACACAAAAACAGGCCCAGCAAACGGAGGTTGTGGTTTTCAAAATCAAAAAGGTGCGGTTTATTTTCTATTTACAGTGACAAAACACAGCAAAGCAAAAGAAACATAAACAAAATAAATCCTGGTCAACTTGACCGCTGACTAAACATACAGGTTTCCTAACTAACAACTGGGATCAGCCTAGTGCTGTCCTAGTCCCTAAGTCCCTGGTTTTAAATGTCCAAGCAAATAGCCACACAGGCTTTGTCTCACCGCACAGGGGTTCACTCTCCCTAGACAGTCCACACAGGTCTGGGTCCAGGCATGAGCAAACACCTAATGAATCTGGGAGTTCTTATAGAGGCCTAAATGAGCTGACAAGCTTCAGCTGGTCTCATCAACTCCCTGTCTGCACGACGCCCCACACTCTCCCTAGAGGTATGAGTCATCCATGAGCCCACTAGCCTCAGCTGGGCTTATACAACTCTCCACCTAGTTGTATAAGTCGGCGTAAAGCCTGAATCTGGGCGAAATATATCTACCCCCCTGGATGCAACCAGGTGACTTTACCTTCCTGCTGTCACATACCCCCCCCTCTTGTTTTAACCTCGGGGTTGGAACACCAGCAATCAGGCATTCATGTACTCGAGACAAAGCATCCACATTCCCCATTTGAACGCCAGGGCGATGCTTTACTGTGAAGTTGAATTCCTGGAGGGCCAGGAACCACCTATTCACTCTTCTATTTGTTTCCTTGTTTTGAGCCATCCACTTTAACGGAGCGTGATCCGTAACCATGTCAAAGTGCCTACCTAGCAGGTAGTACCGAAGGGAATCTAGAGCCCACTTCACCGCTAAACACTCCTTTTCAACGGTGGCGTAATTTACCTCATGGGACTTCAACTTCCTGCTGAGGTAAATGACTGGGTGCTCTTCCCCGTTCCAGACCTGGGACAATACTGCTCCTAACCCCACATCTGACGCATCACTTTGTACGACAAAGTCTTTAGAGAAGTCGGGTGAGTACAACACTGGCTGGCTACATAAGGCTTGTTTCAAGAATTGGAATGCTGCCTCAGCCTCGGGGGTCCATTTAATCATGACCGACCCTTTCCCCTTCGTCAGGTTGGTTAGGGGCACAGCCTTAGAAGCAAAGTGGGGAATGAATCGCCGATAATACCCAGCGATTCCCAGAAAGGCTCGTACCTGCTTCTTGCTGTTGGGACGTGGCCAACTCTGGATGGCCTCGATTTTGTTGAGTTGGGGTTTTATTACTCCCCTCCCAATGGTGTACCCAAGATATTTGGCCTCCTCCTGCCCAATGGTACACTTCTTGGGGTTAGCCGTAAACCCCGCTTCCCGAACAGAGTCCAGGACTGCTTGCACTTTTGGCAGATGTGAGGCCCAATCTGTGCTATGGACAATTACGTCATCCAGGTAAGCCGCAGCATACTTCCGATGGGGCCTCAGCATCTGGTCCATTTTCCGCTGGAATGTGGCCGGCGCATTCTGTAACCCGAACGGCATTCTTTTATATTGGAACGCCCCGTCTGGGGTTACAAATGCGGTTTTCTCTTTGGCCGACTTGGCCAGGGGGATTTGCCAATACCCTTTTGTGAGGTCAAGAGTCGTCATGTATCGGGCTGTTCCCAGCCGGTCGATCAACTCATCAATACGTGGCATGGGGTAGGTGTCAAATTTTGTAACTTTGTTCAACTGACGAAAATCGTTACAAAATCGCCAGCTCCCATCCGGTTTAGGCACCAACACAATGGGACTAGACCAATCACTTTGGGACTCCTCTATCACCCCTAAGTTCAGCATTTTCTGTACTTCCTCCCGTATTGCCTCCCGTCGGGCCTCTGGGATCCGATAGGGTTTTAACTTCACCCTTTCACCGGGTGGGGTAATGATGTCATGCTCTACCCCAGATGTTTGTCCCGGCAGCTCAGAGAATACCTCCTTGTTGCGAAGCACAAACTCCTTAACCTCCTGTTGTTGGGGTTGTGACAAGGTGGCTGCTATTCCAACCTCAGGAATCACGCAACCAGTTTGAGCTGGTGACCAAGTGTCTGCGACTAGGGACTCTCTATCCCTCCAGGCTTTCAACAGATTAACGTGATAGATCTGTTCGGGCTTTCGCCTTCCTGGTTGTCTGACCTTGTAATTCACTTCGCTCACTTTTTCCATTATCTCATAGGGGCCTTGCCATTTGGCAAGGAATTTACTTTCAACCGTAGGGACAAGTACCAGTATCCTATCCCCCGGGGAAAAGGAACGGGTCTTGGCTCCACGGTTGTACACTCTCTGCTGTGCTAACTGCGCTTGGGCCAAATGTTCCTTCACGATGGGCATTACCTGTGCAATTCGGTCTTGCATCAGGGCGACATGCTCAATCACACTCCTGTGGGGAGAACTCTCACTTTCCCAAGTTTCCTTGGCAATATCCAACAGCCCTCTTGGGTGTCTCCCATACAGTAACTCAAAGGGGGAGAATCCCGTAGAGGATTGGGGCACCTCCCTAATAGCAAACATCAGATAAGGAAGTAGACAGTCCCAATCCTTTCCATCTCTATCCACCACTTTCTTCAACATTTGTTTTAGGGTTTTGTTGAATCTTTCAACCAGCCCATCGGTTTGGGGGTGATACACAGATGTACGTAATTGCGTCACTTTGAACAATTTACACAGCTCCTTCATAACCCGGGACATAAAGGGTGTACCTTGGTCCGTAAGCAGTTCTTTACAAATACCCACCCGGCTAATCACAAGAGATAGCTCTTTGGCTATGGTTTTGGCCAAGGTATTTCGGAGAGGGATCGCTTCTGGATAACGGGTGGCATAGTCCATTATAACTAATATGTACTGGTGCCCCCTAGCGGACTTGATTATAGGACCTACCAAATCCATGGCGATCCTCTCAAACGGGACCTCAATGATGGGTAGAGGGACCAGCGGGCTACGGAAATGTGGCATCGGGGCCAACCTCTGACACACAGGGCAGGAGGAACAATAATTTTCTATGTCCTTCATCACCCCCGGCCAATAGAATCTCTGTAATACCCTCTCTCGGGTTTTCTCTGTCCCCAGATGACCTCCAAGAATGTGCCCATGGGCCAACTCCAACACCAACTTCCTGTAAGGTTTGGGCACCACAAGCTGCTCAACGGTTTCTTCTGCCCTTTTTGCCACCCGATACAGTAGGTCCTTCTCTACGCTGAAGTATGGGTAAGTGCAGGTATTATCTGGGTTCACTAACTCGCCATCTATTTTCACTACGTTTTCCCGTGCCTTTATTAGGGCGGGGTCTCTCAACTGTTCTGTGGCAAAGTTTTCCCTGTGAACCTCAAGATCAGAAAACTCCACAGACGGTAGGTTTTCGTCTGAGGAGGTGGGCTCCTCTCCAGTTTCTTGAGTCTCCCCTGCCAATACTGATAAGGGAAATTCCGGAGAATACTCACCACTCTCAGGGGAGTTCTGGCTATCACATTCCTGGTACATAGGGGCACCAGTGGGGGGCTCAGGATCATCCCACAGTTCCCAGAACTTCGGAAAATCCCTTCCCACAATGGCGTCATGCGGTAACTGAGATACTAAGCCCACTGGATGAGAGAGGGTACCTTTGGGGGTCTCGAAACACACTGTAGTCACTGGATACTCTCGGGTGTCCCCATGCACACAAATAACAGCTACCTTGCTATTCCCAGAGACCTCTGTTTTAACTAACTCAGCCTTTATCAGGGTCACAAGGCTACCTGAATCCAGCAATACCACAACATTTCTACCATTAACACACATTTTGCATAAATGTTTCTCAGTTCCTCGAATGGCAGTGCATGCGACAGTCGCACACAGCGACTGACGTCTGCCCGTCAGAAAGTCACACTGCATGGATTCCTCCACAACCGGGCAATTGGCTGCAATATGTCCCGCTTGCCGGCAGCGGTAGCAAACGATCCTTCTTGCCGCCTCTTGAGCCGCTGATTTCCCAGGCTGTTCTCGCCAAACTTGGGGTAGAGCTCCCACCCTCTCACTCTCTCCACCCTCACCCCTTGGAATCCTCTTATCCGCCCCTGGGGATGGTCTGGTCTTAGGGTGGAAAGTCCGAGAGTCTCTGGAAGAGGCCGTCAGGTTCTCTGTAGCCAAGTATTTCTCCACACGATCCACAAGACCATCGGTCGTCTCTGGGTCTCCATGGCTTACCCACTTTTGGATGGCAGTAGGAAGAGCTCTCAAAAATCGATCCATTACAACACGTTCCACAATCTTTGGTGCGGACAAAGTCTCTGGCTGTAGCCACTTTCTGCTCAGGTGAATGAGATCATACATTTGAGACCTGGGGGGTTTTCCAAGCTGGAAAGTCCAGTTATGCACACGCTGAGCCCGGACAGCCTGGGTGACACCCAGCCTTGCCAATATTTCAGCTTTTAGCATCACATAGTCTTTTGCTTGGTTAGGCTCTAGGTCATAGTAAGCTTTCTGCGATTCACCAGTTAACAGAGGAGCCACCAGTCCAGCCCACTGCTCCTCAGGCCACTTTTCTCTTTCAGCGGTCCTTTCAAATGTGGTCAAAAATACCTCTGGATCATCCTCTCCAGTCATTTTTGTCAATAAACGACTCACCCCAAAGGACGCGGTATTAGTGGGACGGCTTTCCTCACTGGTCTGCGGACGTTGCTGCATTACTGCTTCCATCTGTTGTTGTAGTCTCTGCTCTTGCTTCTGCAACAGGTCTATGAAGCGGGCCTCAGATTGCTGCTGGGCTTGTTGCTGAGCCTCCAGACTCTGCTGCAAAGTTGCGTTTGTCTGCTGCTGGGCTGCAAGGCTCTGTTGATGAGCTTGCTGCTGGGCTGCGAAGTTCTGTTGTTGAGCTGCAAGGCTCTGTTGATGAGCTTGCTGCTGGGCTGCGAAGCTCTGTTGATGAGCTGCAAGGCTCTTTTGTAAACCTGCATTTGTCTGCTGTTGATTGGCATTTGCTAGAGCCAGCTGCTTCAGTATCTCCTCCATGCTGGCTTAAAAAAAAACTGCCTGCATTCTCCACCAACTGTGAGGGGGTTAGCTCGGCAGCGGGTGTGTGTGACCCCCGGGATGGGCTCCCCACACAAAAACAGGCCCAGCAAATGGAGGTTGTGGTTTTCAAAATCAAAAAGGTGCGGTTTATTTTCTATTTACAGTGACAAAACACAGCAAAGCAAAAGAAACATAAACAAAATAAATCCTGGTCAACTTGACCTCTGACTAAACATACAGGTTTCCTAACTAACAACTGGGATCAGCCTAGTGCTGTCCTAGTCCCTAAGTCCCTGGTTTTAAATGTCCAAGCAAATAGCCACACAGGCTTTGTCTCACCGCACAGGGGTTCACTCTCCCTAGACAGTCCACACAGGTCTGGGTCCAGGCATGAGCAAACACCTAATGAATCTGGGAGTTCTTATAGAGGCCTAAATGAGCTGACAAGCTTCAGCTGGTCTCATCAACTCCCTGTCTGCACGACGCCCCACACTCTCCCTAGAGGTATGAGTCATCCATGAGCCCACTAGCCTCAGCTGGGCTTATACAACTCTCCACCTAGTTGTATAAGTCGGCGTAAAGCCTGAATCTGGGCGAAATATATCTACCCCCCTGGATGCAACCAGGTGACTTTACCTTCCTGCTGTCACAACATGTGTGAGACTTTTACACAGCGTGGCCACATAGAGAGGCCCAACATGCAGGGAGCACCTTCAGGCGTTCTGGAGCACCCAGGCCAATTCTGACATTTCTCTCCTACATGTAAAAATCATCATTTATTTGCTAGAAAATTACATAGAACCCCAAAACATTATATATGTTTTTTTAGCAAAGACCTTAGAGAATATAATGGTGGTTGTTGCAACTTTTTATCTCGCACGATATTTGCGCAGCAATTTTTTTAACGCGTTTTTTACGGAAAAAAATGTTTTGTGCTTAAAAAAAACAAAACAGTAAAGTTAGCCCAATGTTTTTGCATAATGTGAAAGATGAAGTTACGCCGAGTAAATAGATACCTAACATGTCACCCTTAAAAATTGCACACACTCGTGGAATGGCGCCAAACTTCGCTACTTAAAAAAATCCCCATAGGCGACGCTTTAAATATTTTTACTGGTTACATGATTTTAGTTACAGAGGAGGTCTAGGGCCAAAATGATTGCTCTCGCTCTAACGTTCGCAGAGATACCTCACATGTGTGGTTTGAAAACCGTTTTCATATGTGGGTGGGACTTACGTATGCGTTCGCTTCTGTATGCGAGCTTACGGGGACAGGGGCGCTTTAAAAAAAAATATATTTTTTTTTATTGTTCATTTTACTTTATTTATTTTAGTTTGACATGTTTTTCCGCCCCAAATTTTTTTTTGATCACTTTTATACCTATTACAAGGAACGTAAACATCCCTTGTAATAGGAATATGGCATGACAGGTCCTCTTTACAGTGAGATATGGGGTCAATAAGACCCCACATCTCACCTCTAGGCTGGGAAGCCTGAAAAAAAAACAAAAAAAAAAACAATCTTGGCTTTGATCGTAGCGGTGAGTCGGTAGAAGCATCGGAGGGCAGCGGGAGGGGGGGACATCCCCTCTCGCCTCCCGTAAGAATGATCAAGCAGCGGAACAGCCGCTATGATTGTTGTTATGGTGTAGGGAATCGCCGGCTGAAAAAGCTAATATCTGAATGATGCCTGTAGCTGCACCCATCATTCAGATATCCCCGTACAAAGTCAAGGACGTCATATGACGGCCGGCGGGCGGGAAGTGGGCATTGCGGAGTATTGCCGGGCATTGCAGGGCATTGTAGACTATGGCAGGGTATTGCGGAGTATGGCAGGGTATTGCACGGGGTATTGCACAGGGTATTGCAGGGTATTGCAGAGTATTGCGCAGGGTATTGCAGAGTATTGCGCAGGGTATTGCAGAGTATTGCGCAGGGTATTGCAGAGTATTGCGCAGGGTATTGCAAAGTATTGTGCAGAGTATTGCGCAGGGTATTGCAGAGTATTGCGCAGGGTATTGCAGAGTATTGCGCAGGGTATTGCAGAGTATTGCGCAGGGTATTGCAGAGTATTTTGCAGGGTATTGCGCAGGGTATTGCAGAGTATTGCGCAGGGTATTGCAGAGTATTTTGCAGGGTATTGCAGAGTATTGCGCCAGGGTATTGCAGAGTATTGCGCCAGGGTATTGCAGAGTATTGCGCCAGGGTATTGCAGAGTATTGCACCAGGGTATTGCAGAGTATTTTGCAGAGTATTGCGCAGGGTATTTTGCAGAGTATTGGCAGGGTGTATTGCAGAGTATTGGCAGGGTATTGCACCAGGGATGGCTGAGCAGGGATGGATGGATGGCTGGATCTGTGACTGCAATTGTCACAGATCCAGCCCACAGTGCTGCTGCTGCCATCCGCTCCCTCTCCTCTCACACTGTACCGATCGGTACAGAGAGGGGAGGGAGGAACCGGCGTCATCAAATGACGCCGGTCTGTTTACAAGTGATTGCTCCGTCATTTGACGGAGCGATCACGTGGTAAACGGCCGCTATCGGTGGCGATTTACCGCGATTCGTGATCCGCCGGGTCCTCTGGACCCGTCGGTCATGGAGTTTCCCGTGTGCGCGCCCCAGGGGGCGCGCGGGAGCGCGATTCTGGGAGGACGTTATATAATTGTTTAGTGGTTAATGTTATGTAGAAGCAGTCACAGTCATGTGATCTGTGATACTTGCTACAGAAAAGTGCATAGCCAGCCAAACTTGATTGGAAAGGGTTAAAACCCATGTCAGGTTTTTACTGCTGTCACGGGCTTAATGAGAGTTAAGCCCCGTACACACGGTCAGACTTTTGGCCAACAAACTTCATTTTGAGCAAGTTGGACCAACAATCCGACCGTGTGTACGCTCCATCGGACAAACTTTTTTTGTGTTTTTTTTTTTTGTTTTCATCGGACAAATGTTGGGTCTGCAAACGGACAAACTTTTGCCCAACAAAAGTCCGATGGAGCAAAGTCCGACTGTGTGTACAGAAAACCATCGGACTTTTGTCAGATGGACAAAACAAATAATGTTACAATCAACCAACAATAGCAGAAGTTGACCAAAGGGTGGCGGTAAAGAGCAGAAAAACCACGCGATATTGGAAGAAGTTTTGGGAAAGTTTGCAGAAAAGTCCGAGCGTGTGTATGCTATGGGTGTTCCCGACCAACTCCGTTCGGACAAAAAACCACGGAAAAGTCAGATGGAAGTCCGACCGTGTGTACGAGGCTTTACTCTCACTTTCTGTCCTACTGACAAGTTTCACAAGACAGCAAGTAAGGGGAACTTTCTAACAGAGAACAGAACAGAAAAAAAAAAAAATATCTATAATAGAGCCCTGGATAGCAGTTAAGCCTGACAGAAGTTCTAATCCTTCTTGACTCCATTCAAAAGAGTACACCCTTTGATACAATGGGGGTTATTTATGAAAGGAAAATCCACTTTGCACTACAAGTGAAAAGTGCACTTGGAAGTGCAGTCGCTGTAAATCTGAGGGGTAGATCTGAAATGAGGGGAAGCTCTGCCGATTTTATCATCCAATCATGTGCAAGCTAAAATGCTGTTTTTTATTTTACTTGCATGTCCCCCCTCAGATCTACAGTGACTGCACTTCAAGTGCACTTGTAGTGCAAAGTGGATTTGTCTTTAGTAAATAAACACACTGATCACAGCTACAGAGCGTTTGGAGGCTTGAATGTAATAATTTCAGTTTTTATTAATTATTGATGCACTTATTTTTTAAAGGTGGATTATGCCTTAGGGTCCTTTCACACGGGGCGGATCCGTGAAGATCCGCCCCGTGAAGCTCCGCTTACTCAGCGGGGATCGCTCCGTTGATCCCCGCTGAGCCGACGGATGACTGGGCGGTCCCCGCACACTGTGCAGGGACCGCCCTGTCAGAGCGCCGCTCTCCCCTATGGGGAATCGGATGACGACGGACCGTAGAGTCCGTTGTCATCCGATCCGCTCCGCCGACGGAAGGAAAAATAAGTATATTTTTTAAAATGTTTGTTTAAATATATTGTATAATTTATAAATGCTTGAAGGCTAAGTTCACCCTTTGGAGCATGTTACACGTTTCACCCATATGTATTATTATTATTATTATACACGATTTATATAGCACCAACAGTTTACGCAGCGCTTTACAATGTAGAGAGGGGACAGCACAATTACAGTACAATTCAATACAGAAGGGACAGGAGGGCCCTGCTTGTAGAGCTTACATTCTAAAGGGAGGGGTGGGGGGTGGTACAAAAGGTAATAGCTGCAGGGGATGATTTGATGGGGGTGGCTCGGGTACAGTTCTTAGGTGGGTGTGGGATAGGCTTCCCTGAATAAATGTGTTTTCAGGGATCTCCTTAAAGGTGGACAGGTTAGGGGCTGATCAGACATACTGGGTCAGGGAGTTCCAGAGGATGGGAGAGGCTTTAGAGAAGTCCTGAAGACGAGCATGGGAGGAGGTAACAAGGGCGCCAGAGAGCAGGAGGTCCTGGGAGGAATGGAGGGGACAATTTGGGTAATATCTGCAGATGAGGTTGGTGATATAGCTGGGGGCTATACTGTGCATGGTCTTGTATGTTGTGGATAGTATTTTTAATTTTATAAGATAGGGTAGGGGAAGCCAGTGAAGGGATTGGCAGAGAGGACCAGCAGTCACAGATCAGTTAGTGAGGTGTATTAGTCTAGCAGCAGCATTCATAATAGACTGAAGGGGGATAGCCTGCATAAGGGTATTTAGGGTGTAATGTGTAAAATGCTCCAGGAGGCCCCCGCATCCCCTTATCCTACCCCTGTGCTCTCTATATAGCGAGCACAGGTTATTTTCCCTGCACCCCCTGTCACAATTTAAAAATAGCGCAGCCATGCTGGGCTCGGCCCGCATATTTGTCTCATTTATTGACAGAGTTCTGTGATTTAATGAACTATAACGGCAATTGCAGCCAACGGCTTATAGTTCTCAATGAACTGCAAGGATACTGGTAAACATCTGCTCTTTTGGTAACTGTTTGCCTGTACAGGAAGTATGGGCAGACAGCTATACTGCAAGTCTGCAAGAGTCTGGCATTGCGCCAGCAATCTACGGGTAACAGGTGCAATGCTTTCCAGGCTCCTGTGTTAAAAAAAAATTATGAATGCACTTTTTTCTTTTCCTGAAGAAATATGTGTATTTATTATTTTTTCCCAAAAGGTGAACTTTAGCCTTTTGGGCCCCCTCTACATGAGTCTGCCTGCTCAGTGGGGAATCTGTCCAATGATCCCTGCTGAACAGGCGAATGGCTGGTCTGTGTCCGCTCCGCTTACACAGAGCAGACATAGACACTGTCCTTTGTAGGCAATTGGATGTAAATGTCCGTTTCCACCCGACTACCATCTGATCTGCTAGATCAGTGGTTCTCAACCTGGGGGACCCCCTCGGGGGTCGAATGACGATTTTCCAGGGGTCACCAAATCCTGGGCTGTTCCTGAAGCCCGCGCTACTCTCCCAGCCTTTTCGCAACCACCCAGCAGGTCTGTTCCTGAAGCCCGTAGCCGCCCATTCAGTTCACGGCATGGCTGGGGGGCAGAGACTAGAGGTCAGCTGACTGGTGAGGAATGTGAAGTGGCAAAGGCTGGAGGAGACCCTATCTCCTGATTTCGGCATAGGTGTCACTGCTTCGAGACACCACAAAGCGGAGACACAGTGAGTAACACTACCTGTGATTATAGTTGCCATTATAAGTCCCCACTACAGTTCTCAGATCAGCAGATGACCTTGATCAAGAACACCTAATTTGGTCGATCAGAACTCCCCCCAGCACTGCCACTTATTCCAACTCCCCCCAACATTGCCACTCATTCCAACTTCCCCCAGCACTGCCACTGATCCCACCCCCCCACCAGCACTGCCACTCATCCCAACTCCCCGCCAGCACTGCCACTCATCCCATTCCCCCCCCCCACCAAGGAGTAAGAGAAGGAACAAAAATAGAGAATACATGGAAGGGAGAAGAAAAGAGGGGGAGGAACAAAGAAAAAGGAGAGAAAGAATAAGAGAAAGAACAAAAAAGACGGCTAGAGAGAGGGATGGGGGGGGGGGGGGACAAAAAATTAGGATAGCAAGAGATAAAAGGTAAAAAAAGGAGAACAAAGAGAAAGAGTGGTCTATCCTAAAATTTACCTGAAGGGGTTTTTAATACTGTGGAAGGGACTCAGGGAGCGCTGAATGTCTGTGAGTTAGGGGCGCAAATTACTTGTCTTGCCTTGGGTGCTGGCAACCCACGCTACGAAAATAATTTTACTGTTAGGGGTCCCCATAACTTGGGAAATTTTATCAAGGGGTCACGGCACTAGTAAGGTTGAGAACCACTGCGCTAGATGGAAGGGGAAAAGATCCCCATCCCATCTGTCTGTTTTTAGCAGATCGTATTGGATGTCCATTTACATCCGCCGCTCCATAGGGTCTAATAGAGGGTCTGATCTCAGTTCGCCTGAAAAACTGACAGGGGGACCTGATCCGTCAGCCTGTGTTAAATGGGCATAATACAAATAAAAGATTAACTACTTGCCAACCAGCCGCTGTCATTATACTGCGGCAGGTTGGCTCGTTCCCGCAAATCGCCGTAGGTGTATGTTGGCTCCTTTTAGGAGCCGTTTCAGGCACGGAAACAAATGGGCGTGGCCGAGATGTTCACCGGCCACCCGCGATCATGGGAAAGAGAGCCAGAATGGGGATCTGTCAATGTAAACAGAAAGATCCCCGTTCTGACAGGGGAGGAGAGAGTGATTAGGAACAGCGATCTCTCTCCTCCTCCAGTCAGTCCCATCCCCAACAGCTAGAAACACCTCCCAGGGAACACATTTTAACCCCTTGATCGCCCCCCAGTGTTAACCCCTTCCCTGCAAGTGACATTTACACAGTAATCGGTGCATTTTTATAGCACTGATCGCTGTATAAATGTCAATAGTCCCAAAAAAAGTCTGATCTGTCTGCCGCAATGTCGCAGTCCTGCTATAAAATCGCAGATCGCCGACATTAATAGTAAAAAAATAAATAAAAATGCCATAAATCTATCCCCTATTTTGTACACGCTATAACTTTTGCGCAAACCAATCAATATATGCTTATTGCGTTTTGTTTTTAAATAAGAATACATATTGGCCTAAACTGATGAAGAAATTAGTATTTTTTTGTTTTTTTGGGGGATATTTATTATAGCAAAAAGTTAAAAATATTTTTTCTTTTCAAAATTGTCACTTTTTGTTTATAGCGCAAAAAAAAAAAAAGAGGTGATCAAATACCACCAAAAGAAAGCTCTATTTGTGGGGGAAAAAAGCGATGCAGTGCCATATTGCAAAAAATGGACTGGTTATTAGGGGGAAAATCTTCTGGTCTGTAAGTAGTTAAAGGGGTTGTAAAGGTTCGTGTTTTTTCACCTTAACCATTTTAAGACCGGGCCTGTTTTTCAGACTCGGTGTTTACAAGTTAAAAACTATTTTTTTTGCTAGAAAATTACTTAGAACCCCCAAACATTATACATTTTTTTTCTAACACTCTAGCGAATAAAATGGCGGTCATTGGAATACTTTTTGTCACACCGTATTTGCGCAGCAGTCTTACAAGCGCACTTTTTTGGGAAAAAAGTAACTTTTTTAAATTAAAACATAAGACAACAGTAAAGTTAGCCCAATTTTTTTTGATATTGTGAAAGATAATGTTACCCCGAGTAAATTGATACCCAACATGTCACGCTTCAAAATTGCACCTGCTCGTGGAATGGCGTCAAACTTTTACCCTTACAAATCTCCATAGGCGACATTTAGAAAATTCTACAGGTTGCATGTTCTGAGTTACAGAGGAGGTCTAGGGATATAATTATTTCTCTTGCTCTGACGATCGCAGCAATACCTCACATGTGTGGTTTGAACACCATTTTCATATGCGGTCGCTGCTCACATATGCGTTCGCTTCTGCGCGTGAGCTCGTCGGGACGGGGCGCTTTAAAAAAAAAAAAAATGTTTTTCTTATTTATTTTACTTTATTTAAAAAAATTGGGTCACTTTTATTCCTATTACAAGGAATGTAAACATCTATTGTAATAGAAAAAAGCATGACAGGTCCTCATAAATATGAGATCTGGGGTCAAAAAGACCTCAGATCTCATATTTGGACTTAAATGTAATAAAATAAAAAAAATTGTCATTTGAAAAAATTACAACAAAAAAATGTCCCTTTAAGACGTATGGGCGGAAGTGACGTTTTGACGTCACTTCCGCCCTGCAGTGATATGGAGACGGGTGGGAGCCACCGGTAAGCAGTGGAGGGCACCGGAGAGCGGCGGGCCCTCTTCCGCCGCCGATAAAAGTAATCTTGCGGCGTATCAGCCGCAGAGACCACTTTTATCTTGTAGTGGACCGCCCGCTGAAGAAGAGCATATCGGGGGTTATGGTAGCTGCTACCATAACAATGGTATTCCTCTTCAAACAGAGGACGTAAAACTGCGGTGGGCGGTCCGTAAGTGGTTAATGCATCCTATGCATTAAGGTGAAAAAACATCTGACAGTTACGGCCCCCCCCAGCCCCCCATTTTACTTACCTGAGCCCTGGAAAGTCCTGCGTCGAGAATGCGCTGGATCTTTGCCCGGGGTTCTCGGCTCTTCATTGGATAGATTGATAGCAGCGCAGCCATTGGCTCCCACTGCTGTCAATCAAATTTAATGACACGGGCGCCGGGGTGCGGGGCCGAGTCCTGCACTCGGCGGCTATGGATGCCAAATGCAGGACTCGGGAGCGTGCCCGCAAGGTAACCACCTTGGGAAAGCGCTTCCCATAGGGGGTTATCTGAAGTGGGGTGGAGCCGAGAGAGCTGCCGAGGGACCCCCAGAAAACAGCGTTCGGGGCCACTCCACTCAGTGGAGTGTAAGTATGAGATGTTTATTATTTTAAAAAAAATAATTGAACCTATAATATCACTTTAAGGTTGGGTATCTGAGACTGTTATGGGTAATGAATGACTGATTGTGACTGAAAAACGGAAAATTTATATCAAATACTTACCGTAATTTTCCTTTCCTGATGGACTCCATGGCAGCCTACGTGTGGGTTAATCCCGCCCCTCATACCTCATAGGACCCTTCTCCCATAAATCTTTGCTCTGGGCCAGAGGCCGTGTTCCATAATTTAGCCTACTCCAGCCACTGGGAGGGAACTCCTGCTGCCATGGAGTCCATCAGGAAAGGAAAATTACGGTAAGTATTTGATATAAATTTTCCGTTTTCCTGACAGACTCCATGGCAGCCTACGTGTGGGAAATAACTAGCCATACACACCCGGGTGGGCAGAGTGCTGGACAAAAGAAAAAAGGTTTAATTGGCACCATCAACAGACAAGATACGTAAACCACTACGCAGTAGTGTGCCATGAACGTGTTAATTGAAGACCACAAGGCCACCTTGCAAATAACTTCTGGAGGCACGTGACGTGATGCCGCCCATGATGAAGACACTTCTAGTTGAGTGAGCAGTCTCCGCTTCTGGAGGCGCCAAGCCCTTGGCTTTATAGGCCCACTGAATGGCCTGAACAATTCATGCTCCGATAGATCTGGAAGAGGCACGCATTCCCTTATACTTCCTGTGAAAAGAACAAGCAGGTGGTCGGTCTGACGGAAAGAAGCTGTAGCTTCAAGATACTGACTCAGAGCTTTTCCAACATCTAAGGGATAAACACTGGAATCCTCGGTAGATCTGAACGTTGGAAGAGCAATCTCCTGATTGTCATGAAACACAGATGCCACTTTGGGGTTTGAACCCAACATAGGAATTAAAAAGTTTAGAAATGGCCCCTTGCATCCCTGAGAGCTGATTTCAGAGACCCTCTTGGCCGATGTTATAGCCACCAAGAAGACAACTATTAGAGAGAGTCATTTGACAGAAGATTGATCTTCATGTTCCAACTCTCTACCTAAGAAAAAATCCAGGACAAGGAGAAGATCCCAATTAGAAAAACTTGGCTCTGAGGTCTGAGCCTTATTGCTCCTCTGAAAAACTACTGAGTAAGAGGGTGTCTAGCCCAGGAAACACCCGTAGAGGCAGAGATTACAGCGATTTGGACTCGCAGCGAGCTGACTGACAATGAGAGATCCAATCCTGATTGTAAGAAGCCCAGGATATCATGTATCTTTGGGTTATTGCAAGAACCTGTAGTCTGAAAACTTTTTCCAAATCCTCTGGTAGACCCTGTTGGTGCCTGTTCTTCTGGCATTTAATATTGTGGAGATGGCCCTACTTGGACAGCCTAGAGCCTCCAACCTTCCCCTCTCAAGAACCAGATCATCAGATGTAGATGGGTCGGGCATGGATGTAGAAATGCCCCTTGTGATAGGAGATCTGGTCTGGAGGGTAGAGGAACTGGGTCCCGGAAGCTGAGTTGCATCAGCAGTGGAAACCATGGCTTGTTTGGCCAGTACGGGACTATTGCCACTATCTCTGCTTCTTCCATCCTGAGCCTCGACAAAAAACGGAGAATGACAGGAACCGGGGGAAAGGCATAGGCCCTGTGGAACCGCCAATGGTCTGTCAGAGCATCTACCCAAAAGCCTGGGGATACCAAGACCTTGTGTAGTATCTCACTAGTCTGAAGTTGCATGGGGAGGCAAACAAGTCTACTTCTGGAATGACTCCCAGGGACAGGACCCACCTGAAGACTTCGGGGGGAAGTCCACTCGATGTCCAGAGAAACTCTCAACAGAAAATCTGCCTGAACATTCTGGACTCCAGGGAGATAGACAGCTGTCAGGTTGGCCAGGTTTTCCTGGGCCCAGATCATGATGGGCTCTATTTCCTTTGACAGGGAGAGACTGGGAGTACCCCCTGTCTCTTGATGTATGCGACTACCGTTGTGTTGTCCAGTCTTAGGAGGTCTCCTGCTGTTAAGTGGTGAAAGGCCTACAGAGCGCAGAACGCTGCCCGGAGTTCCAGAACATTGGAGACTATCCTGTGAGAGAGAAAATTCCATATGCCTTGGGCTACTTCTGTCAGCCCCTGTTGCTGGCATCTGTAGTGATGGTGACCCAAGACACAGGTGCGATAGAGTGACAATTGAGGAGGTTCCTCTGTTGTAGCCACCAAGGAAAACTCTCCCGCATGGATGAGGTTATTTGGATAAAGTGATCCCGAAGCCCTGGATTATACTGCTGGAGGAAACCCTTCTGGAAGGGCCGCATTTTCCACTGAGCCCACTTTACCATGGGTGTTGTTGCCACCATGGTACCAATGATCTTTAGGCATTGAGAGGCTTGGAGATGAGGACGACATTGCAAGCCAAACTCTGTCCCGGATCACTGGGATTTTTCATGGGGTAACAAGATGGTGCTCTTGATAGCGTTGAAGTGTGCCCCGAGGAATACCAGGGACTGCGTAGGATCCAGATGGCTCTTTTCCAGATTCAGAAGCAAACCAAACTCGAGTAGAGTGGAGATGACCTGGGGTCTGTGGATTAGCAACTGCTCCTTGTCCCGAGACAACAGCAGGTCGTCTAGATAGTGATACAGACGGACACCTCTGGTCCTGATCAGAGCCACGACAGCCAACAAGTTTTGAAAACACACGAGGCGATGTAAGCCCGAAGGGGAGACAGGTGAACTGCAGATGGATTTAATCGACAGCAAAGCGAAGGTATTTCTGGAATTCTGACGCTATCGGAACATGGAAGTAGGCGTCCTTCAGGTCTATAGAGACAAGCCAATCGCCTGGTTGGATTGCTTGACTGATCATGAGTAGTGTCTCCATCTTGAACTTCTCCTTCTAGATAAAATAATTCAAGTGGGTTAGGTCTATAACTGGCCTCCAGGAGACGTTTTTCTTCAACAACATGAAGAGGGGCGAGTAGACCCCTTAAAACCTTTTGTCATCTGGAACTGGAATTGCAGCGCCCTGAGCCACAAGAGAGACAGGAGAATTCGCTTTTTCTCTTCCGAGAGAGGCAAGGATGCCGACTTGCTCTGTTTTAGGCAGATGAAATATCATAAAGACTTAGGGGATTCTTGTCCACCGGAAGATGCCCCTTTTGAAAACTTCTGGCCTGAAGGCTGTTTTTTCTTCCAGGTCTTCTTGAACTCACGGCCAGGCCTATAGTAGCGAGCATTCCTTGCTCGATCTGAACTTTTCCTGGGCTGTGTTCTCTTCTGGTTTAGCAGACGGCGATCCTGGGAAAGGAACCACGACTTGCCCCCTGTGGCACGGGTGATGGTACTGTCCGATATGTTCCCAAAGAGGGACGAACCCCCAAATGGAATCCTGCACCATGCCTGCTTGGAGGCAGGGTCAGCTACCCATGGGCGCAGCCACAAGGCACGCTTAGCCGTGACAGATGTCAGCATGATCCGAGCCACCAGGCGAATTATGTCTAGGGAAGCCCCACGAGAAAAGCCAACGTCAACCTTAGCCCATGAATAGGTGAGCTCCTGGCCAGTTCTTCCGAGATGCTCCTCAGAGAAGCATCTACGTCGTCTGTCCAGACTTCCATCGCTTTAGAAAGGGCTGCGAGAGCTAGAGCTGGTTTGCAGGTCATACCCGCTGTAATGTAGATCCGCTTGAGGTCGGTATAAATTTTCCACTCCAGGCAATTCCTAAAGGAAACAGTATCCTCCAATGGGAGTGTGACGTGCCTCACCATCCTCATTAGGGCTGAGTCAATGAGAGGAGCGGACTCCAGGTGTTTTACATCCTTGCTTTTAAATGGGTACATTTTTGATACCTTCATTAACAGGCAATTCTTCCTTTCAACACCACCCCATTCGTCGGTAATTATTGCGCTGAGTTCACCCAAAAAGGAGAAATTAGGGTGTTCTTTTTTGAGGTGTTTAAAATATTTCCTCTGTTTGGAGGGTGCCTCCACTGGCTCTTCCATCTCAAAGCTTCTTTGACAGCTTTTGAGCAGCTGTGGTACTAGGGCAAATTCAAAACCTGCACCAGGGTCATCTACCTCCACCTCACTGTCTGAGGCTTCAATTGAGGAATGGCTCGGCTGTGAAGGGCCTGGAGCCTTGAGATCATCCCTAATAGGGACTGACATAGTGTCGCCAGCAGGGTTGTGGGTATGACCAGAATCCCCTTTACTCAGGGACTCATGGACCACCTTTCTGACCAGTGCTTCCACTTGTTGGTCTCCACCCTCTCTTTCTTATGCGACTTTAGAAAAGCATCGCTCGCAGAGCGATTTGCCTTTAGGAACCTGGGCCCCGCATACCCAGCAGGCTTTCCTCACAGAGCGGCTGGAGTGGCGGTGAGAGTGACGCCCAGAGGTGGTTTTAGACTCCTATCTGTGGTACCTAGATCTAAAGGAAGATCTGACGTCTGGACCTTGAAGAGGAGTGACAACGTTGAGACCTAGGACGGTCTTTGCCGTGCTTTGGTGTTCAGACCTAGAAGAGCTGAGTGAAAAAGAAAGGGTTAAGAGCTCCTGAATGAGTGAACCCAAGCATCACAGGTAGAAAAGAAATAAATCCTACCTGCAGCGCAAGGGTTGGCCACAAGAGGGCGGTGACAGATCCATGGCAAGGCAGTTTGAAAGTGAAATGAATCATTAAAGCGTTATGAGAAACAGGAGTGACAACAGGCATGAGAGAGCACATAACAAAACATAGCCAGCACCCAGGGAGCCTGCAGCAAACAATTTACCTTGTAAACCAGAGCCCAGTGCCTGGGTAAACACTGCATAAGCCTGCAAGTCATCCCAAGTAATAGCTGCTTTGACAGCTATTTAAATCTGCCACCGTAAACGATGTCACCGCCCCATAGCGGTTGCCATCCAGTGGCGGCCAATCGCATGCGCGACCGCCGCCGCCATTTTGGCGAAACTGCGCCTGCACGGAATCTTTGTTTGCGGCTTGCGGATGCGCAGCGACTTCCTGAAACGGCGAGCTGGAACGCAGCTGCGCTCCAGCCGCCGTGGCCACTCACTGGAGCTTGATAGAAAATAAGGAGACACACAAAACACAGAGATACGGCTGCCATATAAAAGGAATATCTTTGTACATTACCACCACCACGGCACGATCCGGACCAGAACCTGGGACTGGGGAGCTGTTCGCTCGACCCACCGCACGATCGGGCGTTTACAAAGCCTCCCGCTAATAGCTGGGACGTTTGGCCATATTGCCGCTTGCCTGCCAATGGCCAGGTTAGTAAGCTCTTCATGGTATCACATCATATCGCCCATGTCCACCTGCTAATAGCTAGGATTGCTGGACTGCAGAGAGGATCACCGCTAACCACCAACGTATCGCCGTGCACACCGCCAGGCCTGGATTACAGGAAACTTCATGAAAAGGTAAGACTATATCTTGGTCCTAGGAGTAGGACAAAAAAAGGAACACGGCCTCTGGCCCAGAGCAAAGATTTATGGGAGAAGGGTCCTATGAGGTATGAGGGGCGGGATTAACCCACACGTAGGCTGCCATGGAGTCTGTCAGGAAATGTAATTTACACAAGGTATCTGATTTAGCCTGGTTCTGGGATACAATGAGTGTGACTTCCTGATTTTTGTGGTTTTCACAAGGTACAAATTAAGATGCATGGCTGCAAATAGAAGATTGATATGGCATCTCTACAGATTTTTATGATTTAAAATAAATCGTAAAGTATCAGAAACTTTAATATGGATAAACAAATAACAAAATGTTTTATAATATACGTGTAGCTAGTCCTAAAAGAACCACTATTCGACTGGGGTTAGTAGTAAAACGGAACACAGAATATTTTGCTGAGACAGTGTGACAGTGTAGACACAGCAGACAAGGGAAGGAAGTAGGTCATCATGAGCTCATTTCATCTTTTATGCTTAGCTGTAAAAAGGAACACCGCTTTTATGTATATGTAGCAATACCCCCGAAGGGGCCGCTGGTTTAAGATTTGGGCCTGCCGTTACCTTACTGTTCACCACGTCCGTCCTAGGGGTCTTCCTTGAAGAGTTGTTAATAAATGTCTGCACCAAACACTTATGCCGTGTCCACACAACCGTTTTTCATGACGAGAAAAATGCCATTTTTTAATTTGGTCATTAAAAACGATCGTGTGTAGGCTCCAGAGCATTTTTCGCAACGTGAAAAATGGGCATTAAAAATTTCTCGTTGTTTTTCTCGTCGTGAAAAAGTCCATGTGTAGGCTTTAACAACGTGAAAAAAACGCGCATGCTCAGAAGCAAGTTATGAGACGGGAGCGCTCGTTCTGGTAAAACTAGCGTTCATAATGGAGATAGCACATTCGTTGCACTGTAACAGACTGAAGAGCACGAGCCTGAAAAGCGCGAATCGTCTCACACCAAACTTTACTAACACAAGGATCAGCAAAAGCAGCCCAAAGGGTGGCGCCATCCGAATGGAACTTCCCCTTTATAGTGCCGTCGTACGTTTCGTACGTCACCGCGCTTTGCTCAAGCATTTTTATTCACGATAGTGTGTAGGCAAGGCAGGCTTGAGAAGAATCACGTCGAGAAAAACGTTGTTTTTTTCAATGACATTAAAAACGGTCGTGTGTACGCGGCATTAGTCTCTTTTTCTCAAGGGTTTATTTCAAGAACTTCAGACAGAGGGATGGAGGGTTGGGGGAGATTCAGGTACCTTAGGTTTTGCGGATCACGGGTACTTTCCTTTATCTAGAGGACCAATAACTTCCACACTGGATGTAGCATCCACCGGATAGGCCTCTCTCACTGACCTAGCAGCTCGTTCAAAAAGTCTCTGCCACAGACTTGTGTAACCACACACTTGGTAAAGTTCTGAAACACAACACACAGTGCCAGGATCTTTCAGCCAGCCGGCAGCACTGTGAGGTAGATTTGATCCGGATGCGTCCTCCAATTGAGTCCTCAATTGTTCGGTCCCTTCCCGCAGGCAAGGCGACACAGGACCATCTCTGGATCAGTAGGCCCCAGCAACTTCTGGGCCTACTCTCAGTAACGGAGCCTTGGGGGGGGGGTCCGCATTACCCGAGGCATAAAACTGCTAACACATCCCTGAGATCAGGAGGGCCACCAGGTCAGGATCGGAAGACCCCGCCAAAACGGTGTCTGGCCCTTAAGTACCCTCTCCCAGAATGCACAGCCGGGTGACCAATCCCTCTGAGCTGCTTCTGGGCAAGAGGTACCCAATACATCTAGCCAGCTGCAGTTCCAACCTTGACCTGTGGTGACAACGACACCCAGAGGTAGGTGGAAAATGTGCAACTCAGCTGAACTGGAACAGGGACCCATAATTTGGTACAATTATTCTGAGTTGAACTATAACTCAGACAACTAAATTTACACTAGCGCCTACCCAATAGGAGCAGGGCGCTACATATAGAACATGTAGGGCAGGCCCTGCACTGTCTGTCAGGCATATTCCTTAGCTTGTTTCCTTTACAAATACCATAGCTTGTTCAGGGTTTCTGTGTCCTATCATTCTGGGTCCCCCATCAGATAGTGCCCGGGTCGGACTGCGCATGCGCCCGGTCGGACTGCGCATGCGCCCGGTCGGATTGCGCATGCGCAGTCCCATGTCACGGAAATGCCCGAAAATAAACATCTGTTCCGCTCTGTTACATCAGCTGTTGGCCGCGCTTCCTGCCGCTCGCTCCCGCCGCTCGTTCTATCAGATTGGTACCCATCTCGATAGATACAACAGCGCTGGCCGCGCTCCCTGCGCTTGCTCCCACCGCTTGTTCTATCAGATGGGGACCCACCTCGATAAATACAACAGCGCTGGGCACGCTCCCTGCGCTCGCTCCCGCCGCTCGTTTTATCAGATGGTGGACCCATCTCGATAGATGCAATAGCGCTGGCAAATAAAAGGGGCGGGTGTATTCTAGAGCAGAGATTTTCCTATCGAGATGGGTCCTCAATAATACACCCGCCCCTTGTATATAAACATCCCGTCCCTTGCTGTATTGAGTTGAGCGCGGCCAGCGCTCTTCTATCTAGATGGGCCATCTGATATAACGAGTGGCGGGAGCGAGCGCTGTGTTAACTGCGCACGCTCCAACTACAGCTGATGGAACAGCTGTTCAGTCTCGGAGATCTCCGTGATCTCCGATTGCACATGCGCAGTCTTACCCGGGCACTATCTGATGGGGGACCCAGGATGTTAGAACACCGGCTCAGAATTCTTTTGCAGACGCAAACTGCTTCGTTATATGCAGATCATGTTCACAACATATTGCGTATACATGTGCAATTTCCATATATAAAGAATGATTATTTCTATCTATGCATAAACCACTGGATAAATGTTTACCCTGATCTCAGAAAATTTTCATAGCTGACAAGGCAATAATATTCTGAATTAAAATCTTTCCTGACATATTTTTCACTTAGGTGGTTATGTATTAGATCATTTTGCAACATAATGGTGTAATGGACAGGTAAAACTTCTGTTGTAATTTAAAAAGGCTCAATTGACGTAAGCAAATATTATGTCCCCATGTTTATACAGTATGTGTGTGTGTGTGTGTGTGTATATATATATATATATATATATATATATATATATATATATATATATATATATATATAGTAATTTATTCCCTTGCCTCTTTTAAATTGTCCTCTATGATCAATGTTTTTTTACCCGAGTGACTTATCCAGACTTGATATGGATTTCCATTGTCAGTTACTATTTTTAAAGCTGAACTTTTGACACAAAAAGTTAATTTAAAGGAGATGTTTGACTTCTGATCGCTCAGTTCTTGGTCTGCTCGAAGTGATGAGGGGTGACTGTCAGTCACTCCTCGCCACTCTGCTTCTCCAGCTCCCACTGGAGCACTGGGCTGGGGGGGCACAACTGTCTTTGGCTCTCAGCTATGTTTGGAAGTAATACTAGGGGTCTAAATACACTGTATTTTTTGGCGTATAACACTCACTTTTTTACCCTGAAAATAGAGGGTAAACTGTACCTGCGTGTTATACACAGGGGGCTGTGGAAAGTTTTTTCTCTGAAACTTCCCTCTTAAAGTCAGGGTGCGTGTTATACGCCTGTGCGTGTTATATGCCGATAAATACGGCAAATGTTTTCTCCCAAGACCCATAATTCACTCTTACAAAATGTGTGAAAGATGCTTTAATCGAGCGGGAAATTTTTTATAAATAGACTCCTGGAAATCTAAATTTTTCAACCATAGGACTTTGGTATTAAAACCTATACATATTTTGGATCCCTGTACTGAGGATAAAGAGGAAAAAATATTTTTGTGAAAATATTTGAAAGAGTATTACGATAATTACACAAAATACATTATGCATTAACCGCTTGCCGATTGCTACACGGCTATTTACGGCGGCAGAATGGCACAGCTGCGCATATGGACGTACCCGTACGTCCCCTTTAAGATGCAGCATTGCGGGCGTGCGATGCTCCGTGAGTGTGACTGCGGGTCCCGCGGACTCAATGTCCACCGGTTGCCCACGATAGTGTCACGGAGTGGCAGAACAGGGGGGATGCCTGTGTAAACAAGGCATTTCCCTGTTCTGCCTAGTGACAGGATAGTGATCTGCTGCTCCCTGTCATCTGGAGCAGTGATCAGTGTCGTGTCACTCGTAGCCCAGCCCCCACTGGGACACACTTAACCCCTTCCTCTCCCCCTAGTGGTTAACCCCTTCACTGCCAGTGTCATTTGCACAGTAATCAGTGCATTTTTATAGCACTGATCGTTGTATAAATGACAATGGTCCCAAAATAGCGTCAAAAGCGTCCGATGTAAGCATCAAAAGTGTCCACCATAATGTCCCAGTCACGATAAAAATCGCAGATCGCCGCCATTACTAGTAAACTAGTAATTATTTTAAAAAATTGTATAAATCTATCCCCTATTTTGTAGTCGCTATAACTTTTGCGCAAACCAATCAATATACGCTTATTGCGATTTTTTTTTTTTTTTTACAAAAAATATGTAGAATACATATCAGCCTAAACTGAGGAAAATATTTTTTTCCAAAACTTTTTGTTTATAGTGCAAAAAATAAAAACCGTAGAGGTGATCAAATACCACCAAAAGAAAGCTCTATTTGTGGGAAAAAAAGACATCAATTTTGGTTGAGTGCAACGTCGCATGACCGCGCAATTGTCAGTTAAAGCGACGCATTGCCAAATTGCAAAAAATTCCCCGGTCATTGGGCAGCCAAATCCTCCGGGGCTGAAGTGGTTAAACAATCTAAAACTATTTTTTTGCAAGTTTATCCATTTATTTGTCTTTTTTCCCCCAAAAATATACAGAGTATTGTTACAAAAAATTACTAGTTAAAGTGGTTGTAAACCCTGTTACACCACTTGTACCTACAGGTAAGCCTATAATAAGGCTTACCTGTAGGTACTGGAAATATCTCCTAAACCGTGCTATTACCATATACGCTTGAGCCGACATCATCGGCGCATACGCACTGAAGAAAGGGTACGATCTTGCCCTTTCTAAAGGGCCCGTGCCGTGGCTGGTGGCCCGGTGGCTACCGCACGCATGCGTGGGAGTGACATCATCGTGGCCTCCGGCCAATCACAGAGCTTGGAGCCTACGAACCCGGAAATAACTCCGGGAGACGTCGCCGGTTACAGCAGTGTACGGGGACCGCTGCAAAAGCATCAATCTAAGGTAAGTATTTCATAATGAGCTAGTATGTGATGCATACTATTCTATTATGCCTTTGCCTTGCAGGTGTTTTTTTTTGTTGTTTTTGTTTTGTGATCATATTAGGCCAATGAAGTCACCAGCATCCCCGCCTCCCAGCTGATTGACTAGTGCTGCCACTTCTCAAATTATGTGGGTGTGATTGATGAAAACTTTATTAATCTCATAATGACTCCAGGGATTGCCAGTAAATTATACAACTTTAAAAAGTTCTATCTCTGGTCTAATTCAGGGTGGCAGATATAAATTATTGCATCATCTACATGTGGGGCCCTATGGCAGCAGTTCAGATGCTAGCATTTTCACTCTGCCCTAAGTCAGAGAGTGTGCAAATGCACTGGAACTGCCACGATGTTGAGCCATCTATGCTCATGGGTTTTCTGTCATATAGGACTTTTGTACTGGATGGGCATTTATTTCAAATGCACACTGGACACAGAGAGGGATGTTCAGCTACCGCCAGAGCCGAGAGGTAAGTTTAATTATCATGCAATTAAAAGCACATAATAAAGTATGCAACATGCACAAAAAACAAGAAAGACTCTTGCTGGTTATTGCATTGTGAGGTAATGCACTGATGAAAATATCCAGCATTTAAAAATAGAGCCCATATATGGTCAGTGGCGTATCTGGCGTGAGGCAAACAAGGTGTTTGCCTAGGGCGGCATTTTCCGGGGGCCGCACCGCCCCCATGCAGAAGTAACACTGTACCAGCAGTAGTGTTGGCGTGTGGGGTGCGGGCCGCACTTCACACTGACCCTCTGACAATCTCATAGGTAAACTCCTCTACCGGTTACCAAGCTGCAGCCGCCAATACTCCAGTGATGTCACCCGGCTGTCACCTAGACTCTGCGGCCACCCCTTCTAGGTGCCGCATGTGAGATCACCGGCTCAGCAGAGCCGAGAATGAGAGGAGAGCGAAGGGGACGTCACATTGCTTAGTCATTTCTACGCAACTGACAAGAGGTAGGAAGACGAGGGACTGCCTGGAAGCGGCTCTGCTCTGCCTCCTGCTGCAGGTAAGTGGGGACCTACAATGTCCCATTCCAGGCCTGGAGAATGGAGACTAACCAGCTGGTGTCACCTCAATCCTAGGGACACCTACCTACAGTACCCAGACAGCACACTAGAATCCTAGGAACACCTACCTGACCGAGTGTACACATACCTACATTCCCTGGACAGCTATATACTCTACTGCCCTATCAGCTCCAACCCTTCTCTATATATACTACCTACTGCACTATGGACACCAACCCTTCTCTATATATACTACCTACTACACTATGGACACCTACCCTTCTCTATATATACTACCTACTTCACTATGGACACCTATCCAACTCTGTATCACCCCCTCTCTCCCCTCTCTCACCAGCCTCTTTCCCCCCTCTCTCTTCCTATTAGAGGTGGAGCTCTAATAGGAAGAGGTGGAGTCTAAAGAGGAAATGGGTGGAGTCTACAGATGAAGGGGTGGGTCTTAAACAGGTAGGGGTGGGGCAATTTTAGTCTTGCCTAGGGCAGCACAAAACCAAAATACACCACTGTGTATGGGTAGCATGCATTACATTGCACAAGTGTGAAGGGGCCTTAAAGCAAACTGCTCAATGTGCCAAGCTGAATTGCCAAGGTTTGTGATAAGTTTACTCCAATTATAAGAATAAAAAGCTAGAAATTCCTTTCAGTGGAGGATTATTGCTTAGTGGCTCTAAATCTTTTTTTTTTTTTTTTTAACTTTAAATTTTTATTTATCGAGAATATAAAAGTTACATACAGGTACATTTGCATTGGAATAACAACACTGTAGGTACATACATATTCATATATTGCATAAGAAAGTACCATACATTAGACATCAGAGAGCAACTCCGTTCTTCAGATACCTCTAAATTATCTAATGGGCCTTAGCTCCCTTGTACTAGCCTTGGAGCCTCAAAGGCGGAAAAGATTAGGTAGGAGAGCCTGTCACCCCTTTCGGGATCATGCTGTGAGCAGGCTGACTATAAGTGTGTCCAAGTACTAATAGCACGGCCCAGAATTTGGCCGTTCGATCAACTCATGGGGTATAATGTAGCTATAAGCCTAGAAACCGAGTTGCCTGAGTACTCTCATTGAAAAATTAGTGTAAACATTAGTTGAAATAAGTGTACTACAAAACCTGTGTGCATGCAGTTAGGTAAATTAGTGCTTGTACCAATATCACTGCTCTAGGTTCGCCACTATCCCACCAATCATTATTTTGCTTTTCCCTTTATGTTCACCATAAAAATAATTCAATGCTATAAGGTAGTGTTTGGCTGAGGCCAATGATCCCAAAATTTTCGATAAACATGTATTCTGTCTCCTTTATAAGCTAGCATCTTTTCCATTACACTCTGATTATTTACTCTATTTTTGACTTCCTCTATAGTCGGCGTATTAGAAGTCCTCCATTTGGCCGCTATGGCTACACGTGCCGCATGTAGAATATTTACTACTATTTTCCTATGTGTATATTGAAAGGATTCAATCCCTATTGAGAGAAGAGCTAGTTCCGGAGCTGGTGCACAATTTGTTTTAGAAGTGTCAGAAATAAGAAAAAATACGTCTCTCCAAAATTTTGATAATAAGCTACAGTGCCACATGATGTGTAGCAAATTACCTCTGTTCTGACATTCCCGCCAACAGAGTGGGGAAAGCGTGGGTGACATTACGTGTAGACGGGTAGGAGTGATATACCACCTATGTAGGATTTTACATGAATTGTCCCAGTGGTCCACACAGGCTGAGGATATTCTGTTATATTTAATAGCAGTCAACCACTGTGATAGAGAAAAGGATGTCTGTAGTTCCCCTTCCCATTTGAGCATAGCAGGTGTTTTGGATTTCATTAGGTGTTGGTTACAGAGTCTATAGCAGAGTGATATACCCCTAATGTGTGTCCTACTTTTACTCAGGAAAAAGTCCCAAAGAGGCAGTGGAATTTCTGTGACATTGTGAGGATTATTTTTGGTATACTCTCGAATTTGTAGCGTCAACAGTTTATCAAGTGCTGTAGGCTGGGTTATGTCTGCTATATCGAAATGTACTCCCTTTTTCTTCCAGTGAAATGACGAAAAGTTTTGGATGAGGAATGTATAGGTCGTGAGAGGGATGTGTAGCTTGTGGGTCGTTTCTTCCGGGAATTTCAATTTGGTAAACATGGACCATGCCGTGAGTGTGGCCTGTATAGTAGGATATTCCGGTACCATAGGTTTGTGGTGCATAGTGGGAGCCATTAATAGTGCAAAGAGGTCACGAGTTGGAGTGATCTCCCTCTCTATTTGATTCCACAGGTTGTCTTCCTGACTGGAGAACCAAAATTTCAGTTGGTCCAGTATAGAAGCATTATAATATACATAAGCATTCGGTAAACTCCCCCCTCCGGCAGTTCTGTGTAGGTAGAGAGTTTTCATTGCTATTCTAGGTTTAGTCTCCCCCCATATGAATTTAGATAAGTGCTTTGCTAGTTCAGAGAAAAATTTATGAGGTATGGGGATTGGTATGGTTCTGAAAAGATACAAAATCTTTGGGAATACTTGCATCTGGTATGCTGCTATTCGCCCAATCCATGACAGTTGGATTTTGGAGATTTGTGCAAAGTCCTTCTTAATTTGCTCTAAGAGGGGTAGGAAGTTGTCAGAGTATAGCTTGGATGTAGGGTGGGTCAGTTGTATACCCAAATAGGTGATGGAAGTAGCATCCCAGGTACATGGGAATAGGATCTTTAGTTTGGTTACTTTTTTGGGGGGGATATTTAGGTGGAGGGCAAAACATTTAGAGGTATTAATTTTATAGTATGTTATTTTCCCAAAATCCTGCATAATTTCTGTGGCCTTATTTAGGGAAGTAAGTGGGTTGGTAAGAGTAAGAATTACATCATCTGCGAATAATCCTAGCTTGTGTTCCATATGTCCTATTTTGAGGCCTGTGATATCTGTAGTAGACCGAATGAGTTCTGCTAGGGGTTCAATAGCTAAGGAAAAGACAATTGGGGACAGTGGGCATCCCTGTCTCGTTCCATTGGTGAGATTGAAGGGATCAGATAGCATTCCTGATGAAAGCACTCTGGCCGACGGATTCGTGTATAGAGACATGACAGCTGAATGCAAGAATCCGTGTATTCCAAATTTATGGAGTGTGTGTGACAGGTATGACCAGTGGACTCTGTCAAACGCCTTCTCCGCGTCTAACGCTACAAAAATGCTAGGCGTGTGTGTAATTTCTGCGTATCTGAGTAGGTTAATCAATTTTCTGGTGCCATCCGGGGCCTGTCTGCCCTTAACAAAGCCTACTTGATCTAAGCCTATGAGTATGGGGGTTATATGTAGTAATCTGTTTGCCAAAATTTTCGCGTAGATTTTAAGGTCCGAGTTTAGAAGTGAGATGGGCCTGTAGTTCTGGGGGTGGGCAGGATCTTTTCCGGGTTTTGGTATGGTCACTATGATTGCTTGAAGCATTTCTTTGGGGAACGTGCTTGTGTTTGCAGCTGTATTGAATAGGCCAACTAATCTGGGGGTGAGTATTGATGAGAAACTTTGGTAGTATTCGGCTGAAAAACCGTCTGCTCCCGGAGATTTATGTGTGGGGAGTTTCTTAATTACTTCCTTTACCTCTTCCTCTGTAAGAGGTTCATTAAGTTTGCCTAACGTTCTCTGGTCTAGGGATGGGAGATCAACACGTCTAAGAAAATCATTGATTTCACTATCAGTGGGTTGATGGGTAGTCTTGTCCTGGCTAAGGTTATAGAGGGTTTCGTAAAAATCTTTAAATGTATTCGCTATATCTTTGGGGTTCCTATATGACTTGTTAGCAGTGGGATGTGTAATCATAGATATTCTCGCTTGTTTTTGCCTTTTCTTCAGTTGAGACGCTAGTAGTTTACCTGCTCTGTTGTTCTGGGAGTAATATGACAGTCTGAGTCTCTTATAATAAAGGTCAAAATCTGATTTCAGTGTCAGTCTCAGCTCTTCCCTAGTAGAGTTCAGTTGTTCCAATATGGATTGGTCCCCAGTTTGTTTGTGTATACCTTCTAAATCAGCTATGCGGTCATGAAGTTGTGTTATTATTGTGTTTTTTTTCCTTTTCTCCCTAGCTGCTAGTTGGATCAGGGAGCCTCTTGAGAAGGCTTTATGAGCGCACCACACTGTGGAGGGGGCAGCACCGGGGGTCTCATTGAATTGAAAGAATTCCAGTAGTTTCTTGTGCATTTCCTCTTTAATGAGGGGCTGGGAGAGTAGGTAGGTGTTGTTACGCCATAGGGGCGAGGCATTTGTTTTATCAGCAGAAGTCAAATCAATGGAGATGGGGGCATGGTCTGACCAGGTGATAGAATGGATGTCAGCTTTAATTACTTTTTGTAAGGTGTATTTGTCCGTCAGGAAGAAATCAATCCTAGAATAGGTTTTATGTACCGGCGAGTAGAAGGTGTAGTCCCTCTCTGTGGAACGGAGACAGCGCCATGGATCATAGAGTTGTTCCCCTAGGCAGAAATCACCCAGGGATGGTCTTCGTCTCCGCCCCCCAGAGGAGGAGTCAAGCATATCATTCATGATGACATTAAAGTCTCCACATATGACTAAGTTGCCCCTTTTCAATGCTTTTGCTTTCCTTATAATTTTGCGAATAAATTTCATTGGACTTCTGTTGGGAGCATATATATTAACCAGCGTAAACAGCTCATTATTGATTTCGGACACAAGAATAATATACCTACCATTACTATCACATTGCTTATCTATTAATTTAAAAGATACAGAGTCTTTAATAGCTATTAACACCCCATTCTTTTTGCTATTGTTATTTGCCATAAAGACATGTTGAAATTTTCTATGGGAGCATTTTGGGGTATTGTGATCCAAAAAGTGAGTCTCTTGCACACATACTACGTCACAGTGGTTGTCCATGGTCGTTTTCCAGAGGGATCTGCGTTTAAACGGACTGTTGAGGCCTTTAGCATTGATAGATAACAGTTTAAGTGACATTATAGTCATTCTTGGTGCTTTGGTGACATCTAGTGGCGCAAAGTGGGAATTGACTGGAGCATAGAATTCTATTCTTAGCAGTGAAAAGCTGTGAATTGGGTTTGACCTCAGCAATCTGAAGTATCCAAAATATAGAACAGCAAGTGACCATTGCAACGTCAATGGTCAAGATATCAAAACATAGATCTGTTATCATCAACAGGTTGAATTTGGGATAATCCCAAAAGCCGTATTGGGGTAAAGTCATTAAGGTTTTTACCTTGTCAGCCGAACATCAGGAGACAAAGTCTTCATTTTCATAAGGCAGATGAGGTGCATATGGGTTCAAGGGGAAAGTAGGAAGTTCAACATAACAAAAAACTTACTGGAGTAGCTTAGATGCGACTATTTTTCACGATTGTTCCTGGTACTGCGAGAAGCGGTGGAACTTGATCTGGGTGGCGTCTGATCCATAGCTTCCGGGTAGCCTTCCTGGGGAAGAAGTCCCCATTTACGGAGTAGTTCCAAACCTTTGTCCAGGGACGAGATGGTAAACCATTCGTTGTTTTTCTCCAAAATAATTTTCGCCGGGAAGCCCCATCTATAGAGAATCTTGTGGTTCCTCAGCATTTTAGTAACAGGGATCAGATTATTTCTGGCTTTCATGGTGGCCTGTGATAGGTCAGCGTATATCGTGATCCCAGCATATGGGTCTGGGAGATTGCTGTTTTGCCTGGAGAATCTCATAAGTTGATCTTTCACATGAAAGAAATGAATTCTGGCTATGACATCCCTGGGGATTTTCTCAGGGAGATGTTGTGGTTTGTGTAGCCTGTGTGCTCTGTCTATTATGACATCCGACGCAGTGAGAGAGGGGATAGCTTTTTTCATCAGTTGTTGAAGGAATGTGCTCAGCTCGGCAGGTTTAATCGTTTCAGGGATTCCTCTGAACTTCACATTGTTCCTGCGTGCGCGGTCCTCGAGATCTGAGACTTTTAGACGGAGGGCTTTGAGCTCATCTTCTAGGTCGACATGAGCATCCACCAGCTCGTTGTGGGCTGCAGAGAAATCCTCCATCTTAGTTTCTACATACATGATCCTATCTCCCAGAGCATTCAGTTCTTTGTGTGTGGAATGGGAGAGATGAACTATGTCTTGCTGTATGGCCCCCCTCAGTGTAAGAATCATGTCTTTCATTAACACATCAGTCATGGGCTGGCCAGATACAGGCATAGCGTCCAGCTTCTGGGTATAGGAGTCAGACTGCTCCACAGCAATGTCCCCCTCTCCCTGTTCAGTGCTCTCTTCTCCTGGAGCGCTGACCCTCCGTTTCTGTTTGATGGGGCTATTGGATGGGGAAGGGTAGGGGAGCTGATAAGGAGTGCTGTTATGTGACTCACCCTGCATAGTAGAAACCGCGCTGTTCTCCCCCTCATGGCGCTGTGTAGTCGACATTCCCGCAGCGGCGCCATCTTGGATAGTCCGGCCTGCCACGGGAGGGAAGAAGTCAGTCAGTTTCCTTGGTCCCTCTCTTTCTTTTCTTTTCGCCATAGTGCCAGCCGGCTTCCCCTTGTATTCCGCCGTCCGGATGGATAGGTTTTACTGCCTCAAAAGCCGCTGTTAGTTGCTGTATGCCTCCTGATGTGACGGAGCTCTCCTCTCACCACACCATCCGCTCCGGCCGCCGGCTCCGCCCCTAGTGGCTCTAAATCTTGATGCCCATCTACCTCTATGCACCCCTAGAACTGCCAGAGTAGTTGTAATTGGTTAGCTGTGTTATAATGACAATAAAGATGACATTGCTCTGGTTCATAATTCTAGTTCTTTTATTCCATCTCAAATTTCACTTGCACAATAGCTCAGGATAAACTGTAATAATCCAGATTCGCTAATCATGGGTGATCTGATGCATTTTAGTGAGGATTTGACCATAGCATAGCAACATGTTGTTATCTGCTTTATTGTGTGAACTTATTTCTCACCTATTTCTTATACAGAGCATAAGGTTATTATCATTGTGCCACACAGGGACAGAAGCATGAAAAAAGCAGAAGTGTCAACTTAGAATAATAGTTTGTAGGGCAGAAAGCACAGCATTAAATGTCCTTTGTCAGTAAGCATTGGAGCTTAGTAGTAGGAGTGATTCAATGGGCATGTTGGAAATATGTAAATTATTCATAACGGGTATAGTTGCCAAGTGGGTGTACACTTTCATTAGACAAGGTAAAAATGCAGTGTACTTGGCACACTGTCTGCTGCAGCATCCCCTTGGTGTGCATAATATGATCATGGTTCTTGGGGCATGGTATGTAATAGATCACATTTACTATGTGAAGATTGTAATAAATTAGGTAGTTCTGAGCTAAATAAAATTACTGCTGATGATTGCTGATCTGTGACTGGTTCAATGTAGTGCAACTTTCACACAAAATAAGAAGAGATACTGAGAATTGCACATTGCATATGTAGCGGGTACTTGAATTTAAGGGGGGCATCTGGGTGGTAGTGTAACCCAGATGCACAGATTGCTAGGGTATCCAAGACCCTTTTCTGGTTCTTGGAGGACTCTGGTGGTATGAGGTTCCTTGCGGCCCACAGGTGGCACTGTTGCCCTGGGCCGGGGCTGAACTCACACTGCAAGACTGCAAGACTTACCTTTTTGTCCTCCCCTGGAGCTGGTACAGCGGGGCGGGGAACCCGCTGTGACGCAAAGGGAGAGGGGATAAAAGGGGCGGACACCCTGACCACGGGGTTCAGAGTTCAGAGTTGGAGGACGCGGCTGCACCCAGGCACCTTCAGCCTGGGTGCTGGCGTTCGAGTGTTCCAGGCCTAGGTGCCCTTGACCTGGCCGGAGCGAGGATGGAGTCCATCCCAGGCACCTTTAGCCTGGGGTGAGGTACTATGGCGGAGGCCTGGGGCTCAGTACCTTCGACTGAGTTCCGCGACGGTGGAGGAATCCGAGGGGGCCCTAATTCCTGGGGTGCCCGTGTCTGAGTTCGTGAGGACTGGTGTGCGGAACTTCTCTGGAGAGTCCGGCGCAGCATCGCTGGTGACAGGGGCCATGCTAGTGAAGGTAATTCACGTTCTACCTCAATATAGTCAGTGGCAGTGACTATCCGCCACTGGTGATACCACAGTGGTTAGCATCAGAAGGGAAAGGATTGTGCCTCGATCTATTTCCCATTATTACTCAGTAGAAGAAACTGTTTATTGTTTGACAAGAAGAATAAAACTGAGTTGGACCTATTCACTGTGTGGAACTCTGGTTACTAGGAGCAAAGGTGTCAGGAACAAAGTACTGGACTTGACTCTAGGACACCTACACAAGACCCAATCTTCTGGCCTTCACCTCTTAGCTATGGAGGACATAGGCCATGGTGTATCTCATCTCTCTCTCCCAGGAACCCCTAGACAACAGCCGCATAACCGATAAAGCAAGAGAGGGAGTGAGGGCGCTACACATACAAACAAAGTGCTATAAAAAATTGCTACAGTGCAGCAACCATAAATACACAATACAAACTAATACTAAAATCCACCCCTTCTTAAAGTGATATTAAAGCCTCATTTTGTTTTGTTTAGAAATAACAAACATGTTATAGTTTCCTGCTCTGTGCAGTGGTTTTGCACAGAGCAGCCCAGATCCTTCTCTTCTTGGGTCCCCCGTCGGCACTCCTGGCCCCTCCCTCCTGCCGAGTACCCCCACAGCAATCAGCTTGCTATGGGGGCACCCATATGGGGGCACCCGAGCCAAGCCGCCGCTCTGTGTGTCCATTCAGACACCGAGCCGTGGCTCGGCCCTGCCCCTCCCCTCATTGGCTCACTGACGTTGATTGACAGCAGCAGGAGCCAATGGCACACCGGACAGCTCTCGTGCAACATTGCTGGATCTAGATGGGGCTCAGGTAAGTGTTAGGGGTGCTGAGGGGGGGCTGCTGCACACAGAAGGTTTTTTATCTTAATGCAATAAGATAAAAAAAAAACTTCTGCCTTTAGAACCACTTTAACCAATGACACCACCAAGATATTAATTCACTCTTGTTATCTCTTGCTTCATTTACTGTGACTCCCTCCTTGTTGGTCTACCCCTAAACAGACTGTTTCCTCTTCAGTAAATCATAAATGCTACTGCCATACTCTTCCCCTTTTCTAAACATTCGCCAGCCCTCCCTGCCAAGCTCTCCACTAGCTTCAAATTGCCCAATGCTTAAAACTCAGAATACCAACCACAACATGTTTTTTTTTTCTTCTATGTAATGCAGGACAATCTCATCAGTCAAATGGTGGAAGCCCCAACAAGAAGTAAGGATCTGCTAGACCTACTAATTAGAAACGATACAGAGCTGATTGCAGACATGGAATATGGGATTGCTTAGGAAATAATGATAACAGAGTAATTACATTTGCGATAAATTATAGGAAAGGGAGACATGAGGGTAAGACAAGAACACAAAATGTCAAAAGAGCCAACTTTACTAAGCTGCAATCCATACTACATGATACTAAATAGGACCAAATTATTTTAACAAGGAACGCTGAAGAAAAGTGGAAGTGCTTTAGGGACATATTAAACAATGGCATTCGCCAGCGCATTCCAAAGGACAACAAATATAATAGAACAAAAGTTAAACCTGGGTGGCTAAATACTAACATAAAAGGGTATATTATCGAGAAAAAAAAAAATCTTTAAAAAATACAAGTCTGCGTGCACACACAAAGTCTATTCTAGGATAGATATGTTTCTGGTAGATAAATATACTTTTCAATCAGTTCAGGAAGCCAAAATAGGTATCATCACATGGTCCAATCATGCCCCCCATTTCCTTAAAATTGTTCCCTACCCAGCGTAATAAAAAAGGGACGCCCTGGAGAATCAACACCTCCCTCATTTCCCAGCCTCACTACCAGAAACATATCGAATCAGAGATTGAGAAGTTTTTTTTACTGAATGTTTCCAATCCCACTGTTTTATGGAATGCCCATAAGGCATATATTAGGGGTATTCTTATAACTAGGAGCTCATGAGAAAAAACAACATAATGCTACTACTACTGACCGACTGCTGCAACGCATTCACACCCTCGAATGTGCCAACAAAGCACAAACCTCCTTACAATTGGATTCTGAACTACCTCTCACAAGACAATCCCTTAGTGCACACCTCCATAATAACTTTGACCTCACTCTTAAGCGACTGCGCCTACATTTCTATGCGCAACACAACAAACCCGGAGCCTGTCTGGACAAACAACTTAAACGACGTCTAGCTTTTACTAAAATTTCACACCTCACCTCCCCCTCCAATGTCCGACTTACCAACCCCAAGGACAATGCAAACCAATTTAGTTCTTTCTATGAAACCCTATAAAATCTTACCTCCCCCAGCTCTGTCTTACCCCCATCACCGGAAATTATCCACCAATTCTTAGACCACCTGCACTTGCCATCTATCCCTCTTGATCAGCACTCTCTGCTCCCTTTACGGTATCTGAAGTTGAGAAAGCCATTACCTCTCTACCATTACATAAAGCCCTGGGCCCTGATGGCTTCAGTAATGATTACTACAAGCAACTTACCAAATCCCTCATCTCTCGTCTTGGCGATTCCCTCAATCATATCCTGACCACGGGTTCCATTCCTATGGAATCACTGGAAGCCACCACGACCATCCCTAAACCTGGTAAACCTCCGGACAACCCTGCCAGCTACAGACCAATCTCTTTATTAAACACTGACACCAAACTATATGATAAATAACTAGCCATGCGGCTCTCCAACAATTTCCCTCAACTAGTTCACATGGATCAAGTGGGGTTTGTGGCTGGTAGACAAGCGTCGGATGGCACACACTGTTTCATTGACTTGCTACAATGGGTAGAGCATCACCAAACGCCTTCTCTGCTTATCTCGTTAGATGCAGAGAAGACATTCAATAGAGTCGATTGGACTTACTTAAGAGCTGTTCTTGAAAAGTTTGGCTTTACAGGACCTCTCTCACAAGCCATAACGGCCCTTTTGTTCCAACCCCAGTGCAAAGGTCATCACCTCGGGTATCCTGTCAGATCCTTTTAGGATATCTAACGGGATCCCCTTTCTCAATCCAATCCACACATCTCAGGTATAACAAATACCTCTTTCTCAGGGCCCCTAACTCTACCCTTCCTTACTTAGGCATTCAACTAACCACTCCTACCTCTCGACTTCTTCCACTTAATTTCTCCACGCTCGTTTCAAAGCTTCAAAAAGCTGCACTAGATCTCCAACATGTACAAGCCTCCTGGGCAGGCTGCATCGCTCTATCTAAGACATGGGTCTCAAACTGGCGGCCCTCCAGCTTTTGCAAAACTACAAGTCCCATGAGGCATTGCAAGGCTGACAGTTACAAGCATAACTCCCACAGGCAGAGGCATGATGGGACTTGTAGTTTTGCAACAGCTGGAGGGCCACCAGTTTGAGACCCCTGATCTAAGATGTATCTTCTACCTCATGTTCTCTATGCTTTTTGCACAATGCCTCTCCCCTTACTACAGTCTCAGCTTCATAAGCTACAAGCTATTATAATTGCCTTCATCTGGAATGGAAAACGTCCTAGAATTAAACACACTAGCTTATGTTCATCTGTATCTTCTGGAGGAATGGGAGCACCGAACATCTCAACTTACTTCACAGTAACCATCTTAGATCAAGCGAAAGCGTGGTGGAACCCCACACTACAATCTACGTGGCTCCAGATAGAAAGATCTGTCCTTGCAAGCCAACCTAACTGGTCCTTAGTGCCCTACTCTTGCAACACCGGGGAACTCACTCCTATCTCAGCTCCATCATATGGCGGGCACTGTATCAACATACCAGGGGTGTCCCCCACCACTTACTACCCCTCCTCCCACTAAAGGCCCTGCACCTTGTTATCCCAGATATATTACTGTGGCAATGGTATGCTGCTGGCATCACCACTGTTGGAAATGTATTTCAAAGCTTCATACTGCTTCCCTTTCAACAACTACAAGTCAAATACCACATCTCATCCAACGACTTTTTCAATTACCTCAGGCTCTGCTCGGCCCTTTCTCATATCCAGTGCATGGTTGGAAAACTCCTTCTTCACAAACCTCCTCACATTCTACAAATGCTCATCTCTTCACAAGAGAGGTATCTCACGCATCTACAAGTACCTCACTGAATCTAATTGCGTACCCAAAACCTCTGTAATGCTACATGGGGAACAACTATTACACTGTACCTACACTTCTCAACAATGGCTATGATCCCTCCAACTACCCCTACGGATCTCAGCTGCATACTCCACTGGGAATCCCTCCAGAAAATCTTCTATAATTGGTATTTTATTCCCTCGAAAGTGGCACGGATCTACCCCCACACCTCTAATACCTGCTGGAGAAAATGTGGTCTGCCTGGGACCTCTTTGCACATATAGTGGAACTGTTGAGTGCTCACCACTTTTTGGTCCTCACTCAATACATTCCTCTCTTTTATACTATCTGTCTCTGTTTCACTCTCCCCTCAGCTGGTCCTATAGGGTCTAAGCATTGATTCCTGGCCTCACATTTTCCACAGTATACTGTCCAATATATTCATTGCTGTGCGATTCACTATTGCTAGAAAATGTAAATCTTCCCTTCTTCCCAATATAACAGAGGTGATATCCATTTTAAATAATCATTGCCTAATGAAATATATGTTTGCCAGAGCTCACTTTACAATTCCTGATTTCAACAAAAATTGGGACCTCTGGCTTACACACTCTAAGTGCACAACTTTAAACTAAACTCTCAACTCCCCAGTGGGAATGTTCTTCCCCTTACTCCCATTATGACCACCTGTCCACTAAATGGTCTGTCTTGATTTATACCTTACTATGTCTGGAAATTTGGCTAGTTTCTGTTGTCATTATGATTTAAAAAGAGTAAACACAGTTGATTGATAATAAATGGCTTCAACCAAATACTAATGTAGCGACCTCACCCCTCTCACCCCTTCTTCTTCTCGGCTTGTTGTCTCGTCTAGGGGGGAGTATGGGAGGAGGGATGCGATACACCACGGCCCATGTCCTCTTTTGGGTAGAGGTGAAGGCCAGAACCAATTTTACCATCGGGTCGTGTGTATAACCCAGAGCCAAGTCTTTTCTGTAAATGACCCCCTCTGCTCCCAGTAACTGGAGTTCCACACCACTGAAAAGGTCCAACTCGTATTTATTCTCCAATAGCAATAAATCGTCATTTAGCACAGACAGGTTGTGACCCAAAGAACAGTTCAGTATAGGTGGGGAGTAGGTCGAGGCACAATCCTTAGATAGAACTAACCATTGTGGTGTCACCAACGGTTATGGCGCACAGCCGCTGCCACCGACTGTGTAGAACAGAAAATGAATTACCTTCGCTAAGCGCAGCCCCTGTCAGAGGGAAGACATCCGTCCAAGAGAGTTACCAGAGGCCCCTCCGTCACCGGCGAATGCTGCATCGGACTATCCGGAGAAGTTCTGCTCACTGGCCTCCTCGTCTCAGACTCGGGCATGCAAGGCTTTAGGGCCCCCTCAGATTCCTCCACCCTTGCGGGACCCAGTCGAAGGTACTGGGCCTCAGGCCTCCTCAATAGTACCTCACCCCAGGCTAAAGGTGCCTGGGATGGACTCCATCTCCCGCTCCGGCCAGGTCAAGGGCACCTGGGCCCGGAACTCCGGAACGCCGGCACCCAGGCTGAAGGTGCCTGGGCGCGACTCTGACCTCCGACTCTGAACCCCGTGTTCAGGGTGTCCATCCCCTCTTATCCCCTCTCCCCAGCGTCACAGCAGGTTCCCCGCCCCGCTGTACAATCGCCGGAAGAGGACAAAAAGGGCACAGTACTGCAGTGAGGGTTCAACCCCGGCCCAGTGCGACAGCGCCACCCACAGGCCGAAGGGAACCTCACACCACCAGAGTCCTCCATGAACAACAAATGGTCCCAAATTCCCTAACAATCAGTGCATCTAGGTTACACTACCACTCAGATGCCTCCCCTAAATTCAAATACCCGCTACACTAACCATAAGTGAAAGAAAAGTTTTTGTGTTATCATTTATATTCTCTGAAAAATTTAAAATCGTAAATTCTGCCAGGGTATGTAAACGTATTATTATTATTATAATACAGGATTTATATAGCGCCAACCGTTTGCGCAGCGCTTTACAACATCAGGGAAGACAGTACAGTCACAATACAATTCAATACATAGGGATCATAGGGCCCTGCTCGTAAGAGTTTACAGTCTAGAAGGGAGGGTCAAGTGGAACAAAGGGTAGTAGCTGTGGAGGAGGATCAGATGGACAAAATGAAAATACAGTTGTTAGGTGTGGGTAGGATAGGCTTCTCTGAAGAGGAGGGTTTTTAGGGATCCTCTAAAAGCTAATAGAGAAGGAGATAGACGGACAGATTGGGCTTGGAGAGGCTCTGGAAAAGTCCTGGAGATGAGCATGGGAGCAGGTGATGAGAGAGCTAGAGAGCAGGAGGTCTTGAGAAGAACGAAGAGAACGATTAGGTTGGTATTTTGAGACTAGGTCAGTGATGTAGCTGGGGGCAGAGTTGTGGATGGCTTTGTAGGTAGTTGTTAGTATTTTGAATTTAATTTGTTGGGTGAGCGGGAGCCAGTGGAGGGATTGACAGAGAGGAGTAGCAGAGACAGAGCGGTTGGTAGGGTAGATGAGTCTGGCAGCAGCATTCATGATGGACTGAAGGGGGGATAGAGTATGCAGAGGTAAGCCAATGAGGAGGGAGTTGCAGTAATCGAGGCGAGAGATGACCAGGGAGTGAATTAAGAGTTTTGTTGTGTCATTGGTTAGAAAGGGGCGTATTTTGGAGATGTTGCGGAGGTTGAGGCAGCAAGATTTGGACAGTGATTGGACATGAGGCTTAAAGGAGAGTTCAGAGTCCAGGACTACTCCTAGGACCTTGGCATGTGGGGATGGGCTGATAGTTGTGCCATCAATTTTGACAGAGAGATCAGGGGAAGAGGCACGTGGGGGAGGAAAAATTATAAGTTCAGTTTTGGATAGATTAAGTTTGAGGAAGTGGTGTGACATCCAAACTGATATATCTGATAGTAAATTAGTGATACCTGAGGAGAATGAAGGAGTCAAGGGGCAGAGAAATAGATTTGAATGTCATCAGCGTAGAGGTGGTATTGGAAGCCGTGGGAGGCTATCAGCTGACCCAGGGAGGAGGTGTAGATTGAAAATAGGAGAGGTCCAAGAACAGAACCTTGGGGGACCCCAACAGAGAATGGAAGAGGAGAGGAGGAAGTAGAGTTGTAAGTAATGCTAAAGGTGCGGTTGGATAAGTAGTTAGAGAACCAGTGAAGAGTACAGTCACGGAGACCAAAGGTGTGGAGTTTTTTGAGGAGGAGGGGGTGGTCAACCGTATCGAAGGCAGCAGAGAGGTCCAGGAATAGGAGTACAGAATAGTGTCCCTTAGCTTTGGCCGTTAGTATATCGTTTGTTAGTTTTAGGAGAGCAGTTTCTGTGGAATGTTGAGGATGAAATCCAGACTGAAGGGGAACAAGAAGGTTATTATCAGCAAGGTGGACGCTCAGTCGGTTGTAGACTAGACGTTCAAAGAGTTTGGATAAAAAGGGGAGCAAGGAGTTGGGGCGTAGGTTGTCAAGATTGTATGGGTCCAGTGAGGGCTTTTTAAGTATGGGGATGACTAGTGCATGTTTCAAAGAGTTAGGGAAGATGCCAAAAGAGAGGGAGAGATTGAAGATGTGGGTTAGAGAGTGTAGAATAGAGCCAGAGGGTGAACGTAACATTTGCGAGGGAACAGGATCCAGAGCGCAGGTGGTAAGATGGACATTAGCAAGTAATTTAGCAACCTCGTTTATAGTGGTTGCTATTTGAGCCACTTATGAGCACAACTGTATATACATACATTTATTACATGTTTAATACATAAAAAAATATTAGGACTGTCTTGCAGAAAAACTGGACACTTGGCAACTAAGCCAGGATGATTTCTGGGCAGTAGTAAAATTGGGTGACTCCCTTGATTTTAGGGTGAGTTGACAAGTCTGGAAAGGGAATAAGCCTTGTGAATGAATGTTCTGCTGTTCAGAATCCGCTGAGTGTGATAAATTCTTTCAGCCAAAGTCAACAGTAAGTAGGTTTGACTTTACATCCTGGTGTCTGAAAAAAAGGATGTCTGGAGAATCTTTATCTTATTTACACAGGAACTGACTTTTTTAAGAAGTAATTGACTTATTACTTTAAATGAAACTGCTATTCTGATTAGACTATGTTTTGTGTATTTATGCATATGAATATTTAGGTAGAGCACAGAATTTACTGATTAACATAACTGCAACTTATAAGTCCATTTTTCAGTAGTGTGAGTTTTGAAAATGAATAGCTCTACCTTTAAATAGTAATAAAAAAATCAATAGGCATTAGCGTTTCTAATTACTGCACTGTGCATCTTTTTCGAACAGTGTTTGTATTTGTAGTCACTAACAACATCTCGTTTTCTGATGGTTCAGGGCTGTGTGTTAATGCTACCGACAAGTGGGAGGCAGTGTTAATTTTGAAGTCAAATTTCAATTTAGTTTTAGTGATAGTCTTTTGACTAAAATGCCATTTTAGTTTTAGTCGTATTTTGGCCATGTGAATTTTTTTAGTTTTAGTAGTATTTTAGTCGACTATAGTCTCCAGATCATTTTAGTCGACTAAAATCTCCAGTACATTTTAGTTGACTAAAATCGAATGAGTTTAGTTAAATTGTAATGCATTATTTAAGAATTTCTCTAGAACTTCCAAACTCATTATATACTTCTGGAGTAAAAATCTAATAACATGTTATTATTTATGGTATTAATACGCACTACAGACACAGATTTTGTCGTTGTGGTATATAACCAATGTTAATTTTGACGTCAAATTTCAATTTAGTTTTAGTCGTAGTCTTTTGACTAAAATGCCATTTTAATTTTAGTCATATTTTAGTCATCGGAATTGTTTTAGTTTTAGTCATATTTTAGTTGACGAAAGTCTCCAGTACATTTTAGTCAACTAAAATCTTACATTTTAGTAGACTAAAATCTCTTGCATTTTAGTTGACTAAAATCTCTCAATTATACAATGTTATACTTTTATATGATACTTATGTACAAATGCTAGTATGATTGTACAAATGTTATTATTAAGCATTAATAAAAGCTTTATGGTTTAAAAAAATATCCAGTACATTTTAGTCAACTAAAACCTCCAGTACATTTTAGTCAACTAAAATCCTTTTAGTTGACTTAAATATAATGGGTTTAGTTAAATTGTAATGCGTTATTTAAGCATTTCTCTAGCATTTCCAAACTCAATATATACTCCTGGAATAAAAATCTTTAAACTATTGTGATGTATGACCCATGTTAATTTTGACATCAAATTTCAATTTAGTTTTAGCCATAGTCTTTTGACTAAAATGTCATTTTAGTTGTATTTTAGTCGGCTCAAATAGTGTTAATTCCGTCAAAGAAAATATTTCCATTGACGAAATTAACACTGGTGGGAGGGGTGTGCCTTACACTATCAATTATTCTCTATAAGAAAACAGAGAGAAGGCTCGACTCTTGCAGTACATATACTGTATGCCAATTCACAAGTAGGTTTTTTAAGTATACTATCTATTATTTTCCAATAGGAGAAGTTCTTCTAATCATACAAGATATTGGAAAACCTCTTGGAGAACAGATACATTCTTGTTACTTTTTACTATATGTACTTTTTTTTATTTTTTTTTATCGGGTTACTGTTTTATTGAGATGTCACATCCAAATACAGTCAAATCCACATCTCATGGGTAAATAGCAAAACAGTATTCCTCTAATTCAAAAAATAATATGTCAGAGGTGTATTCTATCCATAATTAAGTCAGTTGGGGCTAAACCTGCAGTAGCCAACCAACCCCCCCATACCCTCTCAAATTTGGAGGGGCTGCCTATATGCTGATATATACGTTTTTCAAAGCGCAGCATTGTGCCCATTTGTTCAAGCCACGTCTGGGCCGTAGGGGGAACTGCTGAGATCCAATGTATAAGGATAAGTCTACGAGCCTGGAACAATGCTTTAGCTGCCGCTTCTCTTAAAAATGTATCCTGAACGACGGCATCAAGGATCCAACACACAATGTTTAGGTTCTACTATTTGTACTTTGATAAATAACTGTGTAGCGGGCATGCACTTTCTTTCCTGTATTTAAACTGGCAGAGACACCAGTAATGTGCAGTTCCCTGCAGCTCAGCGGGTGGCGCTGTCGCCTTGGGCTGGGGTTGAACCATTGCTGTGTGCCGTACCCTTTTTGTCCTCCCTCGGCAGTGGTATGGTGGGGCGGGGAACCCGCCGTGCCTGCTGGGAGAGGGTATAAAGAGGGCGGCCATCTTTGTCACGGGGGAGTCCCAGGCACCTTCAGCCTGAGGGCGGTGGTTCGTGTCGGTCCTCTAGGCGGCCTAGGCCTGGAGGTTGTTCGGAGGTCGTGTTCCATCCCAGGCACCTTTGACCTGGGGTGAGGTACTCAGATGGAGGTCTGGAGCTCAGTGCCCACCACTGAGTTCCGCGAGGGAAGGAGATCCTAGGGGACCCTGGGAGTGGGTACCCGAATCCAGAGGCGTAATGGAACGGGAGGGGGTACTTGCTTGAAGACCTGGTGCAGCATATCACCAGTGACGGTGAGCCTCCACCGGAGACCGCCTGGAAGGATATTCCCCCTCGATTGGAGACCGCAACCCACTTTCAGGAAGGAAAGGGAGAGTTCATTGTGTCTGGGCCTACTCGTATCCTCACCCCTCTGTCTGTTCTACTCATTGAGGGAGTCCAACTGTCTGTGTATTACTCTGTTATCGGAAGAATAAAGGAGTGTTGGACTTTATTGGTGTGGGGCTCATTTTCTGGCAGACATTGTTCAAGAAAACCACCAGGAGGAGGCTCCAGATGCATTTAAATAATGATTCCAATTATTTCTTGCTGCTAAAAGGTCCCACAGGAAACTTTTTCTCTCCATGTCCAGCATTCAAATCGGGATGCGCAGCCCTCTCATATATGTGTCTAACCAAGCCAGATGCAGAACACCGACTCGAAGGTAAAAGAGGATTGTCTCTCACTGCACATACATCTGCAGGGGAACTTGGCGTGGTGACCTTGCACTCTCTCCTCAGAGGTATCCCTAGACATAAGCGAGAACAGTTGAGAGGAGAGAGAGGGGGCCGCTAGAACTGTAAAGAATATTTTCTTATTCACTAATCCAATATTTTTTTGCAAAGAATAGCTACAATTTAAATACAGGCAGATACTTATCCATCAGGGAGGCATGTATTTGGCCCCAAATATATTCTGCAGCAGGACAACAATCCCAAACATAGAGCCATTGTCATTAAGATCTTTTTTCAGTGTAAAGAAGAATAAGGAGTCCTGGAAGTGATGGTTTGGTCCCCACAGAGCCCTGATCTCAACATTATCTAGTCTGTCTGGCATTACACGAATAGACAGAAGGATTTGAGGCAGCCTACATCCACAGAAGATCTGTAGTTAGTTTTCCAAGATGTTTGGAACAACCTACAGTCGAGTTCCTTCAAAAACTGTGTGCAAGTGTACCTAGAAGAATTGATGCTGTTTTAAAGCCAAAGATTAGTCACACCTAATATTGATTTGAATTAGATTTTTCTTCTGCTCGCTCATTTTGCAAAACTGATAAAAATAAAAAATGTAAATATATATTTTTAAAAACATTCTTACTTTACAGCATTTCTTCACACCTAAAAAGGGATGGGGTATCTCCGCGCAAAGAAAATCAAACCATACACAGTAGACAGAACTGCTGCCTCTACTTATTGCTACCTCCTAGGTAGGTGGAGCAAGAAATATGAAGAAGGTATGGGGGGTGTAGATATGGCGCTGTTCTGATGAAAATTGGTTGATGAATCAGCAATGGGTGATAGTGGTAAAGGTGATTATTTGAGACGTGTGCAGTTTAGAAAATTGATAAAATTAATAGTGAAAATTGGTTGGTGATTTTTGATGGCGTCTCGGCCGGTCGTTTGTTATAAAAAATATATAAAATGTGTCTACAATGAGGTTTTAGAGTGTTATCTGTGCCTTATAAGAGGAGCACTCTGAATACATTGAAAGAAATAGATGAAATTGGTAAGTAAAAGACCAGTTTTAGGAGAGGCTCGGCCGGGTGTTTGCTAGTTTATGAAAGGATTCTTTGAGGTTTTGTTAAAACCCGCTTTAACGGTATTTAAGTTAGTGTAGTGCTTCGTGATGTTAAAAAAGGGTTTTAATGTCAGTGGGGCAATGGTACCTCAGCCGGGTGTTTGTGACACCTTGCTCTAGCTGGTATGATGTATTTAATTAATTTGATGTATTAAAATACGCCCGGCCGAGACGCCATCAAAAATCACCAACCAATTTTCAGTATTAATTTTATCAATTTTTGAAGTAACACTTCTAAACTGCACATGTCTCAAATAATCATCTTTACCACTATCACCCATTGCCCGGAAAGCAAACACCCGGCAGAGCCAAACTTATTTAATTGTTTTATTATTTTTAATATCACATATATTTCATATTTTTAATATCACACATCAGGCTGATTCATCAACCAATTTTCATCAGAACAGCGCCATATCTACACCCCCCATTTCTTCACACCTGCCTAAAACTTTTGCACAGTACTGTATATATTGGAGTTGATTAACTAAAACTGGAGAGTGCAAAATCTGGTGCAGCTGTGCATGGTAGCCAATCAGTTTCTAACTTCAGCTTGTTCAATTAAGCTTTGACATAAAAACCCTGGAAGCTGATTGATTTCTATGCAGAGCTGTACCAGATTTTGCACTCTCCAGTTTTAGTAAATCAACCCCTCATGTGTGTGTGCATATATATATATATATATATATATATATATTGTGACAGCAGGAAGGTAAAGTCACCTGGTTGCATCCAGGGGGGTAGATATATTTCGCCCAGATTCAGGCTTTACGCTGACTTATACAGCTAGGTGGAGAGTTGTATAAGCCCAGCTGAGACTAGTGGGCTCATTGATGACTCATACCTCTAGGGAGAGGGCTGGGCGTCGTGCAGACAGGGAGTTGATGAGTCCAGCTGAACCTTGTCAGCTCATTTAGGCCTCTATAAGAAAGCCCAGCTTCATTAGATGTTAGCTCATGCCTGGAAGCAGACCTGTGTGGACTGTCTAGGGAGAGTGAACCCCTGTGCGGTGAGAGAAAGCCTGTGTGGCTATATTTTGCTTGGACATTTAAAACCAGGGACTAGGACAGCACTAGGCTGATCCCAGTCGTTAGTTAGGAAACCTGTAAGTTTAGTCAGAGGTCAAGTTGACCAGGATTTATTTTGTTTATGTTTTTTTTGCCTTGCTGTGTTTTTGTCACTGTAAATAGAAAATAAACCGCACCTTTTTGATTTTGAAAACCACAACCTCCGTCTGCTGGGCCTGTTTTGGGTGGGGAGCCCATCCCGGGGGTCACACATACCCGCTGCCGAGCTAGCCCCCTCACAGTTGGTGGAGAATGCGGGCAGTTTTTTTTAAGCCAGCATGGAGGAGATACTGAAGCAGCTGGCTCTAGCAAATGCCAATCAACAGCAGACAAATGCAGGTTTGCAAAAGAGCCTTGCAGCTCATCAACAGAGCCTTGCAGCTCAACAACAGAACTTCGCAGCCCAGCAGCAAGCTCATCAACAGAGCCTTGCAGCCCAGCAGCAAGCTCACCAACAGAGTCTGGAAGCTCAGCAACAAGCCCAGCAGCAATCTGAGGCCCGCTTCATAGACCTGTTACAGAAGCAAGAGCAGAGACTACAACAAATGGAAGCAGTAATGCAGCAACGTCCGCAGACCAGTGAGGAAAGCCGTCCCACTAATACCGCGTCCTTTGGGGTGAGTCGTTTATTGACAAAAATGACTGGAGAGGATGATCCAGAGGTATTTTTGACCACATTTGAAAGGACTGCTGAAAGAGAAAAGTGGCCTGAGGAGCAGTGGGCTGGACTGGTGGCTCCTCTGTTAACTGGTGAATCGCAGAAGGCTTACTATGACCTGGAGCCTGACCAAGCAAAAGACTATGTGATGCTAAAAGCTGAGATATTGGCAAGGCTGGGTGTCACCCAGGCTGTCCGGGCTCAGCGTGTGCATAACTGGACTTTCCAGCTTGGAAAACCCCCCAGGTCTCAAATGTATGATCTCATTCACCTGAGCAGAAAGTGGCTACAGCCAGAGACTTTGTCCGCACCAAAGATTGTGGAACGTGTTGTAATGGATCGGTTTTTGAGAGCTCTTCCTACTGCCATCCAAAAGTGGGTAAGCCATGGAGACCCAGAGACGGCCGATGGTCTTGTGGATCGTGTGGAGAAATACTTGGCTACAGAGAACCTGACGGCCTCTTCCAGAGACACTCGGACTTTCCACCCTAAGACCAGACCATCCCCAGGGGCGGATAAGATGATTCCAAGGGGTAAGGGTGGAGAGAGTGAGAGGGTGGGAGCTCTACCCCAAGTTTGGCGAGAACAGCCTGGGAAATCAGCGGCTCAAGAGGCGGCAAGAAGGATCATTTGCTACCGCTGCCGGCAAGCGGGACATATTGCAGCAAATTGCCCGGTTTTGGAGGAACCCATGCAGTGTGACTTTCTGACGGGCAGACGTCAGTCGCTGTGTGCGACAGTCGCATGCACTGCCATTCGGGGAACTGAGAAACATTTATGCAAAATGTGTATTAATGGTAGAAATGTTGTGGTATTGCTGGATTCAGGTAGCCTTGTGACCCTGATAAAGGCTGAGTTAGTTAAAACAGAGGTCTCTGGGAATAGCAAGGTAGCCGTTATTTGTGTGCATGGGGACACCCGAGAGTATCCAGTGACTACGGTGTGTTTCGAGACCCCCAAAGGTACCCTCTCTCATCCAGTGGGCTTAGTATCTCAGTTACCGCATGACGCCATTGTGGGAAGGGATTTTCCGAAGTTCTGGGAACTGTGGGATGATCCTGAGCCCCCCACTGGTGCCCCTATGTACCAGGAATGTGATAGCCAGAACTCCCCTGAGAGTGGTGAGGACTCTCCGGAATTTCCCTTGTCAGTATTGGCAGGGGAGACTCAAGAAACTGGAGAGGAGCCCACCTCCTCAGACGAAAACCTACCGTCTGTGGAGTTTTCTGGTCTTGAGGTTCACAGGGAAAACTTTGCCACAGAACAGTTGAAAGACCCCGCCCTAATAAAGGCACGGGAAAACGTAGTGAAAATAGATGGCGAGTTAGTGAACCCAGATAATACTGGCACTTACCCATACTTCAGCGTAGAGAAGGACCTACTGTATCGGGTGGCAAAAAGGGCAGAAGAAACCGTTGAGCAGCTTGTGGTGCCCAAACCTTACAGGAAGTTGGTGTTGGAGTTGGCCCATGGGCACATTCTTGGAGGTCATCTGGGGACAGAGAAAACCCGAGAGAGGGTATTACAGAGATTCTATTGGCCTGGGGTGATGAAGGACATAGAAAATTATTGTTCCTCCTGCCCTGTGTGTCAGAGGTCGGCCCCGATGCCACATTTCCGTAGCCCGCTGGTCCCTCTACCCATCATTGAGGTCCCGTTTGAGAGAATCGCAATGGATTTGGTAGGTCCTATAATCAAGTCCGCTAGGGGGCACCAGTACATATTGGTTATAATGGACTATGCCACCCGTTATCCAGAAGCGATCCCTCTCAGAAATACCTCGGCCAAAACCATAGCCAAAGAGCTATCTCTTGTTTTTAGCCGGGTGGGTATTTGTAAAGAACTGCTTACGGACCAAGGTACACCCTTTATGTCCCGGGTTATGAAAGAGCTGTGTAAATTGTTCAAAGTGACGCAATTGCGTACATCTGTGTATCACCCCCAAACCGATGGGCTGGTTGAAAGATTCAACAAAACCCTAAAACAAATGTTGAAGAAAGTGGTGGATAGAGATGGAAGGGATTGGGACTGTCTACTTCCTTATTTGATGTTTGCTATTAGGGAGGTGCCCCAATCCTCTACGGGATTCTCCCCCTTTGAGTTACTGTATGGGAGACACCCAAGAGGGCTGTTGGATATTGCCAAGGAAACTTGGGAAAGTGAGAGTTCTCCCCACAGGAGTGTGATTGAGCATGTCGCCCTGATGCAAGATCGAATTGCACAGGTAATGCCCATCGTGAAGGAACATTTGGCCCAAGCGCAGTTGGCACAGCAGAGAGTGTACAACCGTGGAGCCAAGACCCGTACCTTTTCCCCGGGGGATAGGATATTGGTACTTGTCCCTACGGTTGAAAGTAAATTCCTTGCCAAATGGCAAGGCCCCTACGAGATAATGGAAAAAGTGAGCGAAGTGAACTACAAGGTCAGACAACCAGGAAGGCGAAAGCCCGAACAGATCTATCACGTTAATCTGTTGAAAGCCTGGAGGGATAGAGAGTCCCTAGTCGCAGACACTTGGTCACCAGCTCAAACTGGTTGCATGATTCCTGAGGTTGGAATCGCAGCCACCTTGTCACAACCCCAACAACAGGAGGTTAAGGAGTTTGTACTTCGCAACAAGGAGGTATTCTCTGAGCTGCCGGGACAAACATCTGGGGTAGAGCATGACATTATTACCCCGCCCGGTGAAAGGGTGAAGTTAAAACCCTATCGGATCCCAGAGGCCCGACGGGAGGCAATACGGGAGGAAGTACAGAGAATGCTGAACTTAGGGGTGATAGAGGAGTCCCAAAGTGATTGGTCTAGTCCCATTGTGTTGGTGCCTAAACCGGATGGGAGCTGGCGATTTTGTAACGATTTTCGTCAGTTGAACAAAGTTACAAAATTTGACACCTACCCCATGCCACGTATAGATGAGTTGATCGACCGGCTGGGAACAGCCCGATACATGACGACTCTTGACCTCACAAAAGGGTATTGGCAAATCCCCCTGGCCAAGTCGGCCAAAGAGAAAACCGCATTTGTAACCCCAGACGGGGCGTTCCAATATAAAAGAATGCCGTTCGGGTTACAGAATGCGCCGGCCACATTCCAGCGGAAAATGGACCAGATGCTGAGGCCCCATCGGAAGTATGCTGCGGCTTACCTGGATGACATAATTGTCCATAGCACAGATTGGGCCTCACATCTGCCAAAAGTGCAAGCAGTCCTGGACTCTGTTCGGGAAGCAGGGTTTACGGCTAACCCCAAGAAGTGTACCATTGGGCAGGAGGAGGCCAAATATCTTGGGTACACCATTGGGAGGGGAGTAATAAAACCCCAACTCAACAAAGTCGAGGCCATCCAGAGTTGGCCACGTCCCAACAGCAAGAAGCAGGTACGAGCCTTTCTGGGAATCGCTGGGTATTATCGGCGATTCATTCCCCACTTTGCTTCTAAGGCTGTGCCCCTAACCAACCTGACGAAGGGGAAAGGGTCGGTCATGATTAAATGGACCCCCGAGGCTGAGGCAGCATTCCAATTCTTGAAACAAGCCTTATGTAGCCAGCCAGTGTTGTACTCACCCGACTTCTCTAGAGACTTTGTCGTACAAAGTGATGCGTCAGATGTGGGGTTAGGAGCAGTATTGTCCCAGGTCTGGAACGGGGAAGAGCACCCAGTCATTTACCTCAGCAGGAAGTTGAAGTCCCATGAGGTAAATTACGCCACCGTTGAAAAGGAGTGTTTAGCGGTGAAGTGGGCTCTAGATTCCCTTCGGTACTACCTGCTAGGTAGGCACTTTGACATGGTTACGGATCACGCTCCGTTAAAGTGGATGGCTCAAAACAAGGAAACAAATAGAAGAGTGAATAGGTGGTTCCTGGCCCTCCAGGAATTCAACTTCACAGTAAAGCATCGCCCTGGCGTTCAAATGGGGAATGTGGATGCTTTGTCTCGAGTACATGAATGCCTGATTGCTGGTGTTCCAACCCCGAGGTTAAAACAAGAGGGGGGGGTATGTGACAGCAGGAAGGTAAAGTCACCTGGTTGCATCCAGGGGGGTAGATATATTTCGCCCAGATTCAGGCTTTACGCTGACTTATACAGCTAGGTGGAGAGTTGTATAAGCCCAGCTGAGACTAGTGGGCTCATTGATGACTCATACCTCTAGGGAGAGGGCTGGGCGTCGTGCAGACAGGGAGTTGATGAGTCCAGCTGAACCTTGTCAGCTCATTTAGGCCTCTATAAGAAAGCCCAGCTTCATTAGATGTTAGCTCATGCCTGGAAGCAGACCTGTGTGGACTGTCTAGGGAGAGTGAACCCCTGTGCGGTGAGAGAAAGCCTGTGTGGCTATATTTTGCTTGGACATTTAAAACCAGGGACTAGGACAGCACTAGGCTGATCCCAGTCGTTAGTTAGGAAACCTGTAAGTTTAGTCAGAGGTCAAGTTGACCAGGATTTATTTTGTTTATGTTTTTTTTGCCTTGCTGTGTTTTTGTCACTGTAAATAGAAAATAAACCGCACCTTTTTGATTTTGAAAACCACAACCTCCGTCTGCTGGGCCTGTTTTGGGTGGGGAGCCCATCCCGGGGGTCACACATACCCGCTGCCGAGCTAGCCCCCTCACAATATATATATATATATATATCAGGGGCGGATCCAGGGGGGGGGCAACAGGGCAATTGCCCCCCCCCCCCCAAGACCATCTGTCACACTCGCTTGCTCTGTTTTTTTGCGCCTGATCTTCCGGACTTTGGGGACCCGGTACTGGCCAGCCATAGGTCCCCTGGACCCAGAACTTGGTACACATGTAGCCCCATGTCTCCTCTACCAGTGTGCAAAGTTTGGTGTCAGGGAGACCTACGGCCGGGGAGAACCGATTTTTCAAAGCCGGGCACCCCTTCCATAGATTCCAATGTTAAACGTCATTTCTCTGGTGATTTTGCGGACCCGGTACTCGCTGGCCATAGGTCCCCTGGACCCCATAATTAGCACACATGTAGCCCCATGTCTCCTCTACAAGTGTTCAAAGTTTGGTGTCTGGGAGACTTACGGCCGGGGAGAATAGATTTTTCAAAGCCGGGCACTCCTTCCATAGACTCCCATGTTAAACATCAGTCTAGTCATGGGCACAGTGAAGCATGGGCACAGAGAGGCATGGGCACAGTGAGACAAAGTGAGGCACAGTGAGGCATGCAGATGGACACCCTAGGCTTATACTCGAGTCAATACATTTTCCCATTTTTTTGTGGTAAAATTAGGTGCCTCGGCTTATATTCGGGTCGGCTTATACTCGAGTATATACAGTACTTGTTCTGCGGTTGCCGCTGCCTCTCTGAGTCTCTCTCTCAGTTTCTCACATCAGCCGATCAGCGGCGCCGAGAGAGAGACTCGTCTAATGTAGTTACGCAGCGCACTGACACGATACCAGGAGCGGAGGAGGAGGTGGGTGGAGCCTCTTCCCTGCACTCGTTGCTAACGCCTGGGCCTCTTGGCATCTAGCAATGAGTCACGTCAGTGAGTCACGTCGGGCCGCTCTGCGGGCAGGTGCGATAGCGTGCGGCTCCACAGACGGGTAAGAAAGCGGGCGGCTCCTGGGCAGACCGTGCTGCTCAGTGTGTTGGCAGCGCAGGTGAGAGTGAGAGAGCAGGCTCAGTGTGGCAGCTGGCCAATCAGCTAGCCGGGAGCGGGGGAGCAGAGAGATGAGATCATCTCTCACCGCCCGTGCCTGCCCTGCATTCCTGCAGTGACTTCCACCCTCACTGTGCAGGCAGCAGAGAGATTACATTATCTCTCTGCTGCCTGACTCTGGGAGTCTGGGACACAGCAAGAGACAACCAAAACTACACCTTAGCAGGCAAGTTAGTGACAATCCACCAATTGTGTCAGGTGATGTGGCAAATGACAATCTGCATCTGGTGGCAGGCAAGTGACAATCAGCAAGGTGTGGCAGGTGAGTGGCAAGTGACAATCCGCAAGGTGTGGCTACTGACAATCCACAAGGTGTGGCAGGTGATATGGCAAGTGACAATCCACAAGGTGTGGCTAGTGACAATCTGCAAGGTGTGGCAGGTGATGTGGCAAGTGACAATCCACAAGGTGTGGCAAGTGACAATCCACAAGATGTGGCAGGTGACGTGGCAAGTGACAATCTGCAACGTGTGGCAAGTGACACGCTCAGGGCTCCCACTAATTGCAGGCGACGGTGGCAAGTGACACACTCGGGGCTCCCACTGATTCTGCATTGAACTATTTAATTTTATATTACAATGTAATAATAGAAATAATGCGCTTCAATCATCCTGACACCATAACAACCATGGTGCCGGGATGATTGAAGCGCCGACACCTGCCATTTCCCCGATAAATTTCCCACAAAAAAAACATTTTTTGCCAGTGCCCCTCCCGAGAAAAGACTCTGGATCCGCCCCTGATATATATATATATATATATATATATATATATATTTGTGCGTGGACTATTAGGAATATCAGATACATATTGGGACTTAATCGATAACATTTTAAAATCAATCGATGTTAAATCGATTACACAACATTTTTTCTTTTGTTAAACAAATCTTGAATTTATTATGATCAATCATTACCCATTTGCCAACCGTGCTATATATACGAATTGGTTGGCCAATTCTAGGAAGGTGTCATATGAAGTTCTCTTGTGATTGCGCCCGCTGCACGCTTTGTAATCGCTGTGTCCTTGGGACACAGCTGATCACAGATCGGGGTAAAGGACCAATAACAGCGGCCATTTACTAAGTGAGCAACTGTGTCCGATCACAGCTGATTATGACATAAACACAAGTCGGTTATCGGCATTCGTGAGGAGAGGAGAGCCGGTAACTGGCTTGTGTGAAAGGCACATCTACACTGATTATCAGTGCCCATTAGTGCAGCCTATCAGTGCAGCCTCATCAGCGCACATTATTACCTGTTTGCAAAATTGTATAAAAAGCTATGAATTTTTATTTATTTTTTTAACATTTTTTAGTTTATTTTGCAAAAATACCCAGTGGTGATTAAATACTACCAAAGGAAAGCTATATTTGTGTGAAAAAAAATGATAAAAATGTCATATGGGTACAGTGTAGCAGGTCTGCGCAATTGTCATTCAAGGTGTGACAGCTCTAAAAGCTGGAAGGGGGTAAAAGTGCCCAGTAGGCAAGTGGTTAAAGGATAAGTTCACCTTTGTGAACATATTACAGGTTCCACCCATTTCTAGGGTGGAACCTGTAACATGTTCCCAATGCTGCCCCATCCCCCACTACCTCCCTGTGACAGCAGAACAGGGAGAAGTGCCCTGTACTAGCTGTCACTTGTCACACGGCCGCGTCATTCATTCACACACAGTACATATGAATCATGAGGGGGAACTCCACGCCAAATTTTAAATAAAAAACCGACATGGGCCGGCCAGGAGCATACCAGGCCCTTAGGTCTGGTATGGATTTTAAGCGGAACCCCCTACGCCGGAAAAACGGCGTGCGGGTCCCCCCAAAATCCATACCAGACCCTTATCCGAGCACGCAGCACGACCGGTCAGGAAAAGGGGTAAGGACGAGCGAGCCCCCACCCCCCTCCTGAACCATACCAGGCTGCATGCCCTCAACATGGGGGGGTGGGTGCTTTGGGGCAGGGGGGCGCCCTCCGGCTCCCCCCTGCCCCAAAGCACCTTGCACCTTTTTTTCCACCAGGTGAATGGGTAGGGGTACGATGTACCCCATATTCATAAACATAGGGTGGGGGCCGGGATCTAGGGGGCCCCCTTATTAAAGGGGGCTCCCGGATTCCGATAAGCCCCCCGCCCGCAGACCCCGACAACCAACGGCCAGGGTTGTCGGGCAGAGTCCCTTGTCCTCATCAACATGGGGGCAAGGTGCTTTGGGGTGCTTTGGGGTGGGGGGGCCGCAGGGTGCCTGTTCTGTCTCAACTACAAAGCGATAAAGTTCATCTCCAGGTTTAAGTAGGCCTTACTCAAGCTGGTTTGATATTCATCCCTTGCATCGATACAGGCAGTTTAACTCAATGAATAAACTCACAGTTAGGACGACAGACGATGAATCCTTTCGAATGTTCCGTTTAATGATGGATATTCATAGGTAGAAAAACATTGCAGTTGTAAGCCACATGTAAGATGTTAGCATGGAAGAAATACAGGAGTAATGACCAGAATCAGGAAGTGGAGGAGACATATAAAGAACTACGGTGAGAGAGAGAGTTCAGCTAGAAAGAAGGGGACAGATCTTAAAGACACAGAGCAAGAATAATCACATAGTGTAACACAACACTCCCCGTCTGAAATCTTTAGATTTCATAACCTCAAACTAAAATATATATTTTCAAAAAGTCCAATACTGACGAATGTCCTGGAACCTGTAATGAAAAACATGCAAAAAGCAAATAATAAACGTAAGTTCAACAGGATGAAGAACATAAAGTCACAGTATGATGTCTTCAAATAATTCCAAAGTTCTGAGTAGAACCTGTAGATGGCAGCAATGTACTCCCCGCCGTGCCAACAGCATGACTAGTCCTTGCACAAGTCACTCACCTGGCAAAAGGAGTACTAACTCTGTAATTGGTTGACTAAAGGTTTGTGTCGATCCTCCCTTGGTTACCTTGACTTCTACCTTCCGGACTTTGTTATCGTCGCTGGGCATAACTTTAGTAATAAGACCCATAGGCCACTCATTCCGACAAACTTCCTTGTCTTTTAGAAGGATGAGGTCTCCAACCTTAAGATTCGGCTTAGATGCTTGCCATTTGTTACGACCTTGAAGGTGATGAAGATACTTTTTCTTCCAGCGATGCCAGAACACATTGGCTAGATGCTGCACCTGCTTCCATTGATGCCTGTAATGGTGTGACCGCAGCTTCTGTTTTGTACTTACAGAAGTGTAGAGTGAGGTGTTCACAGTTCTTATTTCCTTATCATCTTCAGGGCTTACTAGTCCATAGGTGGTGTCGATAGTGGGTGAGTGGGAGTCCTCACACATAAACCTTGGAGGTGACAGCCATAAGCTGTCCTGAAGAGCAGCAGGTGACACGGCTCTGGTCCCACAGTCAGCTGGGTTGAGTTCAGTGGGAACGTGATGCCATTGACTTGGTAGAGAGAATCTCTTGATACGTTCAACCCTGTTGCTGACGAACACATAAAATTGTTTTGTTTGGTTGTTTATGTAACCAAGTACTACCTTACTGTCTGTATAGAAGGTGAAAGAATCAATTTTAGTGTCCATTTCACTTCGTATGACCTCTGCAATTTCTACTGCTAGCACGGCTGCACAAAGTTCAAGTCTTGGTATGGTATGTGCAGGCTTGGGAGTGAGTTTTACCTTGCCTAGGACAAAACTACAGTGTGATTCTCCATTCAGTTCAGAGGTCTTCAAATAGGCTACTGCAGCAATAGCTTCAACTGATGCATCAGAGAAAATATGAATCTCTCTCCGGTTAGCAGTTGAAGTGGAACCTGGAACATAGCAACGGGGAATCTGAAGTTTTTCTAGTGACTTCAAAGAGTATCTCCACCTTTCCCACCTTTCCCACTTGTGTTGATTCTTACTAGGCAAGGGAGTATCCCAGTCTATGTTCTCAGTAGACAACTGTCTTAGTAAAATCTTACCTTGAATGGTAACTGGAGCAAGGAAACCCAGTGGGTCATAGATGCTATTCACCACGGACAGGACTCCTCTCTTAGTGAAGGGTTTGTCACAAGTTGACACTTGGAAGGTGAATTTGTCTTGTTTGATGTTCCACAACAAACCCAGGCTGTACAGGAGGCACATCTGTACCTAAGTCAAGGTTTTTTAGACTAGTGGCATAGTCCTCAGAGTGAAAGGCATTCATAAGTTCCTGGCTGTTGGATATAATCTTGTGCAGTCTAAGGTTTGCTACAGACAGCATCTCCTTTGTTCTGGTGAGAAGATCAATTGCTTCTTTAGCAGTTGGAAAGGACTTAAGTGCGTCGTCAACGTAGAAGTTTCTTTCAACAAATTGACGGGCATCAGATCCATATTCAACTTCTCCAGTCTGAGCTGTTCTCCTTAGCCCATAAGTTGCCACTGCTGGGGAAGGACTGTTACCGAAGACATGTACCTTCATGCGATAATCTATAACTTCCTTGTTGAGGTCATTGTCCTTGTGCCATAGAAACCTGAGGTAGTTTCTGTTGTCTTCTCTGACGATGAAGCAGTGAAACATCTGTTGAATGTCGGCCATTACTGCTACAGGCTCTTGTCTGAAACGAATCAAGACTCCTATTAGACTGTTGTTCAAGTTGGGTCCCGTAAGGAGCATGTTGTTAAGAGAAACACCTTCGTGCTGAGCACTGGTATCAAAGACAACTCTGATTTGGTCTGGTTTGCGTGGGTGATACACGCCAAAGGATGGAAGGTACCAGCATTGTTCTCCCTCCTTTAGTGGGGGAGAAGGCTCTGCATGATCTCTGTCAAATACATTTTGCATAAAGTCCACAAAGTGTTTTTGCATCTCTGGTTTCCTGCTTAAGTTTCGCTTTAAGGAGGAGAATCTACTGATGGCCTGCTGTAAGTTGTTGGGCAATCTCTCTCTTGGGAGACGAAAGGGTAGGGGTGCTACCCAGTTATTGGAGTCATCTTGAAAGAACTCATTGTCCATTACCTTGATGAATTCCTTGTCTTCCATTGAAGGAGCCAGTATGTCATCTTCACTGGTTGCATTAAACACTGTAGAGCCGAAGTCGCCATCATGGCAGGAGAAAGGGCTTGTGTCACCTGAGATACCATGTTGCCATTCGTGGCTGGCTATCTTCTCTTTCACCCAGTAGTGATGTGGACATGGCTCAAAGTAAGTGTTTCGGCCATTTGGCAGAACATTTGTCTTGAATGACGAAATGTTGGTAGGTCTTTTCATTTTGCCTATGCAGACATTGCCTATGATGACCCACCCTAGATCCGTGCGCTGGGCAAATGGGGCATCTGGGGGTCCAATGACTTGTCTGTGTACCTTGTGAACTCTTAGAATGTCTCTTCCTAACAGAAGAAGGATCTGAGCATCTTTGTCAAGCGGCGGTATCACATTTGCTATTACCTTGAGGTGAGGGTGATGGAAAGCAGCAGCTGGAGTAGGGATTTCTTCCCTGTTAGCAGGTATCTGATTGCACTCAACAAGTGTAGGTAAGGGTAATTGCAAGTTACCTTTGAGAGAAGATACCATGAGTCCATGAGCCCTTCTTCCAGAAACCTCTATAGTTCCACTACAGGTACCCAAGGTGTAAGGATGAGCTTCGCCTTTTATTTCAAATAGATTGAAAAATTCCGATTTTGCAAGTGATCGATTGCTCTGATCGTCTAAGATAGCATATGCCTTTAGAGACTTTTCTGGTTGATCCTTGTGGTATATGTTCACCAAGCATATCTTAGCACAGGACTTACCACAGCGGTCTTCTCCACAAACTTCAGTGCAGGATGAAGAAATGATGGTAGAATTAGGCACTTGGTCTGTATTCTCCCCGCCATGCGTTAACCTGGGAGGAGTGTTGGCAGGTTGTGCAGAGCTGGGCTCAAGAGGATGGAGGGCTTGCACATGTTCTTCAGAGCCACACTCTATGCACTTGATGGACACATTACAGTCCCTTGCAAAATGTTCTGTAGAAGCACAGCACCTGAAACATACCCTAAATGTCTTTAAAAGCTCCTTGCGCTCTTCCAGAGGCTTTTTCCTAAAGCCGATACATTTATTGAGGGGGTGTGGCTTCTTGTGTATGGGACACTCTCTGTTAGGGTTTTCAATCTTCCTACTCTGTTTGTTCGTGGCCAGAACTGTGGTAGGAGTGGGAAGGATGTCAGTCTTTTTCACGGACACTGGGCCTCTATGGTTTCTATAGTTGCCCTGAAGACTGGTACTCTTAGGAAAGGATGAGAAGAGGCTGTACTCACCGTAGGAAAAACTTGGATCGTTCTTGGTCTCTGCAATTTCCCTGATGAATTCACAGAAGAAAGAGAATGGAGGGAAGGAAACCTTGTTCTCTCTTTTGTATGATGACCCTAGTGCAGTCCATTTCTCTTGCAAACCATACGGGAGCTTGGAGACAATTGGGTTTACCCCTCTTGGAGTGTCAAGGTAACTGAGTCCAGGTAGTTTTGGGTCTGTCTTGGCTAGCTGAAGCTCAAGGAGAAGGTCACTCAGTCTCTGGAACTCCTTGTTGTCCTTACCGGTTATGTTTAGGAAAGTTTCCAGACGCATGAACAAAGCATTTTCTATAGCTTCTGGACTGCCATAACTTTGCTCTAGTCGTTCCCATGCAGCTGTGAGGCCTGCAGTAGGATTGTCCATGAAAACCGATCTTAATGGCTTAACACGTGCAGCAGATAGAGGACCAAGCCATTTGATCAGCAGATTCAATTCTTGATCAGCTGTAATGCCAATATTGCTGATTGTAGTTCTGAAGGCACATTTCCAACTTCTGTAGTTCTCAGGTTGGTCATCAAAACTTGTAAGACCAGTCTTTGTGAGCTCTCTGCGAAGCATGTACCTCACAAACTCTTCTGTCTCAGTTGTCTCCGCCTTTATGTGAGATGCTGTTGGCTGTATGGTGCTGATTGCGTTATCTTTGACATTGTTGTTAAAGGACACAGGGAAATATGGTGCAGCAGATGCATCCAGGTGAGTTGCTTGCTTGAAGTCAGTTGTTCCAATGGTACGTTGATTCAAGGCTGTACCGATGACTGGAGATTGATGACTTGCCTGAAGCTTGCGCTGATGCTCTGTGACGTATGAAGGCAGGCAAGGTAGGCAGGTAGGAAATGCAGTGGAGTGATTTTGAGTGCAGGAAGTTGCTGGAACCTCTTTAACTTGAAGCTGTGAAGGAGTCTCTATGTAGTCGGGAGCATTGGAGACAATGGAGTGTGCACTGCAGTGGCTTAGGACATAGTCTTTAGTGCGTTTGAGGGGGTCTTCCATATCTGCTATGTTTAGGTTAATGCTGTCTTTCTCACTTGCACCTTTGTCTGCACTGATAGCTTGCTGTAGGACCCTTAGCTTTGCCATAGCTGCGTCATGTTTACACTGTTAATTTAAGGTTTCCATTGTTGCTCTTTGTCGTGCTGACTGCGCTTCCAACTCTGCCCTTTGACGTGCTGACTGCGCTTCCAACTCTGCCCTTTGACGTGCTGACTGCGCTTCCAACTCTGCTCTTTTTTCTGCATATGCCGCCTGCACTTTGCTGGCTTCCACTTCAGCGCGGGCATTAATAAGTCGCTCACTGAGTGTTGAGTATCTTGAACTATGGGATCTTGACGAGTTTTTAGAACGTCTGGTGGAAACAGATCTGTGAGATGCAGTGTCCTGTAACAGCTTTATTTTTGCTTCTGCCTTTAATCTGGTTTGCTGGATAAAACTGTCTCTTTCAATATTGAGAGCATTGACGCGCTTTAATTGCATCATCGCATTTTCTGACTTCATGTTTTGTAAGACATTAGTGAATTTGATGCTGGTAAGCTGATAAAGCTCATATGAGGCAGAAAGTTGTTTAATGGCGCCCTCTAGTGTCAGTAGTTCACGTTCAACAGACACTGTATTGGCTTCAGCAAGGATTTTCTCCCAGACTAATTCCAAGCTATTTGACAATTCAGTCCTTGAAGCTTCATAATTCTCCATTACTTTCCAAGTGGGTTTAACTGAGCGTTTGGGTAACTCAGTTTCTTCAGGAACTTGTGGGGAGGTAGATGTGAGTTCACATGCAGAAGCTTGGTCACTCATGATAGCAGACTGACTGTGAAAGCAGGCAGGATCTGTGATCTGTGTGCTGAAATATGACACTGTGCAGATTGTCTCAGGCTATAAGGCTGCCATGTGCTGCTCTGTCCCTTCTGTCTTGCTATGAGGGCAGTAAATCTTGTCTGTTTCAGTACTGACATGCAGAAATCTTGTAATTAGGCTGTGAAACTCCGTTTTTCTACTGTTCTGTCTCAACTACAAAGCGATAAAGTTCATCTCCAGGTTTAAGTAGGCCTTACTCAAGCTGGTTTGATATTCATCCCTTGCATCGATACAGGCAGTTTAACTCAATGAATAAACTCACAGTTAGGACGACAGACGATGAATCCTTTCGAATGTTCCGTTTAATGATGGATATTCATAGGTAGAAAAACGTTGCAGTTGTAAGCCACATGTAAGATGTTAGCATGGAAGAAATACAGGAGTAATGACCAGAATCAGGAAGTGGAGGAGACATATAAAGAACTACGGTGAGAGAGAGAGTTCAGCTAGAAAGAAGGGGACAGATCTTAAAGACACAGAGCAAGAATAATCACATAGTGTAACACAACAGTGCCCCCTGCCCCAAAGCACCCACCCCACCAAACCCCCATGTTAAGGGCATGCGCCTGGTACGGTTCAGGAGGGGGGGGCGCTCACTCGTCCCCACCCCCTTTCCTGACTGGCCGGGCTGCGTGTTTGGATAAGGGTCTGGTATGGATTTTGGGGGGACTCCCCACGCCGTTTTTTCGGCGTAGGGGTTCCGCTTAAAATCCATACCAGACCTAAGGGCCTGGTATGCTCCTGGAGGGGAACCCATGCTGGTTTTTATTTAAAATTTGGCGTGGAGTTCCCCCCTCATGATAACAGCGGCTTCCCTCCCCTCCCCTCTCCTCTCCCAGATCAGCAAATCCGCAGCTAGAACGCAGACGAACCTCTGAACCACTGATTGATATCTTGCCAAAGACTCCGGAGCTCAAAAACGCAAGTGTGAATCCAGCCTCACTCCGATGGAATTCCGTCGGAATTCCGATGTGATTTTGGCCGGTCAAAAGTCAGACTGTGTGTACGGGGCATTAAGTGTTGATGAGTGATTGTAACTAGGATATTATGTGAAAAGAAATACATAATAATATGATATCAAATATAAGAAATTGTGGTTACACTAATGCCTTGTAGACACGATAGGAATTTCTGATGAAAAAAGTCTGATGGAATTTTTTCATCAGAAATTCCTATCGTGTGTGGGCCCATCAGACTTTTTGCCATAGGATTTTAGAAATAGAACATGTTTTAAATGTTTATGATGGAAAAAAAATCCTATGGGAAATTCCGATCGTCTGTGTGGAACTCCGTCTGAGAAAAAACCCACGCATGCTCAGAATCAAGTCGACGCATGCCCGGAAGCATTGAACTTCATTTTTCTTGGCTCATCGTAGTGTTTTACGTCACCGCGCTTTAGACGGTCAGAATTTAGTCTGACAGTGTGTATGCAAGACTGATGGAAGACAGCTTGAACGGAATTCTGACAGAAAATTCCATCGGATTTTATCCCATAGGAAATTCCTATCGTGTGTACAGGGCATAAGGCCTCAAGATCCTCCCCCCTAGAGAAAGGTGCTTCTCCTATTTTTCTTTAAAAAAACATTTTATGTTTGATCGCAATAAATGAAAGCTCTACACGTGCATTAACAATGCTAAATGTCAGGATAATACAGGAACAAAAAATATAATCAGCATTGTAGGTAAGGAAAACAATTCACAGCTTTTTCTTCCTTTTATTTGCATCCAAAATCCATCTAACATCTAACATTTCCTGTGGTTGTTCCTGAAAAGGCTTATGACAAAATGGATAAGGCTGGCTACACAGGATATGCTGCTTGCAGGAAAAGTTTTTATCTTGTTTGGCAGAAAAGTCCTGTCAGCTGATGATACGCCGCCGCTGTCGTTAAACAAGGTGTGTATTTTGTCTTCTTTTAACCCTTTGATTTTTTCTAAACAGTATTATACTTTAAACTTGTTGTCTGTATTTTTCCAACAATCACAAGTTATAAAATCCTTTGGTATTCGACAAGAAACTCAAAGTGGGAGGGATGATGCTTGGATCTTAAAAATACTTTTTTATATTTTTTACATGTTTATGCTGTTTTTGACCTCCAGAAATAAAAGGTCCATTAGCTCCATTTTAACTTACACTACCTGCCTGGAGTTTGCATGTTCTCCCTGTGCCTGCGTGGGTTTCCTCCGAGTACTCCGGTTTCCTCCTACACTCCAAAGACATACTGGTAGGTTAATTAACTCCTGTCTAAATTGGCACTATTATATGTATGAATGTGTGTTAGGGACCTTAGATAGTAAGCTCCTTGTGGGCAGGGACTGGTGTGAATGTACAATATATATGTAAAGCGCTGCGTAAAGTTACGGCGCTATATAAGTAAAAAATCAAGAAATGGTGTTGCGCTCCACAATAAATATTAAAGTGCTGGTCTATAACATAAAAAAATAATATATATATATATATATATATATATATATATATATATATGTAGCGGGGTGTCACTTTAAGAACCCAAAGACTACCATACCCAGGGTACAACGGGGCACCCAGGGTGCTTTTCCCAGCGCAAGGACTGCTGGGGTGGACTACTTAAGAGGGGGCTGTCATGGAGATCCTGCCAGAAACAGGTGCCCCGGACTTCCTGGTCTCCGTTCGCGCGTGCGTCCAGCGGGCGGCGCCAGAGAGACTATTTAAACCTGTCATTTACAGACAGTCCCTGCTGTCTGCTCTACAGCGTTGTTTGCTAAACCCTGATCTGAGACCATACCTGTGCTAAAAGACCCGGCTTACCTTGACCAACCTGTTATCTGCCTGCACCCGACCCCGGCTTGTTGTGACTACCCTTTGCCTGCATCCTGTACTTCTGCTGCCCGCCTGATATCTGACCCGGCCTGTTTACTACCCTGTTCCTGGTTCCGATCCAGTTTGCTAGACCGATCCAGTCTGCTGAGCTGTCTCAGATCCAGCCTGCTAAGCTGAACCTGCCTGCTAGCTGATCCTGTCTGCTGTGCTTCTTCTGATCCAGTCTGCGAGACCGATTCAGTCTGCTGAACTGTCCCAGATCCAGCCTGCTAAGCTGAACCTGCCTGCTAGCTGATCCTGTCTGCTGTGCTTCTTCCGATCCAGTCTGCGAGACCGATCCAGTCTGCTGTGCTACTTCCGATCCAGCCTGCTAGCCGTTCCAGTTCCGGTATTCTGCAAGGAAGCTTCCGGGTGTTTGAATCACCACCTCACCACAATTGATCCTGCCAGGCACCCGTGCCACTCCTTACTCCTGTGTCAACTGTTACCTTACCAGGGGGTCGGGAGTGGGAGCCGTAAGGGAGGCCGTCCCCTGCAATTCGGGCTCACTACCATCAGGTACGTGACAGTAGCAGACAGCCATGCCTGAGCCTGAGCAGGGAGCCTCCCCTATGGAAGATCTGTGTCAGCATCTGGCAGATCTAACCGAAGCAGTCAAGGACCTTCAACAAAACTACACCCGGCTGGAAGAACGGTTACTGGTTCTTCCCAACGCTACCGGAACCCAAGGATTTCCCCATGCTTCCACCTCTTACTCTGGGACTGAGCCAACCCAAACAATAGTAATGCTTTCTCCAGAACCTAGGGTCCCTGCACCCGAAAGATTTTCCGGAAATCGAAGTAGCTTTAGGGCTTTTCGCAACTCTTGCGAACTATACTTCACCCTCCAGCCACGAACCTTCGCTCTGGAAATCACTAAAGTGGGCTTTGTGGTTTCCCTGCTTACCGGGGACCCCCAAGCCTGGGCCCACCGTCTCCTGGAACGAAAGGACATAGTTCTGACCAACCTTGCCTCCTTCTTTGACGCTATTCAGGAACTGCAGAAACGGCTTTGCGTACCCTTCAGCAGGGACGCAGGGCGGCAGAGGACTACGTGACCGAGTTTAGGCGGTGGAGCGCAGATACAGACTGGAACGATGCCGCTCTCCGTCACCAGTTCCGCATGGGACTCTCTGATTCTCTGAAAGATGAGCTGGCTAGAGTTGGGGTGCCACAGACTTTGAATGCGTTGATCGATTTAACCATACAGATCGATCGACGCCTAAGAGAACGAAGGGCTGAGAGAGCTACAGGGTTTTCTCACCCAACCTGGATGCTCCCAAGGGCTCCAAGTCACCTGCACCCAGTACCCGCTGCATCACCAGCTCCCGCACCCAACGCACCTGAGCCCATGCAGCTTGGGGTTCTTCGTCCTTCCCTTACCCCGGAGGAGCGACAACGTCGTCGGATGAACAATCTGTGTCTGTATTGCGGAGGGCCCGGACATTAGGTTAGGAACTGCCCTCTGAAGCTCCGTAAATGTCTCTCTATGATTCCTGAATACACGGGTCCTATAGCCAAGACCGCATCTCACCTGGCCCTTTCAGTCTCATTGCAGCTTTCAGGAAAGACCCTACCAACCCCCGCCATTATTGATTCTGGGGCCTGCAGTTGTTTCATGGACTCTTCATTCGCTGCTAAACATCGGATTCCTCTCCTTCCCAAGAGCCATGGACTCTCTGTTCACCTGGCTGATGGGTCTGCTATTAAATCCGGCCCTGTAGTTCTAGAGACTGCTCCTATTTCTGCTGTCATTTCCAGCTCCCACCACGAACTGTTACGTATGGACATCATCTCTTCTCCATTATTCCCTGTGATCCTCGGTATGCCCTGGCTGCAAGCTCACAACCCTGCCATCAACTGGGCCACAGGGGAAGTCACCTTCTCGTCACCTTATTGCCAGCAGTTCTGTGGCTCTCACGCCCCTCATGGGCCTTCTAACCTGCTCTGCCTGGATTCAGAAGCTGAATTACGTCAGTCTATTCAAGAAGTCTATCATGAGTACCTGGATGTATTCAGTAAACAACGGGCGGAGGGTCTACCACCCCATCGAGCCTACGACTGCCCCATTGAACTATTACCTGGGGCTGAAATCCCATTTGGAAGGATTTTTCCGTTGACAGAGGTTGAACAGGGGGCACTAAGGGAATACGTTGACGAGAACCTGAAGAAGGGGTTTATTCGCCCATCCACGTCTCCAGCAGGCGCGGGCATCTTTTTCGTCGAGAAAAAGGACCATACCCTTCGTCCTTGCGTGGATTACCGCGAATTAAATAAAATTACGGTGAAGAACCGTTATCCCCTTCCTTTGATGCCAGAGTTATTCCAGAGACTGGGGGCTGCCAATGTCTTCACCAAGCTTGATCTCCGTGGAGCCTATAATTTGGTCCGCATCAGGGACGGAGATGAGTGGAAGACTGCTTTCCGTACTCGATTTGGGCACTTCGAGTATTTGGTGATGCCTTTCGGGTTGTGCAATGCCCCCGCCACATTTCAATACTTCATTAATGATGCCCTTCGGGACTTTCTGGACTTATTTGTTATCGTCTATCTAAACGACATATTCATTTTCTCTTCCTCCCTCGAATCCCATCGCAGGCATGTCAAGAGTGTGTTAGCCCGGCTTCGACAACATGGCCTATATGCGAAAGCCGAAAAATGTGCGTTCGAGCAGGGAAGTATACCATTCTTGGGATTAATCATCTCCAGTGAGGGCATCGAGATGGACCCCCAGAAGATTGCTGCAATCCTAGACTGGCCAGTCCCTACAGACAAGAAGGGAATCCAACGTTTTGTCGGCTTTGCCAATTTTTACCGCAAGTTCATCAGAGGATTTTCGGCCATCATTGCACCAATCACTCAATTAACCCAACAGGGGAACCGCTTCCATTGGTCCTCCGAGGCCCAAAAGGCCTTTGAGACCCTTAAGGGACTTTTTACCTCTGCCTCCGTCTTAAAGCATCCGGATTCCTCTTTGCCATTCGTCCTCGAGGTAGACGCATCCGAAATCGCTGTAGGGGCAATATTGTCCCAGAGACAAGGAACCAAGGCCCTGCTTCACCCAGTGGCCTTCTTCTCACGCAAGTTGTCAACAGCAGAGAGGAACTACGATGTGGGGGATCGGGAGTTGCTGGCGATTAAGTCTGCGCTAGAAGAATGGCGCTATCTGCTGGAGGGAGCTGCCCATCCAATTCTGATATTTACTGACCATAAGAACCTGGAATATCTGAGATCCGCAAAGAGACTGAAACCACGACAGGCCAGATGGGCGCTCTTTTTCTCCAGGTTTTCGTTCCATGTCACGTATCGTCCAGGCTCCAAGAACACTAAGCCTGACGCCTTGTCTCGGATGTTTCACAAACCCAAAGAAGTTTCTCTTCCGGATACCATCCTTGCCCCTGGGAATTTCCTCTTGCTTCAGGAAAACCTGCTCTCCAGACTTAAACAAGCCTCCGCAGGGCAGTTGCCCTCTCCTGAATTGGAACTGCAGGTTAAGGACGGGTTGCTCTGGCATAAGGACAAGATCTATATCCCCAAGGATCTACGAGTATCTGTCCTGGAACTCTGCCACGACCATGCATTAGCCGGGCACTTTGGCATAGCGAAGACCACCGACTTGGTACAGCGTACCTTTTGGTGGCCTCAATTACGGGAAGATTGTAAAGAATTTGTGGAGTCCTGCACTACCTGCATCAGGAACAAGACTCATAGAACCAAGGCCTGGGGCTTATTAAGACCTTTGCCTGTTCCAGACAGACCATGGAGGATGTTATCCATAGACTTCATTGTCGAGTTACCTCCAGCAGAAGATCATACCACTATCTTTGTGATAGTCGATCGTCTGTCCAAAATGGCACACTTTATTCCTATGAAAGGCACTCCCTCTGCCCCTGAAACAGCACAGGCATTTATCAAGGAAATCGTCAGACTCCACGGGGTACCAGCCAACATTGTTTCAGATCGAGGGGTACAGTTCACCTCCCGCTTCTGGAGGTCCCTCTGTAAGGCCTTGGATATAGAACTGTCATTCTCTTCCGCCTATCACCCCCAGACCAATGGACAGACTGAGAGGACTAACCAAACTCTGGAGCAGTACCTGCGCTGCTTCTCCTCTTTTACACAAGATAACTGGATTTCCCTGCTTCCTTTGGCCGAATTCGCCTACAACAACTCCATCCACTCCGCCACCAAGCAGACCCCGTTCTTTGCCAACTTTGGTTTTCACCCTTCATTCCTACCCAATTCTCTTCCCGAATGTGCGGTGCCAGCAGTACAGGAGAAAATAAATTTCTTTTCCACCAATAACCAACTTTTGCAGGAAACTATGACCAGGACCCAGGAACACAACAAATTAACTTTTGACAAGAAGAGACGTGGTGAGTTGGTACTGGTACCCGGTGACCTGGTGTGGCTGTCTACAGTGAACTTGAGGATGGCATGCCCTTCAAAGAAATTGGGTCCCAAGTTCCTAGGACCTTTTCCGGTTAAAAGAAAAATCAATGAAGTGGCTTTTGAATTGGAACTCCCGGATTCACTGAAGATCCACCCAGTATTCCATGTGTCACTGTTGAAACCATCTATTTCCAATCCCTTTCCTGGCCGAAGCTCTGTTACCCCTGACCCTGTTATTATAGACGGGGAAGAGGAGTTTGAAGTAGAGGCTATCCTGGATTACAGGAGGAGAAGGAACCAGAACCAGTTTTTGATAAAGTGGAAGGGGTATGGACCCGAAGAGAATTCTTGGGAGCCCGAGGGGAACATCCACGCTAAGAGTCTGGTACAGTCCTTTAAAAGGTCTCACCCTGAAAAGTTCGCCCGGATGGGCATCCGGAGGCTGCCCCTTGGGGGGGGGGGCAATGTCATGGAGATCCTGCCAGAAACAGGTGCCCCGGACTTCCTGGTCTCCGTTCGCGCGTGCGTCCAGCGGGTGGCGCCAGAGAGACTATTTAAACCTGTCATTTACAGACAGTCCCTGCTGTCTGCTCTACAGCGTTGTGTGCTAAACCCTGATCTGAGACCATACCTGTGCTAAAAGACCCGGCTTACCTTGACCAACCTGTTATCTGCCTGCACCCGACCCCGGCTTGTTGTGACTACCCTTTGCCTGCATCCTGTACTTCTGCTGCCCGCCTGATATCTGACCCGGCCTGTTTACTACCCTGTTCCTGGTTCCGATCCAGTTTGCTAGACCGATCCAGTCTGCTGAGCTGTCCCAGATCCAGCCTGCTAAGCTGAACCTGCCTGCTAGCTGATCCTGTCTGCTGTGCTTCTTCCGATCCAGTCTGCGAGACCGATTCAGTCTGCTGAACTGTCCCAGATCCAGCCTGCTAAGCTGAACCTGCCTGCTAGCTGATCCTGTCTGCTGTGCTTCTTCCGATCCAGTCTGCGAGACCGATCCAGTCTGCTGTGCTACTTCCGATCCAGCCTGCTAGCCGTTCCAGTTCCGGTATTCTGCAAGGAAGCTTCCGGGTGTTTGAATCACCACCTCACCACAATTGATCCTGCCAGGCACCCGTGCCACTCCTTACTCCTGTGCCAACTGTTACCTTACCAGGGGGTCGGGAGTGGGAGCCGTAAGGGAGGCCGTCCCCTGCAATTCGGGCTCACTACCATCAGGTACGTGACAGGGGCGGACCTGCAAGCGGGTCTCTTTGGAAATCGCCCGCCTAGCAAGTGGAACTCTGTGCTGGGCCTGTTGTTCCTGACTGGGCCTGAGAGTTAGGCCCTGTGGATCCAAAGAGCCTTCCACCTTTCACGGGAGAAACCCCAGAGACGTCTCGCCCATCTACCTTCAAAGGCTTGTCGGGAGGATCGGAGACTCCGGGTATCGTGAGACTGTGTGAGGAGAGCACGGTTGTGGAAATCGGCTGCACGGACTTATTCGGTTGGGTGAGAGAGCACTTGCTCGATGATTTCTTGCTTAATCTCTAGGCCCAGTGTCTTTTGGTCAGGGCCCATCGTTACCAAGTTTGAATTGCACGCCAGAGGGACAGTGTGCCGTGCAGCCATAGTTAAATCCTTTGTTACACATTCAGCAGCTAACTATTACAAACACCCTGTGGATTACAAATAACTTATCAAGTAAAGTGCACCACCATTGCTAGCGAAGATTCTTCTCTACAGAGACATTGTGAACATTAGTAGTCAGGCCTGACTAAATAGCGTAGGGACATTGCTGGGCGCCATCTTGCTCACGAGGAGAAAGCTTGCAAGCGCAGTCTATTGGTTAAATGTGTATAGGATTGTGTACCTGTTTTATATGCTAAATAATTCTCATTGCAGGGCTCTGCATAGACTAATGCACTACTGTTTAATCTGATATCTTATCCTATTGAGTAAAAGAGTTCTTTATTAAGTCAAAACCTTGTGTGGTGTGTTAAATGTGCAGCAGAGACGGTTAGTGTCAGCAGTTTAAAATTACTGTGTGTGTTTACTGCCGCATTGTGATACCCATAGCCCATAATCGGGTCTCACAATCCTATTGTTATTACTAGCTGTGCCAGGGGAGGGTAGAGCCGATTACTGGGGGTTGACAGTGGTGTGTTACAGGCCCGAAAAAAATATACCAGCAGCCCTCTTAGCTGGGGGTATTGCTACATATATATATATATATATATATATATATATATATATATATATATATATATTGTGAAGGACTAGCATCAAATGTAGAGCTTGAAGGACACCGCCACTCGCTGGTTCTTCTTTTTAAGGGCTTTGTTTGCCCATTTTTATTAAAAGAAGTCAAAACAAAATGAAAGGTTTCCCTCGCAGGGGTTTCAGTACTCCTTTTCAACAACAAAATGACATTCAGCCTCCTGGCTTATACATACAGCAGTGCTGCTCAGGCCTTCCACTTCAGGCTCTTGTCTGTCTCCTATAGACTATTCCATCTGCAACACCATCAAATTGGATAGCAGCCCCTTGCTGCTCTAACCCTCAGACCTGGGTCTCTGGCTTCCACTGTGCACACAAGCACTCTCTGACTTCTCCAGTGCACACTTGCACTCTATGGCTTCCACAGTGCACACCTGCACTCGTCGGGAGGGTGGGGCCCAGAATGCTGGTCCTGACTCTACTATCAGGCCCACACACACCTGAACAATCAGTGTGCAGTTGAGTCTCAAAACCCGGATCCAGGACTGGGGATTTCATCCCACCCGGATCTCTAAGAAATCCCCAAGCTCCGGGTCCCAAAGTGGATTTTAGTAAATCATGAGGAAACTGAAAAGCCAGTTTCCTCCCAAACAAGCAAATACCCTGGAGCCCCTCAACCTGCCTGGTTGAGAATCCTGTATTCATACACTGGTGGGGTACCACACTACCACATACCCTCCCCCTTTGTTTCGATCCGGAGGGAGGAACACCAGCACCCATCATTATGGTTGGGACACCTCTGTGCTGGCTGTCAGCCACGTAGGCCCAACCTTTTTCCGGGTGCGCTTCCAGGTACGTCCAACCCTGGATCTTAACAAGGTCCTATATTTCCCTATACTCAACCTTCTCCCTCTTCTTTTGGGGTTCCATAAGCACTGCCTCTCCTGAAATTTTAACAGGGCACCCCTGGTCTTTCCAATACCTTTGGACACCACACTGTCATGTACCTTTAACAAACTATTTGGCTCATGATTGACAGACATATTAAAACCAACATTACATCTCTCAACGTTGCACAGATCACCAATGCCTTTTTTTTTAGCACTTGCTAGGGCAGAGTCTGCAGAGGGCACACATACTGGAGGGCCGCCATCACCCACGGGAACCTCACAGGACGTCACCTCCCCGGGGTTCACCCGCTCTGCAGGCAGCTGTCCTACCACTTGACCTGTTCTGATGCCATCTGTATTTTTATCCACCTGAACAGACAAGCTCTTGTCTGATCCACATACCATTTTTACCGCACTTCTTATCCGTTTTCCTGTCTCGGGGACCTTATTAGGTTTGTCACCTAAACCAAACATCGGACTGGGGACCCCAGTCTTTTTAACCACCTTCGGTTGAGCCCCGGTCAGGATTTCTGCTGCTTTCTGGTCCACACTTGGCCCTTCCATCTCATGTGATTCTTCCACTGGTACAGCATACACACCCTTCACCGACAACTGACCAGTACTACCTTGGACCATAGCAGCAGAAATGCCTTCCACCTGGCTGTTAGGTGGTGAAACCTCAGACACTTTTTTTTCACCAAAGCCTCTCCCATATACCTCTTGTACAGGAAGTAACCCATCAGCATACCTAGAGGCGATTTTTAACACTAGTAATACAGTCATAAATAAACCATTTCTGTCTTGTCTTCCTTTGTGCTGTACCACCTGCCACTCAGGGGTCCACCTAATGGTACTCCGCAGTACCAGACTGTCTGACTGTGGTGGAGACACCCCAGTATAGACTGGCTGTACATCCCAAAGTTTAAGCATCTCCTTGAATACTTTTGTTAGAAACCATACCCTTGGCTCCAGACCTGAGGAGGGACCACACATAGGCGAGAGATTAAATTCCGCAGGACTAAAGCCAAGTTCTACCTCACCTGTTGTCCAACACTCCATGGGTAACTGATCTAACAGATGACACTGATCTAGGCACAAACTACTTCTTTCTGATGTACACATTACATTGTTGCAGCATTCACCTATAGCCCTTTTTCTCACAGTGTCTCCGGGTACTTTAAGTTGTACCTCTTTCTGAGTGATAGAAAGCATCTCTGCTAGTGCTGCATCTATTCTGGGCCCTTCCTTCTCATGAGATTTAGCTGCCGAGACAGTATCTGCGCCCTCTACTGACCACTGCTCAGCTGCACCTTGGAGCACACCCGCAGAGATGTTTCCAGTCACTACACCAGCCGGAGAGACCTTTGATGACTCCAACAGTTCTGAGCGCCTTCCAGGCCACTCAGTAACTGGGAGCACCCTCTTAGAGAACCTCAGAACTATTTGCCACACTGTTAACAAGCTTCCCAGCACAGCCTGTACCACCTGGCTCCACCTATTGGTACCACGCAGCACCACCTGGTCCGACTGCGGTGGAGACACCCAAGTGTACAGTGAGGGCACTTTTACCAACTCCAGCATTTCTAATAAAGTTTTTGTCAACTCTATGCAACCAATGTCTAAATACGTGACATTTTTGGGAACCTTTCCCCTGTCCGAGACATGGAGGGGCTCATCCATTGCAGCTTGTGAGGTTGAGACATTTGAAGAGACCACCATCTCCTTGAAGGTACCCCTCATCCCAGCCTGTTGCTCCCCTGGAGCGCTGTCAGACACATGTCTCCTCTTCACCTCTAACGCTACACCAATGAGCCTCTGCGAGTCAACATTAGTCACATTGTCAACTTGACACTTGCCATTATTTAGTTGCTGGGCCGTGGACAACCCATCTGCCATGCCTGCGCCCAGAACCGTTCCTTCAGACTGGAGGGCATCAGCCTTTGCAGGGGCTGGCGTGCCCTTGAGCACTGGCCATTCTGCGATCCCTCCACTGGGCACAGCATGTGTTCTGTCCACAACTCTGTCACACATCATTGCTTCGTAATTCCTTGTCACTTGGCCTAGTGCCGCAACTGCTTCCTTGCACCAATCATCCCAGTCTCCTGTGGTTCCATCACTGGTGCTCCACAGCACTGCATCACCTGCTCTAGAAGGCCCAACAGGAACCTGGGATTCACTAGCTAAAACAACACACTTGTCACTTCTATCTACCTCACATTGTGACAATAGTTTTTTTTTCACATCACACTGGGAGATTGCATCCTCAACCAAGGCAAGGTGCAATACCTTATTTTGAACACCTTGCTTTGGTGGCGCTACAGACACATACAGCTCTTCACTTTCAGTTTTTGCAGGCTGATCTAACCCCTTGACAACTGGGTTACACTTAGGGTTGTGGGGCTGCGCCCACACACACTCACTATGTAATACAGTCTTCCCTTGTTTCACCAGAGTAGCACCACAGCAATCCTGGAAAACCTCTGGCTCCAACACATGGAGGCCCCATGAGAGTTCCATGGACAATCCTGCGCTTCTGGTTGTCATGGGAGATATCCTACTCCCATCATTGGTAGTAAACACATTTCCAACATTTTCAGACATGACACTAAAGGAAACACATTTTTCAATGTCATGATCACCAATACCATCACATTTGCCAACAGTAACACTTTTGTCAGCATAACCATCAGAATTTTCACTACGTGTAGACATAACTGCTACTTTTGTGGATTGTCTATTACCCACCAAAGCCTCTGAGTGACTCCTCACAGCGCCCTCCATTTTTAAAGGGGCACCCTTTCCTACATGGGCAGCTCCAAAGTTGACCTGGGAAACGCTCGGCTCCGTCACTGCGGGCTTCTTGGAAGTCTCCCTGGGCAACCCTGCAGTACTTGTCACTAGGGAACATGGCACAAGCACTGTTTTGGTCACCCCTAACTCTATTTTCCCAGCCACCTGCTGGACTATAGCAGGCACATGCAGAGTCCCCATGTCCTTTCCAGTCTTTAGCCCTGCGGCTAGTTGGGCATTATTCTGTGCCTCCCCACTGCTCTGGGTAGCACACTGCCGCAAGTCTATGTCCATTGGCACTGCGGATCTCCCCACTAGATCTACTCCCACTTCACTGGGTTCAGTACCATAAACTGGAACAGTCTTACCATTTTCAGTGGCTGGCATCATAGCCTTCACTTGAGTGCGCTGTCTCTCAGCTGCATTCATACCAGCTACTGTCTCTTTGGGGCCATATGGCGACACTGCAGCCTTTCCAGACTCTTCAGCGGTGTTCCAGAACCTTGGGCAAGTAAAGATCCCATGCCCCACTTAACCACATTCCAAGCACGGTACTGGACGCTGAAATTTAATTTCTTGGCATCTCCTCAATGCCTGGCTCTCTGTTGCCATGGGATACCACTCTTGAGGACTCCACGGGTCATGACCATAAGCAGACAGACTCCTTGGATCCCCAACATCCCTGCTGGCCTGGACGTTGCTTCCACGGACGACCATTCTCCTCTTTTCCACACGCTGTTGTCCACCCGGCTTCCTGTTGCCAGGGACAACCTCTTTTACTTCACTTTTAACTGGGGGTGACATGAGTAACTTACCCCAGATCACAGAGATTTCACACTCAGTCAAATTCTCTGGTATGGCTGGGGCATGTGGTGAAATACCCTCTAGCCACAGTAGCCTTTCTCTTGCTTCAGCAAGGATTGCCTCCTTTTTCTGCTTTGACCGCCCCATCCTTGCGGTGTTGCACAAAGCAACCAGTAACACAGTTCACAGCAGAGGGAAGAAAATGTGATTCTCCTTTCACAGGTACACAACCTGCATGCAACACAGTCCATCAAACTTCTGTGCAATGATGTTCGCCTGGCTGCCACACACAGCTAGCAGCAGTTCATCGCAGAGAAAAAAAATGACTTTTCGTTCACAGGTACACCACCTGCAACAAATTGGAGCACTGTCTCTTTAAGGCTAGTTACCTTTCGCTTGCAGGTTCTCCTCACCTGCACACACACAGATTATGCAGTCTCATGCACCAAAAACACAGTTCATATAACAGATGAACTTACTTGATTGTAGGGATCTCAGATTGTGCCCGCATTCTCCACCACTTGTGAAGGACTAGCATCAAATGTAGAGCTTGAAGGACACCGCCACTCGCTGGTTCTTCTTTTTAAGGGCTTTGTTTGCCCATTTTTATTAAAAGAAGTCAAAACAAAATGAAAGGTTTCCCTCGCAGGGGTTTCAGTACTCCTTTTCAACAACAAAATGACATTCAGCCTCCTGGCTTATACATACAGCAGTGCTGCTCAGGCCTTCCACTTCAGGCTCTTGTCTGTCTCCTATAGACTATTCCATCTGCAACACCATCAAATTGGATAGCAGCCCCTTGCTGCTCTGACCCTCAGACCTGGGTCTCTGGCTTCCACTGTGCACACAAGCACTCTCTGACTTCTCCAGTGCACACTTGCACTCTATGGATTCCACAGTGCACACCTGCACTCGTCGGGAGGGTGGGGCCCAGAATGCTGGTCCTGACTCTACTATCAGGCCCACACACACCTGAACAATCAGTGTGCAGTTGAGTCTCAAAACCCGGATCCAGGACTGGGGATTTCATCCCACCCGGATCTCTAAGAAATCCCCAAGCTCCGGGTCCCAAAGTGGATTTTAGTAAATCATGAGGAAACTGAAAAGCCAGTTTCCTCCCAAACAAGCAAATACCCTGGAGCCCCTCAACCTGCCTGGTTGAGAATCCTGTATTCATACACTGGTGGGGTACCACACTACCACAATATATATATAAAATAAACGTAATATTTAAAAATTATGAATCCTGAGATAAAAATATGTGATACCGTAATAGTCCATCTGTTAATAAAGTGCCCCAAGGAATAAAGTACAAATGCAATCTGTAAATAATAATATTGTGCAAATAGCAGTCTATATATAATCTTCAATGGTGAAAAAGTGCTGGTGCCAGAAATGAGGTGCTGAATGATGATAATAAGTGACACTGTGATTTCAGTGATTCAACTCTTCAGTGTGTTCCACATCCGTGGGTGTGCTCAGTGCCGGGACAAGGTCATCCGGTGCCCAGGGCGAAGATGAAAAACTGTGCCCCCCCCACGCTGTGAAAAGCTACAGCACCTACAGACGATGGGATCTATACTAATGCATCAGTGACAGTGCATTAACCCCCTTCCTGCTGCATTTTACCAATACCATTGCTAATTAAGCAAACTCCCCTCAGAGACTGCAGACATGCAGACATGATATAACACAAGAGATGGTCAGAGACTGAGAACATGATACAAGAGATGGTCAGAGACTGAGAACATGATACAAGAGATGGTCAGAGACTGAGAACATGATACAAGAGATGGTCAGACACTGAGAACATGATACAAGAGATGGTCAGAGACTGAGAACATGATACAAGAGATGGTCAGAGACTGAGATCATGATACAAGAGATGGTCAGAGACTGAGAACATGATACAAGAGATGGTCAGAGACTGAAAACATGATACAAGAGATGGTCAGAGACTGAAAACATGATACAAGAGATGGTCAGAGACTGAGAACATGATACAAGAGATGGTCAGAGACTGAGAACATGATACAAGAGATAGTCAGAGACGGAGAACATGATACAAGAGATGGTTAGAGACTGAGGACATCATACTAAAGATGGTCAGAGACTACAGACATGATACAAGAGATCAATGCAGTCTCACCAGTGCCCAGCAAATGCAGCCTACCGCTGTGCCCATCAATTCCGCTTCATTGTGCCCATAATCACAGCCTCTCTGTGGCCATAATTGCAGTCTCACTGTGCCCATCAATGCCGCCTCACTGTGCCCATCAATGCTGCCTCACTGTGCCCATAATCGCAGCCTCTCTGTGCCCATAATCGCAGCCTCTCTGTGCCCATAATCGCAGCCTCTCTGTGACCATCAATGCCGCCTTACTGTGCCCATCAATGCCGCCTCTCTGTGACCATAATCGCAGCCTCACTGTGCCCATCAATGCCGCCTTACTGTGCCCATCAATGCCGCCTTACTGTGCCCATCAATGCCGCCTCTCTGTGACCATAATCACAGCCTCTCTGTGACCATAATCGCAGCCTCTCTGTGACCATAATCGCAGCCTCTCTGTGCCCATCGCAGCCTCTCTGTGCCCATCGCAGCCTCTCTGTGCCAATAATCGCAGCCTCACTTTTCCTATGAATGCAGTCAGACTCACCATAGCCTGCCCTGGCTGGATCACACAGCGGACATCTCCCGCAGCACTGTGTGTCACACTCACATTGCTGGGTCTGTGTGTGTGTTCGGCAGCGCTGTAACAAGGTCCCGCCCCCCTAGACCGGCTCGTGTGATAGGCGGAACACTGATTCAATATGCTACCACATTAACTGGTCTAGGGGGGCGGGACCGGCACCGCCGAACACACACACAGACTTAGCTCCCTGACACACAGAGCTCCCGGTCAGGAGACTGGCGCTGTGTGACAAACAAGAGGAGGAGGAGGTGGGAGGGGAGCGCTGCAGCCGCAAGATCAAAGCGGCCCCGCCGCCTCAGGACAGGCGGCCTGTAGCGTGGCCTCTACTGCGCCCCCTTCCTCCAGTAAATGGTCCCGCCCAGGGCATCCGCCCCTTCTGCCCACCCCTTGTACCGGCCCTGGGTGTGCTAACTTCTTACCTTACTGCTGTAAGGTAATCAGCATAAAAAGATAAGGGTAGATGATCATAGACAAGGGGGTACCTTCTATGTTCCTTCCTGGTGGTCTCGGTATATATACAGCTTGAGGGTTGCTTCCTATATATTCTCCCAGGATAAAGGTCAGCAGAAAAGATCCCCACAAGTATATCAAGCCGGGCATAAGACCAGGGGAGGTATGGAAGAAACAAATGCCTCTATAGTGTAGTATGTTTATATAAACAATTTATTTCCATAAAAGCAAATAGTAGATCGGGTACTCACATTAAAAACAAAGGCAAAGTGCACAGAGTGAAACGAGCAGCGAGCTCACGGCCAGGACGTCACTTCTGGTGTCCGTATGTCCTACGCGTGTCGTCACAGTCACGTGACTTCATCAAAGATCAAATATATATAGCTATATAAGTACCTGTAATGATAATAATAATAATACAACTTACTATGAGGCAGATCGTTGTTTCACAACACTAGAAATTTTTTGAAATATGAAAATGTATGTATTTTTCTAGACTTTATTTGGACTTTTTTATTTTGCAGAATTTATTTGCCACAATTAAACTTAAAGATGTAATAATTTAATTAAATCAATTAAAACTCACACTTATATACATTTACAGTATAATATGAGGTCAAGAACAGTTTTGTTTTTTTTTCATAGTGACATTTGAGGATTGTGCTGATCATTAAAAGGCTGCTCTGCTCACCTTGGAGGAAGTATTTGTTTTTTGCTTGTGCATATCACTAGAGCAATGTTTCTTTAAGGACCGCCTGCCGTAGTTGTACTGCTGCAGGTTGGCTTCCCTGCGCGAACCGCCGCCATTGTATGTCGGCTCTTGCAGGCACGGTTGGCGGTGCGCTCTCGCGCCCGCTGCGGGAGCGTGCCCGCAGGTTGGGCGGACTTGATGTCTGCCAGCGACCCGCGATCTCCTAGTACAAAGGCAGAATGGGGATCTGCCTTTGTAAACAAGGCGGATCCCCATTCTGACAGTTGAAATGACAGAGATCTACTGGTCCCAGTATTCGGGAACAGTGATCTCTGTCATGTCCCAGGCAGCCCATCCCATACAGTTAGAACACTCCCAGGGAAGACAGTTAACCTCTTGATCGCCCCCTAGTGCTAACCCCTTCCCTGCCAGTGTCATTTTTACATTGATCATGGCATTTTTATAGCACTGATCACTGTAATAATGTCACTGGTCCCCAAAAAGTGTCATTTAGGGTAAGATTTGTCCGCTGCAATGTCGCAGTCCCGCTAAAAATCGCAGATTGCCACCATAACCAGTAGAAACAATAAAATAAAAGTCCCTAAATCTATCCCAAAGTTTGTAGATGCGATAACTTTTGCGCAAACCAATCAATATACGCCTATTGCGATTTTTTTTTTTACCAAAAATATGTAGAACAATATATATCCGCCTCTACTGATGAATAAATTAGTTTTTTGTATATTTTTTGGGGATATGTATTATAGCAAAAAGTTTTGTTTTTTTCAAAATTGTCACTCTTTGTTTGTTTATAGCGCAAACAATAAAAAATGCAGAGAAGATCAAATATCACCAAAAGAAAGCTCTGTTTTTGGGAAAAAAGGAGATAAATTTTGTTTGGTTACAGCGTTGCACAACCACGCAATTGTCAGTTAAAGCGACGCAGTGCTGTATCGCAAAGAATGGCCTGATCATTAAAGCCATGTTCCAGCCGAATTTTTTTTTTTTTTTAATTCAGCAGCTACAAACACTGTAGCTGCTGACTTTTAATAAGGACACTTACCTGTCCAGGGAGCCCGCAATGTGGCCCCCCCCCCCGAGGCCGATCCGTCTATTGGATTGGGTGCCGGCGCCGCCATTCCAACTAAGGGAAACCGGCAGTGGAGCCTTGCGGCTTCATTGCCGGTTTCCTACTGCGCATGCGCGAGTCGCGTGACACTTTGTGAATGGCCGGCTGTCCTCTGGGACACACACAGGTCCCAAAAGACAGCGGGGGAGCTCCCAGCAGAAGAGGACGTGATGTTGTGGGCCACTGCCCGGCTGGATGGGAAGTACACTCGGTACTTCCAAAAAGGTAAGAAAGAAAAAAAATGTGTAGCGGACTCACCCCTCTCTCTATCTTTATCAGTTATATGGCTGTTGTCTAGGGGTACCTGGAGAGAGAGATGACATTCACCACGGCCCACGTCCTCCATAGCTAAGAGGTGAAGGCCAGCAAATTGGGTTCTGTGTAGGTGTCCTATGGTCAAGTCCAGTCCTTCGTCCCTGACACCTTTGCTTTAGTAACCCGAGTTCCACACAGTGAATAGGTCCAACTCAGTTTTATTCTTCTTGCCAAGCAATAAAACAATCTCTTTTCTTTGGAAAATGGGGGACAGATCGAGGCACAATCCTTTCCCTTCTGCTGCTGCCCACTGTGCTGTCACCAGTGGTGAATAGTCACTGCCACTGACTAGGTAATATAGAACGTGAATTACCTTCGCTCACTTTGCCCCTGTCAGAGGAAGAAATCCGTCCAAGGGAGAAATGGAGGCCTCTCCGTCACCAGCGATGCTGCGCCGGACTCTTCAGAGAAGTTACTGCACACCAGTCCTCACGAACTCAGACACGGGCACCCAAGGAGTTAGGGCCCCCTCGGATTCCTCCACCCTTGCGGAACTCAGTCGAAGGTACTGAGCCCCAGGCATCCGCCATAGTACCTCACCCCAGGCTAAAGGTGCCTGAGATGGACTCCAAGGGCACCTAGGGCTGGAGCACTGGAACGCCAGCACCCAAGATGAAGGTGCCTGGGTGCGGCCGCGTCCTCCAACTCTGAACCCCAAGGTCAGGGCGTCCGCCCCTTTTATGACCTCTCCCTTCGCGTCACAGCGGGTTCCCCGCCCCGCTGTACCAGCTCCAGGGGAGGACAAAAAGGCACAGTCTTGCGGTGCGAGCCCAGCTCCGGTCCAAGGCAACAGCGCCACCTTTAGGCCGGCGAGAACTTCACACCACCAGAGTCCTCCAAGACTCACAAAGGGAATCTTGAATTTCCTAACAATCAAGGCACCTGGGTTACACTAACACCCAGATGCTTCCCTAAATTCAAGTACCCGCTACAAATGTAATATCCAAAAACTAGGTGTTGAGAAAATGGGTGGAACTCCGCTTTAAGGGGGCAAATCCTTCCGGTCCTTAAGTGGTTAAAAAAAAAACATCTTCTTCTTTCTTTTATTTACAGTACATGCAGATTCCACAAGTTTAAAAACTGCCACCAAAAACCTTTTTACTTGCAGCAAACAGGCTTTTTAAATGTTTTTTCTGTTTGAATTGGAAGAATAAGCCGGGGAGGGCTCGTGTTTTTTTTTTAAATCTATGACGTTGATAGCATGCCAAAGAACAATGTCCACTTGGATTAAAGTGCCTGAAGTGGAAGCACAGTAAAATCTCTAGAGACTTTCTTCTTTTGATATATGCATGGTTGGCTGCATAAACCCCTCAAGTGTCTGTAAATACAAGACATTTACCTAGCAGAACAAAAAATGTGCTCTGGGGTAGTAAGTGTCCAAAAACCACTAAGTACTAGAAGGATATAGACACAGAACTGCTAATCATCAAAAGGATAATGCTGCGTACACAAGATCGTTTTTAATGTCATTGAAAAAAACTACGTTTTTCTCGACGTGATTCTTCTCAAGCCTGCCTTGCCTACACACTATCATGAAAAAAAATGCTCGAGCAAAGTGCGGTGATGTACGAAATGTACGACGGCACTATAAAGGGGAAGTTCCATTCGGATGGCGCCACACTTTGGGCTGCTTTTGCTGATCCTCGTGTTAGTAAAGTTTGGTGAGAGACGAATCGCTCTTTTCAGCCTCGTGCTCTTCAGTCCGTTACAGCGTGACGAATGTGCTATCTCCATTACGAACGCTAGTTTTACCAGAACGAGCGCTCCCGTCTCATCACTTGCTTCTGAGCATGCACGGTTTTTTCACGTCGTTAAAACCTACACACGGCCGTTTTTCATGATGAGAAAAACGACGACGTGAAAAACGACGAGAAAAATTAGAGCATGTTCCAAATTTTTAATAGCCATTTTTCACATCGTGAAAAATGCTCTGGAGCCCACACACGATCGTTTTTAATGACCAAATAAAAAAATGGCATTTTTCTCGTCATGAAAAACGTTCGTGTGTACGCGGCATGAGGATACAAAAGCCAAGAAGTTTCATGGAGTATGTCACACATCAACCACAAACCAGGACAGTTATATTATATTACAATAATAAGAGCTGAATTGATCGAAATATGAGTTGTCCCCTACTTAGTTCTGAGTGCTAACTTTTATTTTTATTAGTGGGGTAACTGGGTACACATATAAGTGACTCCCAGAGTTTTCGAACATCTTGACATTTCTGCATTCTGCTATCCTTTTCAGATACCAACTTAAGCCAAAATGTTCCTTTTAGTTTTGGAACAGGTGCGGGGTAGGGTTAGAGCTACTGTGTGGTTCAAACTGCATCTGTGTCCACACTGACTTTAAATACTGTCAATGTTCAGTATAGATATAACAAAAATTTAAATGAAAGCACCACATCACTGTTAAAAGGTCTAGATACAACATTATTTCAATAAAAGTTAGGGGGAAAATCCAAAGAGTATCCAACATGTTCAGGGGTACAAAAATGCCCCTTGATTAGGGCTTCATTGAAAACAATGTGAATACAGTAGAAAAGAACTGGACCTTTATTGGTATTTTTTCAGTGTAATTACAAGCACAGGTCTTGTCCGCAGATTTGGCAGCCCATAGAGTAGACTTCATGTGTCTTTCTGTTCTGTCTGACATCCATCACCTGGACCAGAAGTGAGGGAAAATCTCCCTTATGGTGACACAGAGGGCAGTAATATCCTGACTGAGGTTCTAACGCTTTTTCACCCTATGTATATTGCTGCCTGTGTCCCTGTCGGGAAAGCTCTCAAACTTCTAGGATGACTTGATCCCTTATCACCTTAGAACCCTGATGCCCAAAACCAGGGCCGCTGATAGGGCAGTACAACCAGCCCTGTTGTACGGGGCCCGGCCCTATCAGCTGCATAGAGGGGCCCGGCCAGCATTACAGCTCATTGTTGCAATAAATTTAAAAAAATAAAAAATCGAGCTTGGTAAACTTCTCCCCCAATCCTACTTGTTTTATGGAGCGTGATTATACAATTTTCCTGGACCCCATCAGGTCAACAGAGGGGCCCAGGTGCGCACAGAGGAGGGACTATTTCTTCATTTTCGGAAGCGGATGTATATCCAGCCCGACTGCTACTCAATTAGTCCTGGCCGGCGGAGTGATACTATGATTCTCCTCCCATGCCCGCCATTCTCAGGTGCTGAGATGCAAGGAGGATGACAGGGAACAGGAAGGAGACCGTGGCTACAATGGACACAGTGAGTGAAGAATAAAGCATAGAACCCTCACTGTGTCCTTTGAATAGAACTCACAACACAGCAGCTTTTCATTAGCATTACAATAGTCTTCACAGGCAGCACAGTAAGTAGGGGCTCTATCATGGCTCTGTGTCTCATGGCTGCTGACTTTGTTATGGCTGTGCTGTGGTACAGTCTGTTATATACAGTACAGCCATAAGTTAACAAAGTCAGCAAACAGCCATGTGACATACAGCCATGATAGAGCCCCTGCTTACTGTGCTGCCTGTGCTGCCTGTGATGAGGATTGTAATGCTGATGAGCTGCTACTTTACACTTCAGTTGGGGGAGCAGTAAACATGTGCAGTGGAGCTGCATTTTACCCCTCCCCCCAAAAACGAACCACTTTCTGTCCCTGGATTGGAAGGGTGATATCTCTGTCATCACTGCAGCAATGATCGGATATAATTTTTTAGCCCCAGTGATTCTGCACAAAGTAAAAGTAATCCTAGTGCCTAAGAAGCCCCCGGATTACTTTTACTGGAAGTGGAAGGGGGTCCCCGCACTACCTTCAAGATGCAACCAGTAGTATTCGGTTCCTGGGACACAGTGAGGGATGGATGTCATTCCTCCCACTGTGTGACGCCAGTGGAAGAAAACAAGCCATTGAACAAGCATTTGATCAAATCAATATTGTTTTGATCACATGCTTTGGAGGACAGATATGTGGTCTAAAAGACCCCAGATCTCTCCATAAAGAGGACCTGTCATGGCCCTGCTATCACGAGGGATGTTGTCCATCCCTTGTGAAAGCAAAAAAAAAAAATGAAAGATACAATGTAATTTTTTTAACAAAATAAAATTAAAAAGAAATGTATACTGCTCCAGCTTCTTCGTGCTTATGCGCAATTGCGAACGCACATGTTGGCCCCGCACAACGGAAAAAACCTACCTTTTGTTTTGAGCCAGAGTTAGGGGTGGGGACAGGGGTGGGGTAAAGGGCGTGGTCGAAGGGGGCCCCGTCAGGTAGGCTGTGCGGGGCCCCATAATTTCTAACAGCGGCCCTGCCCAAAACACAGACCACTAGTGCTTAGTTTGCAGTCTGATGTACTTCAGCCTTTCAGACCTTGCTTCAGCTCTGGAATACCGCTGGTCAGTGTCATCTTAAGAGCATTATAGGCCCCTGGGCAATACACTGCACTGGGGCCCTGTCTACACAATCACGCACGAGAATTTTTTACTGACAAAAATCATGACATTTACTGGCAGAACCACATTTTTTACTGCCACTGCAAAAAGGTACCTAAAATTACAGTTTTCAGTGCCAAACAGTGCAAATGTCAGTATTTAAACTATACACATATAGATTGTGCTATTAGCAATGTGTTTAAGTTAAACAAAAGTAAAAAAAAAACATTTCTTTATTGACATGGTTAGGTTACTAGAACCCAGCCAGCACAGAGTTTCCTCTTACATCAGAGTCTGCAGGATTCCACCTTACAGTGAAAGGGAACTCTTATGTAAAGGGGAATGCTGCAGATCATGATGTAAGGGGAAACGCTGATGTAAGGGGGGCTCTGGTGACCAGAGACCACCTTATATCAGAGTCCACTGCTTTCTCTTTACATCAGAGTTCCCACTTACATCAGAGCAACAGAACACCCCCCGATCTCTTTGTGCAAGCTGCACAGTCAGCCAGACAGCCACTCACCATACGACACCGACCAGGGCACTCAGTGTCTGTACTGGCTGGTGGCTGGGCAGGTTACAGGCTCACGAAAACCGGCACTGCCGACAGGGGTCCGACTCCGCCACACTCTGCTTCAAGCCTGCTGTGCTGTCTGCTCTGACCACTCTACTCTGTCCATTCACCCTTAGCTCCGCCTGCTTTTTTTTTTTAAGTCTTGCGGGTGCGGCTAACGTCATCATCGGCGGACAGACAGAGGCAGCACACGTGGAGGATCGGATCTTCTCTGCGATTTCCGCAAACTGCGCATGCACAGTTCTGACCCACCGGTTCCCACCATTTTTTACTGGGGTCGCTGGGCAGCCGGTGGGGCCCCCCAGGCAAGTGTGGCCCCCGGGCAACTGCCCAGTGTGCCCAATGGAAAAGATGGCCCTGCCGCTGGTTGCACACTGAGTCCCAGCAGATTTGGCATTCCTTAGCCAAATATGTGACAGCTATGGTCCAGTACTAAAAGATAAAAGTGTGGCAGCGCTGCAAAGGTATACAGAGCTAAAAACAATTGTGCAAAGAAACGTCAAACTGTGCAATATATGTGTACAATAAAAAGTCCAATAATAAAATGAGATGAAACTATGGTCCAGTACTAAAGCCCCGTACACACGATCGGTTTGACTGATGAAAACCGTCCGATGGATGGTTTTCATCAGACCAACCGATCGTATATGGTACCCATCGGTCTTTTTTCCATCGGTTGTAAAAAATAGAACTTGTTTTAAAATTTTCCGATGGATAAAAAACCGATGGGAATTTCCGATCGTCTATGGGCAAGTCCATCGGATCAAAAACCCACGCATGCTCAGAATCAAGTCGACGCATGCTCAGAAGCATTAAACTTCATTTTTCTCGGCTCATCGGAGTGTTTTACGTCACCGCGTTTGGAACGGTCGGTTTTTTGACTGATGGTGTGTGGCCAAGACTGATGAAAAACAGTTTCATCGGATTTCCGATGGACAAATCCATTGGACGAAAATCCATAGGTTATCCGATCGTGTGTACGGGGCTTAAGTTCAAGAGCTCAACTGATTGGCTACTGGGCATGATAACCTGCTATAGAGCACTCCAGAAGAGTTCTCCATAAAAGCAAAACCTCCATAAGGGCACTTCCTGTCATTGCAACATAAATGTGTTCACAGGGCAAAGTTAATTCTGCTCTGCCATGCCTACCCCTGGAGCAACAGCTACAACAGATCACTGAGCTCACAATAGTTAACAATAGATTACTATAGTAAGTGATATGCTGCTGCAGAGACTCATGAGGCAGGTTTTCCTGGCAAGAAAAAAATCTGCTGTAAAAAATTGAAAAAAAATTGCTTAAGTGCAGACAAAATCATAAAAAGTAGCACAAGGGATATAAACTTACGATAAGTAGGAAGTGTCCATCGATACTCTTCTATCCCTGCTGCTGTCACCTTCCAATGCTATGAGGGTAATACAACTAAGACCGGCCATACAATCATTAATGGGCAGGCTGAATGTACCAAGTTGATCGATCGATCAACCAACTTGGGTACAACCAGTCTGTCGGACTTGCTTGCAATTATCGCAAGCGACTGCTATAGCCGCTAGCGATAATCACTGTGTTCTCCCGGCGGGGACAGCTTCCACTGCCCCCCTTCTGGGAGAAAACAATGGCTCGTCGGGAGGGATTTCCCTGTCAACACTCTCTGTGTTGATGGGGGAATTGTGCAAATTTTTTGCCTGCAACTTGTGGTTGCAGGAAAGAAATTCCCACTGTCTATAGCCTGCCTAAGGGGTTGTCACAGACTCTCATCAAGAGAGCCTGACCATGCCTGACCTCTCCACCCAGCTGCTTTATTCATAGAAGCCGTACTACAGCTTCTTGGAATGAAAGAGGCTTTATGAATGGAGGATGTGTGGATGATTATTAGCTCTGCCCCCTTCATTCATAGATTACATTTTATTCATAGAAATTCTTGTATGGCTTCTAGGAATGGAACAGCTGGGTGGAAAGGATGGGCATAGACGGACACTTTTTATGAGAGCCTGTGACAGCCCCTTAGTTAAATTAATCCACGTCACACCAGAAGGTTATGGCGGTGGGGGGGGGGGGGCAATGGACTAGCTGGTCCCAACAAAGACCCCAGATGCTTTAGATACTGCAAGTCTGTAAAAATATCCTGCTTATTTTATTGTCTGTGAAAACCAGACTTGATCTTATCTTTATGTTACATTAACATAAACCGATAAAATTATGTGAGATCTAACGTTAAAACCACTTGATCTTACCGGATCTAACGAATATCTATTAGCCTGAATGATTTTTGGCCAGAAAATTTGATAAGGAGGGGCCAACCCGTCCTTATGTACCACCTAATATCTGTATTTGTATGTGGAATATCTCTGAAATTATGTGAGATCTAACGTTAAAACCACTTGATCTTACCGGATCTAACGAATATCTATTAGCCTGAATGATTTTTGGCCAGAAATTTTTTGCCCAGCCCCCCCTCATTAATAACTTAATAAGTTTCTAATTATGTGAGATCTAATGTTAAAACCACTTGATCTAACAAATAGCTTCCAAAATAGCTAACTGATGACGGGTTAGCCCCCCCAGCAAATAACTGTTAATATTGCTTCTTCTGTGTGAGATCTAACGCAAACAACGGTTGATCTAACCTGATCTAACAAAGATCTAACAAACTGCATACGATTTTTTCAAAAATTTTGATATGGGGGGGGGGGGGGGGGCTAACCCGGCAGAGGTATTTTTTCTTTGGGTGTGTCATGGTGTAACATTGCAGGGGGAATTATCCCTACTAAATGAGAACTTCCACATTGTCACCGTCGTATTTGAGGAAGATGCATAAAATACCATCCTAATGAACAAAAATCTGTCCAATATAAAATGAAAACACTTTTTTTTATATATATTACAAAAGCAAAGTGATCATCTGGCACTCTGGACATGTCAGGAGTCTCACTAAGGTGTAATAAATATAATTAACGGTGAAAAGTCGTGATAAGACTTTTCAATGCTTAGCATGATGGTAAGCCACCAGTGAGGTATTTAATAAATGTTGAGTCAGGACAAAACTAAAAAAGTAGGGAAAATGTCATTCTTTCTCTTCACCATGAATTCTTGGTAAGGACAATAAGTGACAGTCACAGTGATAAATACAGAGAAAAGCCCCCTTGATTTATCATTAAGTCAGACTTGTTGACATAGGCTTTTTTTGGTGAAGAAGAGTCATTTTACACATTATCAGGCTTAACTAAAGGATTGCTCGTGGTGTAGAGCATCCTATGGTACGCCTTGCATCACATAGCTCGTTGTTTTCTTCTCCATTTGCCCCTCAGAGGGAATTTGTTGCTTGCAACTGCCAAACCACTAAAACATTTGAGGCCTGTGCACACCATTTTTTGTGTTAATGTATGCCTTACTACACACAGGTGCATCAGTGCTACAGTGCTTGGCTCAACATACGTATGTTAGTGTGTTGCGCTGAACTGCAACGCATGTCTACCACAAAGGTGCATTGTGATGCCATTCAGAATCAATGACACATCATTATATCATTGCACTTAATGTTTGTTGTGTTAAAGCGGAGCTCCACCCTAAAGTGGAACTTGTATTTGCACCCACTTCCGTGCATACAGTCTGCGGGTAGATTGCGGGTAGTGCGTCACTTCCCAGTCCCCCCCCCCCCCCGTTGTGTTCTGGGAAACACACGGCTCCCAGAACACAACGGTGACCAGTGAAAGACGCGCAGCGCTGCTCGCGCATGCGCAGTAGGGAACCGGGAAGTGAAGCCGTACGGCTTCACTTCCTGATTCCCTCACCTGTGATGGCGGTGGGGACAGCCGCTCGGCTTCTGCTGCCGATGTCGCTAGACTCCAGGACAGGTAAGTGTCCTACTATTAAAAGTCAGCAGCTGCAGTATTTGTAGCTGCTGGCTTTTAATAATTTTTTTACGGTGGAGCTCCGCTTTAAAGTGCAGTGTGCTATCGTGGTTTATTAACCACTTGTCCACCGCCCATAGTCAATTGACAGCGGGCGGAGGACACTCTCGTTCTGACAGGACGTCATATTACGTCCTGCCTTTAAAACGAGCTAGGGGGCGCGCGCGTTGCTAGGGACCCAATGCGCGTGCCCGGCGGCCGCGATTGCCGCCGGGCACCCGCGATTGCCCGGGAAACGAGCAGGAAAGTGGATCTCTGTGTGTAAACACACAGATCCACGTCCTGTGAGGGAGAGGGGACCGATGGTGTGTCCCTTGTACATAGGGACAACCATCGGTCACCTCCCCCAGTCAGTCCCTCCCCCCACAGTTAGAACACATTGAGGGAACATATTTAACCCCTTCCCGCCCCCTAGTGGTTAACCCCTTCCCTGCCAGTCACATTTATACAGTAATCAATGCATTTTTATATCAGGGATCGCTGTATAAATGTGAATGGTCCCAAAAATGTGTCAAAAGTGTCCGAGTTGTCCGCCGCAATATCGTAGTCACAATAAAAATCGCAGATCGCCGCCATTACTAATAAAAGAAAAAGAAATGCTATAAATCTATCCCTTATTTTGTAGACGCTATAACTTTTGCGCAAACCAATCAATACGCGCTTATTGCGATTTTTTTTTTACCAAAAATATGTAGAAGAATACGTATCGGCCTAAACTGAGGAAATTTTTAATTGAAAAAAAAATGGGTATTTATTATAGCAAAAAGTAAAAAATATTGTGTTTTTTTCCAAACTGGACGCTCTTCTTTTGTTTATAGCGCAAAAAATAAAAACCGCAGAGGTGATCAAATACCACCAAAAGAAAGCTCTATTTGTGGGGAAAAAAGGACGCAAATTTTGTTTGGGAGCCACGTCGCACGACCGCGCAATTGTCATTTAAAGTGTGACAGCGCTGAAAACTGAAAAATGGCTTGGGCAGGAAGGGGGTTTTCGTGCCCGGTAGGCAGGTGGTTAAACAGACACGTAAGTACTGAGTTGATCATCACTGCTTTTCCAGGCTCTCGTCTCTGAGAGTGACTGAAAATTGAGTGTGTACTCCCCCTAGTGGCTCTTTAACAAACCGTTATATGTAATACAATAGAAAAATCTGGAACAAGCATGTAAAATGTTAAAGTCACATGAAAATTACTTTATATTGAAGGGGATCTTTTAGACACACATAAAAAAAAAAGCTTTGCACTGTCGTAATTTTCCTCCATCCACAATCTAAAAGAGCTAACCACATCACCATACCTCCCAACTTTTTGAGATGGGAACGAGGAGCACCTATTAGCTAAAGTATGTAGGCATAGGACACCCCCCCCCCCTCCATGCTCCCTTAAGGGCCGGTTCACACCACAAAAATGCACTCCAAATCCGTTCTGCATGCATTTCTGCATGCATGTTTTTTTAGCAGGAAACATGAACAGAAGAAGAGGAGCAGCAGCAGCAGCAGCAGGTAAGAGCCCCCCCGCGATCGGCGCACTAGTATGCCCCCCCCCCCGATCGTCAATTCCCATTTTTTTTGGGCAATGTCCCCCCTCCGCTCAACAACTCTGGTTGGCAGAGGAGAGGGGACATCAGAATGTCCCGCGAAGGGACTTTACAAAGTTGGGAGGTATGAGCATGTTCTACTTTTTTCCTGGAACTGGAAAGCCCTAGAACTGACTGCACTGGTGTGAACTATGTCATTGGAAACCATATAACCTACTTTCCATGCATTTTTGATGCAGAAAGAAAACGCCCTGGACTGCATGTGGTGTGAACTGGCCCTAAAGGAGAATTATACAAAAAAATTATTAGTTAAACCCACAAGTCCCTTTTTTTAACCACTACTATTCCTTTATACTAGGGTGACCAGACATCCCCGGTTTCAGGGGACAGTCCCCGGATTGAGGACACTGTCCCCGGACCAAGTCTGTCCCCGGTTTTGTCCCCAGATTGGATTTGAACCGGGGCTGGGGCAATTTCAAAGACAGTCAGTGCAATATAAAAAAAAAAAAAATCTGAATTACACCCCCCCGCTCTGCCGCTCCTACAAGCTTGGGGGGGGGGGGTGTAATTTTTTTATTATCTTTGCCCCTTTCTGATGATCATGTGCTGGTCGGAGCGGAGGGAATATTTCTTCAGTTTCGGGTGCATGCCCATCCAGCTCCGCTCGCATGTTCTTCTGCCTTGGCTCAAGTCCTAGCCTACCTACCGATCTCCTTGCCTTCCCTGGTGGAGTGATCTTCCTCCGCTTCCCACCCAGTAGTAGCCGGAACCCGGAGAATAAGACTTGACAGGCTGTGAGGCGGCGACGGGCAGAGAGTTGCTGATTGCTGCCATTACTAGTAAAAAAAAAAAAATATGTCCCCGGTTTTTATTTAAAAATAAAAAAAAAGAAATTGGATGAAAGATTTAGCACTGGGAGACACTTTTTGAAAGATAAAAAGTGCATTTTTTTAATACAACTTTATAGATCAGACCAAAAATGAGGGACAAATGAGGAGGGACAGAGGTACTTTGCTTCAAATCAGGGACATTCCCTCCAAATCGGTGACAGTTGGGAGCTATGACATCACCTATCCCAGAAGACATTAGCTTCTACATTGTGTCTGGAGAAAGGATCTGGCACTACATCATCAGGGAGCTGGCTGAAAGAACCAGGAGAAGACAGATGGCGCCTGATGACTGAAGAAAGAAAGATGGCAGCGCAGGACCAGGAGTGCAGCAGCGGCGCAGACGCAGTAGATTACCGCATGTTTAATTTGAACAATGCTTAATTTGCTGGGCATATACGTTTTTTTTTTTAGGAAAAATTAAGAGATTAAAAAAAAAAAAACAACAGGGGTGGGGTGGGAGTCTCATTACAGTAGTGACTGGCTGAAGTTTCCTTTAGGCCCCATGCACACGAGACGCTGTTATTTGCTGTTGAACGCGTGTTCAGAGGCAGTTGGACGCTTTTTTCAACTGCCCCTGAACCCATTCAATGTTATCCTATGTGTCCATGCACACACTCTCGTTTTTTGGCGTTTACAAGCAGTTGCGTTTAACCTCGTTTTTCCAGAAGCAAAAAAATGGGTTCAGACGCAAAAGTTTTCCACATTTCAGACGCTAAACGCCGCTAAACGTGGCTAAACGCGGTACCGGCGTTTTGCCGCGTTTGCGTTTAAGCGTTTTTTAAAGGTGACCTATTTTTTAACATTAGAAATCTCAAAAATGATGGCAAATGATGAAAAACTATTAAAAAATATAAAAGAAAACTGTAATTGCTTGTATTGCATTGTGGACAATCCACAACTTGTGGCAGGTAACGTGGCCAGTGGACAATCAACAACTTGTGTCAGGTGACGTGGCCAGGTGACGTGGCCAGGTGACAATCCACAACTTGTGGCAGGTGACGTGGCAAGTGGACAATCCACAACTTGTGGCAGGTGACGTGGCCAGGTGACGTGGTCAGTGGACAATCCACAACTTGTGGCAGGTGACATGGCCAGGTGACGTGGCATGTGACGTGGCCAGGTGACGTGGCCAGGTGACGTGGCCAGCGGACAATCCACAACTTGTGGCAGGTGACGTGGCCAGGTGACGTGGTCAGTGGACAATCCACAACTTGTGGCAGGTGACATGGCCAGGTGACGTGGCATGTGACGTGGCCAGGTGACGTGGCCAGGTGACGTGGCCAGTGGACAATCCACAACTTGTGGCAGGTGACGTGGCCAGGTGACGTGGCATGTGACGTGGCCAGGTGACGTGGCCAATGGACAATCCACAACTTGTGGCATGTGACGTGGCCAGGTGACGTGGTCAGTGGACAATCCACAACTTGTGGCAGGTGACATGGCCAGGTGACGTGGCATGTGACGTGGCCAGGTGACGTGGCCAGTGGAAATCCACAACTTGTGGCAGGTGACATGGCCAGGTGACGTGGCATGTGACGTGGCCAGGTGACGTGGCCAATGGACAATCCACAACTTGTGGCATGTGACGTGGCCAGGTGACGTGGTCAGTGGACAATCCACAACTTGTGGCAGGTGACATGGCCAGGTGACTTCGCATGTGAAGTGGCCAGGTGACGTGGCAGGTGACGTGGCAAGTGAACAATTCACAACTTCTGGCAAGTAACGTGGCCAGGTGACGTAGCCAGTGGACAATCCACAACTTGTGGCAGGTGACGTGGCCAGGTGACGTGGCCAGTGGACAATCCACAACTTGTGGCATGTGACGTGGTCAGTGGACAATCCACAACTTGTGGCAGGTGACATGGCCAGGTGACGTGGCATGTGATGTGGCCAGGTGACGTGGTCAGTGGACAATCCACAACTTGTGGCAGGTGACATGGCCAGGTGACGTGGCATGTGACGTGGCCAGGTGACGTGGCCAGTGGACAATCCACAACTTGTGGCAGGTGACATGGCCAGGTGACTTCGCATGTGAAGTGGCCAGGTGACGTGGCAGGTGACGTGGCAAGTGAACAATTCACAACTTCTGGCAAGTAACGTGGCCAGGTGACGTGGCAAGTGGACAATCCACAACTTGTGGCAGGTGACGTGGCCAGGTGACAATCCACAACTTGTGGAAGATGATGTGGCAAGTGATACGCTAAATACAAGTACACTGCTGCTCTCTCAGCTTCTGCTACTCACTCTGGTCTCACAAACTGGCTGAAATGGTTAAAATTTACTGTTTTTTGAGCTTAGGGAGGGTCTATGATGAAACGCTTATAAACGCAAACGCGGTAAAACGCCGCTAAACGCGGCCGCAAACGCAGCAAAACGTGCGTTTTTAAACGCCAGTTTCAGCGTTTAAAAACGTGTGTTCAGCAGAGTTTGCACCTGTGTCTCATGTGCATGGGGCCTTACTTTCAACTTTACTTCCTCTTTAACGCTCTCCATTCGTGGTATCACTTCTCATTTGTCACCAGCAGATGGAGCCAGAGCTTTAGTCATCCGCATACTGCACTTCCCTATCTTTAGGACGTCACGTCCGCTTCCGGTTCTCCGTGCCCTTTCACACTCATCACGTTACTTTACCATCAGCGAATAGGACTCCTGTTCCGGGAGTGCGGGGGTTAACATACCAGTGGCTCCTGATTGGCCTGACGGTATCCAATGCATGGCTAGGTGATGGTTGCCGGGCTGCGGAGGTGTCATGGCGCATTGGACCCGCTTTGAGAAGGAGCAGGAGAGGGATGTGAAGGAGTTGGTGTCCTGTGTGAGCGGACTGCACGATGACAGTGACAAGAACTTCCAGCTGGGCCTGCAGTACGCCTGGTCCAACTTCAGGTGTGATATATATTAGCACTCTATGACTTCTAGCAGCATTCTCATTGGTGTCAGTGACGGGAATAGTGCCCCATTGTTGGTGTCAGTGACGGGAATAGTGCCCCATTGTTGGTGTCAGTGACGGGAATCGTGCCCCATTGTTGGTGTCAGTGACGGGAATCGTGCCCCATTGTTGGTGTCAGTGGCGGGAATAGTGCCCCATTGTTGGTGTCAGTGACGGGAATCGTGCCCCATTGTTGGTGTCAGTGACGGGAATCGTGCCCCATTGTTGGTGTCAGTGACGGGAATCGTGCCCCATTGTTGGTGTCAGTGACGGGAATCGTGCCCCATTGTTGGTGTCAGTGACGGGAATCGTACCCCATTGTTGGTGTCAGTGACGGGAATCGTGCCCCATTGTTGGTGTCAGTGACGGGAATCGTGCCCCATTGTTGGGGTCAGTGACGGGAATCGTGCCCCATTGTTGGTGTCAGTGACGGGAATCGTGCCCCATTGTTGGTGTCAGTGATGGGAATCGTGCCCCATTGTTGGTGTCAGTGACGGGAATAGTGCCCCATTGTTGGTGTCAGTGACGGGAATAGTGCCCCATTGTTGGTGTCAGTGACGGGAATCGTGCCCCATTGTTGGTGTCAGTGACGGGAATCGTGCCCCATTGTTGGGGTCAGTGACGGGAATCGTGCCCCATTGTTGGTGTCAGTGACGGGAATCGTGCCCCATTGTTGGGGTCAGTGACGGGAATCGTGCCCCATTGTTGGGGTCAGTGACGGGAATCGTGCCCCATTGTTGGGGTCAGTGACGGGAATAGTGCCCCATTGTTGGTGTCAGTGATGGGAATAGTGCCCCATTGTTGGTGTCAGTGACGGGAATAGTGCCCCATTGTTGGTGTCAGTGACGGGAATAGTGCCCCATTGTTGGAGTCGGTGGCGGGAATAGTGCCCCATTATTGGAGTCGGTGGCGGGAATAGTGCCCCATTGTTGGAGTCGGTGGCGGGAATAGTGCCCCATTGTTGGAGTCGGTGGCGGGAATAGTGCCCCATTGTTGGAGTCGGTGGCGGGAATAGTGCCCCATTGTTGGAGTCGGTGGCGGGAATAGTGCCCCATTGTTGGAGTCGGTGGCGGGAATAGTGCCCCATTGTTGGAGTCGGTGGCGGGAATAGTGCCCCATTGTTGGAGTCGGTGGCGGGAATAGTGCCCCATTGTTGGAGTCGGTGGCGGGAATAGTGCCCCATTGTTGGAGTCGGTGGTGGGAATAGTACCCCATTGTTGGAGTCGGTGGTGGGAATAGTACCCCATTGTTGGAGTCGGTGGCGGGAATAGTGCCCCATTGTTGGAGTCAGTGGCGGGAATAGTGCCCCATTGTTGGAGTCAGTGATGGGAATAGTGCCCCATTGTTGGAGTCAGTGGCAGGAATATTGCCTCAAGGGCTGGATAAAGACAAGCAAAGTGGCCCAGTTTAGGGACTGCTGCATTAACTACTTGCTTACTGGGCACTTAAACCCCCTTCCTGCCCAGGCCAATTTTCAGCTTTCAGCGCGGTCACGCTTTGAATGACAATTGCGCGGTCATGCGATGTGGCTCCCAAACAAAATTGATGTCCTTTTTTTCCCACAAATAGAGCTTTCTTTTGGTGGTCTTTGATCATTTCTGCGGTTTTTATTTTTTGCGCTATAAACAAAAAAAGAGCAGCGATTTTGAAAAAAACACTATTTTTTATTTTTTGCTATAATAAATATCCCATTTTTAAAAAAAATATATATATTTTTTTTTCCTTAGTTTAGTCCGATACGTATTCTTCTACATATTTTTGGTAAAAAAAATCGCAATAAGCGTTTGATTGGTTTGCGCAAAAGTTATAGCGTCTACAAATAGGGCATAATTTTATTGCATTTTTATTAATCATTTTTTTTTTTTACTAGTAATGGCAGCGATCAGCGATTTTTATTGTGACTGTGACATTATGGCGGACACATCGGACACTTTTGACACCATTTTGGGACCATTGTCATTGATACAGCGATCAGTGCTATAAAAATGCACTGGTTACTGTAAAAATGACACTGGCAGGGAAGGGGTTAACACTAGGGGGCGAGGAAGGGGTTAAATGTGTGCCCTGGGAGTGATTACTACTGTGTGGGGGGAGGGGACTGACTGGGGGAGGTGACAGATCTGTGTCCCTATGTACAAGGGACACAGCATCGGTCTCCTCTCCCTGACAGGACGTGGATCTGTGTTTACACACACAGATCCACGTCCCTGCTCTGTGTACCGGCCGATCGCGGGTACGCGGCGGACATCGCGGCCGCCAGGCACGCACATCGGCATCTCAGTGATGCGCCGGGCGCGCGCGCGTGCCGCTGGCGGCGCTCGCGTGCCCCCCAGTGGCCGAAATAGCCGAGGACATCTATTGACGTCCTCCCGGATTTTTAGATCCACATTGAGGCCGTCAATAGTCTATGGCCTGGATCTAAAGAGGTTAAATAGTCCATGTCAGCAGAACACACGTATAGATTCTTAACCACTTCCATACCGGGCCTATTCTGACATCACTCTCCTACATGTACAAATCATCATTGTTTGCTAGAAAATGACTCAGAACCCCCAAACATTATATATAAAAATGGCCAGCAGGACACCTATTCTAATCTCTTCTCTTTTTTGGAGATAGGCGGGAAGTGCCAGAGTCTCCAGCTCCGCTCCTCCGTCTGTGACTCATCCGCCCCTTCTATTCCTCCAGTCAGACTTTCATGTAATAAGGACAGAGCACAGGACATCCAGCTCATCCTTCCTTCCACTAGACAGGGAGGAATCGCCACCATCTCTACTCCTTCAGTTGTGGCCCAAATAAACTCCTCTTTTGTTCCACAGTGCAGGGCCAGCATTAAAACACAAACATGCCCAAAGTGCAGCGACTTTGTAAAATGACAAGCGCTTTATTCATAAATTATTACGTACATTAAATGTGCAAATCCCCTTTAAAATCACAATATGGCATTTCGGGTGTGCCAGCATATGACGTCACTTGAGCTTTACCATGCTGTTATTCTAAAGGGGATTTGCCCATTTTTGCAGCAGGGGGTGCAGCTTCATTCAAGGAGGTGCTGTGCACAGCACCTAAATGGTAAATAATGTTTTTTTTTAGGAAAAAAATTATAGAATTTTTAACTAATTGCGGGAGAGGGAGGGTGGCCGCTGGCTGAAGTTCCACTTTAAAGGGGTTGTAAAGGTTTGTTTTTTATTTTCTAAATAGGTTCCTTTAAGCTAGTGCATTGTTGGTTCACTTACCTTTTCCTTTGATTTCCCTTCTAAATGTTTTTTTTCTTTGTTTTCTTTGTCTGAATTTCTCACTTCCTGTTCCTCCTCAGTAAGCTGTTCAGTAAAGTTTAGTGAGGAGAAACAGAAAGTGAGAAATTCAGACAACCCCTTTTAAGTAATTGTAAAATACTATAGGCCACAGTGATCACTGTGTGTGCTGGTATTTGTACCCATATTATAGGAGACTCCCATGCAAAACCATAATGTTACATTCCTTTGGCTTTATGTTTTTCATAGAACTCTTAAAGAGACCTTGTTGTCACCAACAATCTTCCCATAAGATTACATATACACCTTTTATGCATGTTATTTACCTGTAAAAGCTTTCCCTGTGTTCAAGATTCACGTTCAACATATCTGAGACTGCTGCTGGTTGTCACTATCTTGAATGTACAGACTCACAACTGTCACTCGGGTGACACTGTATAGTATTCGCATTTCACAACAACACATACCATATATACTCGAGTATAAGCCGAGTTTTTCAGCACATTTTTTTGTGCTGAAAATGCCCCCCTCGGCTTATACTCGAGTCACCTTTTTTGCGCCTGATCTCCCGAACTTTGGGGACCCGGTACCGGCCGGCCGTAGGTCCCCTGAACCCCAATCTTGGCACACATATAGCCCCACTCTTCTTATACAAGTGTGCAAAGTTTGTTGTCCGGGGAGCACCGATTTTTCAAAGCCGGGCACCCCTTCCATAGACTCCCATGTTAAATGGTAATTTCTCTGGTAAATTTGGGGACCCGGTACTGGCCAGCCGTAGGGCTCCTGGACCCAAAACTTAGCACACATGTAGCCCTATTTTTCTTTTACAAGTGTGCAACGTTTTTTGTCTGGGGGACCTACAGCCGGGGAGCACTGATTTTTCAAAGCCAGGCACCCCTTCCATATACTCCCATGTTAAACGTCAGTCTAGTCATGGACACAGTGAGCCATGCACATGGACACAGTGAGGCACAGTGAGGCATGCAGATGGACACTCTAGGCTTATACTCGAGTCAATACATTTTCCCATTTTTTGTGGTAAAATTAGGTGCCTCGGCTTATATTCGGGTACACTTATACTCGAGTATATACGGTAATTGTTTATGGAAAAAAAGCTGCAAGTTTTTTCAAATACATGATTCTTCTCTGCTTTCGGTTTTTTGAGTTGGTGACGGGGGTCTCTTGATTGTGTATCTTTTTAATGCTGTAGTGAGTTTATATGGCAGGTTGATGGATCTATTTTATGGAGGCTGTCGGCATTGGATGAACCCAGATTTTTGGTGGATTTTATGTATGTCGAAGGACCCTGCGGTAAGCATTTGACTTGCTGATAACAGGATACAAACATACTGTATTTAGAGGATGGCACCATCCAGATCTTTGGTTATAGGGTTCGGATGGAATCCTCTGTGATTTGCTTCTTCTTCATTAGTAGGAGGCGACAGTGTGGTGCCATCACTTGGCTTTGTATAGGGGTAGCGTGAATAAATTGGGAATTTTCAGGAAGACACTGTATCATGTTATTGGATTTCTCAAGAGAAATGCAAAGTCTTCTCCTGGCAGCAGCTACACAAAAATGGCAATATTGAGTGGAGTTGACCATTAATTATATATGGAATTGTGCGTGTCTGTTTTCTAAAAATAAATACTGCGCTAACTCAAGTTTTTTTTTTCTTGCTTTTAGATTTCATCGATATCTGGATGTCAGCAGTCACCAGATTCACAGGACTTTGGATGGGTAACTTTTTATTTTATGAGGCATTGAAATAAGCATGATGCATGTATCCATTTTGATAAATGTTTTTTTTTTTCTTTTTCTTAGGATGTATGAAAAGTTTGTGATTAATTCTGATTTGAGCAAAGCAGAAAGCTGGAAGAGACTGACAGATGAATTTTTAAACTTTCCTCTTCCAAACACTGAAGGAACAAAGGTGAGCTTGTTTTATTATTAAGAGTACTGTGCAAAATAATCCTGTATATAGCTGAGATATAAACCTAGCATGAATAAGTGAGGCACTCTGTAATGAAATTTTCTCCTTTTAAATTATACAATCTAAACAAAGTGATATGCATCTTAAAAATGTAATCTGTGCAATGTAACAAAAGCAAATAAACAATGTGAATCGGTATAAAATAGCAGATGTAGTCCTTGAAATATACAGCGGGTAAAATAAGTATTGAACACGTCACCATTTTTCTAGGTAACTCTATTTCTAAGCCCAGGTTCACACTGGACTGCGAGAGTGAAGTCGTGCAAGTTCAGCTGAACTCGCATGATTTCACTCCCGCTGTTCAGTCCCGATTTCAGCCGCGATTACAGAGATATCTGTGCAGGTTTCTGCACAGATGTCAATGTAAATCGCAGGCCAAAATCGCAAAAAGTAGTACATAAAGTACTTTTTTAAATCGGTGCAGCGTCGCACCGATTAGAATGGTGCCATTGCCGGCAATTTGCGGCAAATACTGCCATTTTGACATGCGATTTGACATGCCAAATCGCATGTCATAACGCACCAGTGTGAACCAGGGCTAAAGGTGCTATTGACATTACATTTTCACCACATGTCGCTAACAATCCATACATGCAAAGAAACCAAAACAAATAAGTTCAGAAATTAAGTTATGTGTACTAAAATGGAATGACACAAGGAAAAAGTATTGAACACATGAAGAAAGGGAGGTGCAAAAAAGACACCAGCTGAAATCTATCAGTAATTAGAAAGCAATCCTACCTTGTGAGTTCAAATTAAAGCGGAGTTCCACTAGCGAATTATATATATATATATATATATATATATATATATATATATATATATATATATATATATATATATATATATTTTTTTTTAAAGTCAGCAGCTACTAACACTGTAGCTGCGGACTTTTAATAAGGACACTTACCTGTCCTAGGTGCCTGCGATGACTGGCCCCCGACGGCAATCGCTCGGTCCTGGCGCCTCCATCCTAACTAAGGGAAACAGGCAGTGAAGCCTTACGGCTTCACTGCCCGTTTCCTACTGCGCATGCGCGACTCGCACGGCGCTTTGTGAATGGGCGGCTGCCTCCTGGGATACACACAGTTCCCAGAAGGCAGAGCGCCCAATTCACCAGAAGACACCGCGATGGAGGACGAGGAAGAAGACCACGCGGTGGATGAAGAGGCAGAAGAGCTACTTCCGCATAGCAACCGCCCTTTCTGGTGAGTATAATTTTTATTTTATTATTAATTTTTTTCTATTTTTTTTAATGATTTTTAGGGAAAAAAATAAAAATCAGGGTGGAACTCCACTTTAATATCAGCTGGTTCAGTCTCAACTGATGCCTATAAAAAGGTGTCTCATTACCAAGGTGTCACACAAGAAACATCTCATGACATAATGGGTACAAGAACAGAGCTCTCAAGACTTTTGCAACCTTATTGTTGCCAAAAATACTGATGGCATTGGTTACAGAAGGATTTCTAAACTTCTGAATGTTCCAGTGAGCACTGTTGGGGCCATAATCCGGAAGCGGAAAGAACATAATTTCACCAAAAACCGGCCACGACCAGGTGCTCATCGCAAGGTTTCTGACAGAGGAGTGAAAAGAATTATCAGAAAATTTGTACAAAAGCCAAGGACCAGTTGTGGAGAGCTTCAGAAAGACCTGGAATTAGCAGGTACAGTTGTTTTAAAGAAAACAATAAGTAATGCACGCCATGGCCTGTATGCACACTCCTCACTCAAGACTCCATTGCTGAAGAAAAAGTATGTTGAAGCTCATTGAAAGTTTGCCTCCCAACATTTAGACAAGCCTGTGAAATACTAGAGTATATAGTCTGGTCAGGTGAGACCAAAATTGAACTCTTTGGATGCCATAATACACACCATGTTTGGAGGTCAAATGGCACTGCACATCACCCAAAGCACCATACCAACAGTGAAGTTTGGAGGGGGGTACATCATGGTGTGGGGCTGTTTTTCAGCATACGGTACTGGCAAACTTCATGTCTTTGAAGGAAGGGTGAATGGAAAAATGTTCTTGATAAAAATCTGCTACCATTCACCAGGATGATGAAGATGAAATGAGGGTGGACATTTCAGCAAGACAATGATCCCAAATCCCAAAGCCAAGGAGACTTTAAATTGGTTTCAAAGAGAGAAAATAAAGCTGCTAGAATGGCCCAGCCAATCGCCTGACTTGAATCTAATAGAAAATCTATGAAAAGAACTGAAGATCAGAATTCATAGAAGAGGCTCACGGAACCTTCAAGATTTGAAGACTGTTTGTGTTGAAGAATAGGCCAAAATCACACCTGAGCAACGCATGCGACTACTTTCTCCATACGGGGGGGGGGGTCTTGAAGCTGTCACTACCAACAAAGGATTTTGTACGAAGTATTACATTTTCATTTAGTGTGTTTAATACTTTGTCCCTGTGTCATTCCATTTTATTGCTCATAACTTCATTTCTGAACTTATTTGATTTGGTTTCTTTGTATGTATGGATTGCATGTGGTGAAAATTTTATGTCAGTAGTACCTTTTCAGCTTCATGTGCACTTGAACTACTTTTGGCTGAGATGAAAAACAGGTAGTTTGCAGCGCTAGCAGGAATAAGTGAAGTTTGCAGCACTTTAAACAATAATAATCACTACTAAGTATCAAACTTATGGATGCGGCCACCCACTGGTAGTGACACTGTGCAAACAAAACTAGATAATGATAATGACAGTGATTAGGTGTTAATAAAATAGAGGTGAAATATCCGTGATATTCTTGGCACATTTGAATGTGCTAATCAAGAGGAACTGGATGTTTCCAAGACAGATTCCAAGCGGATGGTTTCCCCTCTTGTGGCCCCACTCACCAAAAAGAGATGTAGGAATCATATAAAGAGTCACAAATGGCTTGGATCCGGTAAATTCATGGGATTCAGCAAATTAACTCAATAAGATCAGCGAGGAGCGAAAGAACATATGAGGAAGAGAGAGAATATTCATGTGAAGTACCGCTTAAGAACTTATAACATTGCGCTGCTAACTGAGAAACTCACAAGACTGCAGTAATAGACAAGCGTCAGTGTGTTCCGGGTTCACAGGCGTGCGTTCCACGGGAACCGGAAGCAGCGTCACTGGTTCTGAGTTAGCCGGAAATTGCATCAACGTGTTTCGCCCCTCCTCCAGGGCATCATCAAGGACATCACTTCCGGCCAAGGAAGTACATTTTATATGTGCAGAGGTCAACGCCTCTTTGCTAGACAAACCAATTGGAAAGGACAGAACCTCCAAGCGTGATAGAGCGCCAGCTTCCTAATCGCATCATTGCCCATCATTGCCCATCATTTGTCAGAATAATTAAAACTTTAATGAAAAATGACTGATAAAAATGACAAAGACGATATAATGAAGGTTATTACTAAACATTGAGAAATTATTTAAATTAAAAGACATAATTATAAACATAATTCGAGTGTGTCCACAGTTTGTGCAAAGGACTAATATGCATAATGAAATATTATAAAAGGATAAAATTAAAAGGCCTTGTTTGCAAGATATCGCAGGCTGTATCAATGGACATAAACACAAACAAAGAAAAAAAAAAAAAAAAAATTAAAATAAATAAAAATGAAAAAATTTATAATAAAATTGAAATAAATAAAATAAAAATAAACATGAAAAAAATAAATAAAATAAAAGTGAAAATGAAAATAAAGATAAAATGAAAAAATAAAAATGTGTGTATAACCAAAATACTACCAGTTAGATAAAAAACAATTCAAATCGAGTTCAATGCTGAGGCCATGCGGGCTTAAAGTACCTAACCTGTGTATCCACTGGGTTTCATTGCGTGAAATAGCTTGTTTGAGGTTAGAACCTCCCCAGTGGGCCTCAACTTTATCAATTCCACAAAATTTCAGTACCCTAGGGTCACTGTTGTGGAATAGTTTAAAGTGATTAGACAGGCTATGGTGCTTGAACACTTTTCTAATTCTGTTTACATGTTCCCTTAACCTAATGCCCAATCTCCTAGTGGTTCCACCCACATAGTGGAGCCCACAAGGGCACGATAGAAGGTAAGTAACATGAGTTGTTCCACAAGTGATGAATTTCTTGATTTCATAGGTTTTCCCATGAGTGCTGAAATGAGTGGTTTTCCTCACTCTATGTTTGGAAGTACGACAAATCATACATTTTCCACAACTAAAAAAAAAACTGTCTGATCTAAAAAGGTAGAAGCTTTCTTGGGGGGGGGGGGGTTCACAACATTATGTGCCAATTTGGTGTAGTTGAATTGGGGTGCAGCAGGTAAAACACTGGTCAGATCTTTGTCTTTACGTAACAATGGCCAGTGTTCTTTGATAATTTTTTCAAATTGTCTATGTTGCCTAGTATATCCAGTTAGGAAAGCAATCCCATAATCCTTTTTTTCTCACAGATTTTCTTTTCAAAGAGCTGTTTCCTGTCCATGTTATGGATATTTTCTCTAGTTTTTCTGAGGATACTTGTATCATATCCCTTTTCTTGAAACCTCTCAAATTGTTTGAGATTGTATGTCATAGTCTTCAATTTTGTTGCAATTACGCCGTACTCGCAACATTTTACTTTTTGGTATTCTACTCAGCCATCTCGGGTGATGGCAACTACCAAGTGGTATATAACCATTTCTGTCAACCTCCTTGAAGAAAGTGCGAGTAAGTAATTTTCCATTCTCTTTGAAAATGACCAGATCAAGAAAATTGACAGAATCAGGACTAGACACTTCTGAGAAAGAAATACCGTATGGATTGTTACGGATTTGTTCCAAAAAGTAAAAAAAGGAATCTCTTGATCCTGCCCAAATAATAAAAATATCATCGATATACCGTTTTTAGAAACTTAACTGGGGTATGTTTCTTCCATAAACAAGCTATTTCATGCAATGAAACCCAGTGGATACACAGGTTAGGTACTTTAAGCCCGCATGGCCTCAGCATTGAACTCGATTTAAATAGTTTTTTATCTAACTGGTAGTATTTTGGATATACACACTTTTTTTATTTTTTCATTTCATTGTTACTTTTTATTTTTTCATTTTATCTTTATTTTTATTTTATTTCAATTTTATTTTTATTTTTCATTTTATATAATTTTTATTTTTTCATTTTTATTTTATGTTTTATAATTATGTCTTTTTTTAATTTTAAATTTCTCAATGTTTAGTATTAACCTTCATTATATAGTCTTTGTAATTTTTATCATTGTCATTTTTCAATAAAGTTTTTATTATTCTGACAAATGATGGGCAATGATGTGATTAGGAAGCTGGCGCTCTATCACGCTTGGAGGTTCTGTCCTTTCCAATTGGTTTGTCTAGCAAAGAGGCGTTGACCTCTGCACATATAAAATGTACTTCCTTGACCGGAAGTGATGTCCTTGATGATGCCCTGGAGGAGGGGCGAAACGCGTTGACGCAATTTCCGGCCAACTCAGAACCAGTGACGCTGCTTCCGGTTCCCGTGGAACGCATGCCTGTGAACCCGGAACACACTGACGCTTGTCTATTACTGCAGTCTTGTGAGTTTCTCAGTTAGCAGCGCAATGTTATAAGTTCTTAAGCGGTACTTCACATGAATATTCTTTCTCTTCCTCATATGTTCTTTTGCTCCTCGCTGATCTTATTAAGTTAATTTGCTGAATCCCATGAATTTACCGGATCCAAGCCATTTGTGACTCTTTATATGATTCCTACATCTCTTTTTGGTGAGTGGGGCCACAAGAGGGGAAACCATCCGCTTGGAATCTGTCTTGGAAACATCCAGTTCCTCTTGATTAGCACATTCAAATGTGCCAAGAATATCACGGATCTTTCACCTCACTGTCATTATCATTATATTATCTAGTTTTGTTTGCACAGTGTCACTACCAGTGGGTGGCCGCATCCATAAATTTGATACTTAGGGCTCTTTCACACGGAGGTCCGTTCAGGTCCGCCTGTCAGTTTTTTAGGCGGACCTGAAACGGATCCTCCATGTAGCCCTATGGAAGCACGGATGTCAGCGGAGACATGTCCGCTAACATCCGCTCCGCTCCGCCAAAGTGTGACGGAGGAAAACCCTATTTTTCCTTCCGTCGGCGGAGTGGATCGGATGACAACGGACTCTACGGTCCGTCGTCATCCGATTCCCCATAGGGGAGAGCGGCGCTCTGACAGGGCTGTCCCTCCACAGTGTGCGGGGACCGCCCAGTCATCCGTCGGCTCAGCGGGGATCAACGGAGTGATCCCCGCTGAGCAAGCGGAGCTTCACGGGGCGGATCTGCACGGATCCGCCCCGTGTGAAAGAGCCCTTAGTAGTATCTATTATTGTTTAAAGTGTTGCGCACTTCACTTATTCCTGCTAGCGCTGCAAACTACCTGTTTTTCATCTATCTAAGGTGTTAAATCCGCAGCTGCTGCAGCATAAGGTACTATTTTTTATTTATCATTTTCACTGTTTGTTTTTCTAAGTGCGAGTTTCAGTTTTTGTTTTTTATTCTTTTGGCTGCGGGAAACGCTGCAAAATGTTTACTGCGATTTTGCGTGTTTTGTGGCCGGCGGTCAAAACGTACCTATCCTGAACACGATTCTTCCACGCTCAGGGGATGGAGGTTAGGGGTTGAACCTCAGCAGCTCCTAAATTATCCTAAAAGCCTATATGTATATGGACATATAGGCTTTTATGAAGTTGAGTTTAGGAGCTTTGGCAAAAAAAAAAAAAATCACGCCAAAAGCTCTTAAATTGAAGTTTCGGAGCTGCTAGTGTACATGGAGCCTTCAAAATATTTTTACCTAGAAAAATGGAGCCGTGTTAACTACTTATTTTACCCGCTGTATATCGCAAAGTAAAATTTTTTCCAAAATTATAATAACAATCCCATACACCATTCAATCTTCAGAAAGTGCAACAACTTTCTTCCATGTGCATAAGAAATTCACACTTTATCTCCCAATAAAAACAGCACCGATGTGCCCACCACCAAAGCTCCTCTCTGGGTGTCCTCTCACCTGGTTTGGTGGACCCTACTAACAGAACGTCAAACTTGCTTTTTAGCATGAAGATGTATCACAGCTTGCATCCAGGGCCACTCTTCAAACTGGTCATCAGTCTCTCCAATACAAATGTCATAAAAAAGAAAAGCATAGATCGTGCAGACCGCAAACCACTATCTTGCCTTGGGAGACACAGGCATTGACAATCCCTAGATTTTCTAATGCTGAAGAAACTTTTTTTTTTTTTTTTTTTTTCTTTTTGTGCGCTGTAGGAAGATGGGTTTGTCTTAGACAATGCTGGGCGAACCTCTTCGTGTTGTGTTGGTTATTTCCACATCTCCTCAGTGGTGTATATAATGGCATATTTCTTTGCTTTGCTTTTGTTTATTTGGGGAATTTTTAATTCCCACCTACTTTTTGATGCTTTATTGCATCTTCTTAAAAAATCTAACTGAATGTGAACTTTGCTTTTTCTAGAGTGATGCCCACTATGCCATCTTGTCTCTTCTTCTGTGCCTATCTGACTCTCCATCCAAAAATGATTATGTTGAAAAGCCAAGAAAAAAACAAACAGGTACCTAGACAAATTTATGATTCTTTGAACTGGTTTTCTTTGAATTTTACACATGTAAACCCATCCACTGGATGTTCTGCTGCTCCATCCTAATTTATCATTCATTAATGTTTTGTGTGCCAAGCTCCTTTTCAAATATAAAGTCTAAAGGGGTGGAGCTTGACTGCTAATATAATTACATTGTTGAAGGAGTATTTTGCTGTTCAGCACAGATAATTTTGTTTTTTAGGCTCTGGAAGGAGGCAATATTTTATTATTTTTAGTAACATATGCAGATTTCCATCCAGCTTTGTCGTAATAAAAAGCTTACTAGGTACTGTGTTGTTTAATTCTAGAAGAAGGTGAGCCCTTCGATTGGGGAAAATACTTGAGGGAAGGTGAAGACTATGGGTGTAATCCTGATGAAGACACCCCGGTAAGATCTGCCTTGCTTACTTTTTTGTAATACCCACTAATCGTTTTTTTTTTTTTTTTACCCCACCTGCAAGAAAAGGGCATAATGAGCTAGTATGACTAGCATACTACCTCATTATGTACCACTTACCTTAGACCGGGGCCCCCGAAGCCGTCCGTGTCCCTGTCTTGAGCCGCAGCCATCGCTGCAGCGATAGCCGGAATGTTACTTCCGGGTATCGCCGCACCAGCCAATCACAGCGCCGCTCCGGCGCTGTGATTGGCCGGAGCGGTGGAGACGTCACTCTGTGCATGCGCGCGGGAGCCGTCACATTCGGCTACGCCCAGCGATTGCTGGGAAGTAGCCGATTTTGTGAATGGGATTAACCCCATGAATGCGCCGTTGTCTACGGCGCGCATGCCGTTGTCTACGGCGCCTGTCATTTAACTAAATATCTCCTAAACCGTGTAGGTTTAGGAGATATTTCTTGCACCTACAGGTAAGCCTTAATCTAGGCTTACCTATAGGTGCAAGTTGAAAAAGTGGGTTTACAACCACTTTAAGGCCCTGTCTTAATTTTCCAGCTGCACTGGGACAGCATATATTTGTCCCAGTGGCATTCCAAAACACAGACCGGTCTGAGTGGCCTCTGCGGATGCCTGCAGGTGGTAGTGCTGTTCTTGTCAGCTATCGGTGACAGCTGGGGAACAGTGCTAAGCCCAGGAGCTGAAACATTTTGCTCCTGGGCTTTCAATGCCTCCACAGATGGCTCCATAGGAGTGACCAATAGAGGCAACTGTAAACACAACAATTCTATGTTGTGTTTACGTCTGGAGTTTAGTGATGTCAAGGCACATCTTGTCAAGGAATCTATATTACCGTATTTATCGGCGTATAACACGCACAGGCATATAACACGCACCCTAACTTTAAGAGGGAAGTTTCAGGGGAAAAAAATTCCACAGCCCCCCTGCGTATAACACGCAGGCACAGTTTACCCTCTATTTTCAGGATAAAAAAAGTGAGTGTTATACGCCAATAAATACAGTAATTCTCAGATTGCAATAATGACGTTGGGTAATGTGGATGACATTTGTGTTCACTGCGCAAGCATCAGTTCTGTGTTTACAAACACTCAGAATTTTGTGTACACAGAACAGCTGTCTGGCTGTTTCTCCTCCCTGAAAAGCAGGAAGGAAAAACGGCCAGAGCTGTGAGTAAAAGCAGCACATATTACACACATTACGCCCGGTTCACACTAGATGTGGCGCAAATTCGCACCGCATTTAAATCGCAAACCTGTTCATGTGAACTGATTGTGGGGTGTCTTTAATTTTACATACACTCTGCAATCAGTTTACATTCTGGTGAGGACCAAAAAAAAGGGTCCTGCATTAGTTTGGTTTGAATGTGATGCGAATTCAGCCATACAATTTGTATGGCTGAAATTCGCATCACACAGACATGTAATCTGCACAGCAATGCGGTGCGAATCGCATGCGATGTCTGGCATCGCAATAGTGTGAACCGACCCTTACACTTGTTAGGTACACTGTTAACCCCTTGATTTCCACGTGATGTTAACCCTTTCCCAGCTGTTGCCATTAGTACAGTGTACAGTTTTATATCTGATCACTGTATTAGTGTCACTAGCGACATCAGTGTCCTTCCCAGCAAGTGTCTGTTCACGCCAGATTGCCCTCCACACTACACAGTACAACTATAAGCCGCTGATCACCGTCATTACCAGTATGGTGTCTATAAATTCCAGTGTGTATATATGTGATATATATATATATATAATACCATCATTTTGTAGGCGCTATAACTTTCACACAAAACAATTAATATACACTTATTGGGATTATTTTAGATTTTTTTTTTTTATTCATTTTATTTTTTTTACTAAAGACATGCATCAGAATACATTTTGTGCTAAATTTTATGAAGACCTTCTTTGCAGTTTAAATCCTACATATTTATTTAATTTTTTTTATAGATTCTCAGATTTTTTTTGTCATGAGGTGCCATGTTGAACTTCCAGTGACCAGTATGAGAATTTACACCTGAGACCTTGTAACACTAACGAGTCACATGACACCATGGGAGGGAAAATGCCTAATTGGGCCCAATTTGGACATTTTCACGTAGGGGTGTACTCTCTTTTGTTGCCAGCAGTTAGGACATTAATGGCTGTGTTGAGTTATTTTGAGGGGACAGCAAATTTACACTGTTATACAAGCTGTACACTCGCTACTTTACATTGTAGTAAAGTGTCATTTCTTCAGTGTTGTCACATGAAAAGATATAATATATTTACAAAAATTTGAGGGGTGTACTCACTTTTGTGAGGTATATGTGTCTCTCTCTCTCTCTCTCTCTCTCTCTCTCTCTCTCTCTCTCTCTCTCTCTCTCTCTCTCTCTCCTGTAATTTAGTAATGACTGATTTTTGATTTGCACTTGTCACTTTATTGGAATAAACTGACTTTTATGCACAGAGGTTATAGTATAGGATCCCAGAGCAGCGCCACACCCACCTTTTAACTCATTCCGCTCTACCTGGTAGAACAATAAGACCCCTTTCACACTGGGGCGGGCAGGTGCGGTGGCGGTATAGCAGCGCGATTTTCAGCGCTGCTATACTGTCGTTCTTACCGCGGTATGCGGTCGCTAGGGGGGTTAATTTAACCCCCGCTAGCGGCCGAAAAAGGGTTAATACCGCCCGCAAACCGCGGCTATTGCCGCGGTTTGCGGGCGGTATTACCGCGCTGTCCCATTGATTTCAATGGGAGACCGCGGTAAAGGAGCGGTGAACACACCGCTCCTTTACCGCTGTAAAGAAGCGGCTAGCAGGACTTTTAAACCGCATGAAAAACGCCCCAGTGTGAAAGGGGCCTAACAATCAAATATGGGTCTCTAGGCTTACAAATCATTTTCTGCTTAAGATCTGTGAGCTGATAAAGACTGAAGCTACACATACACACCATGCTGTGGGTTAGATATTCTCTATATGCCTACAGATTTAATTCACCTTGTAAGCTCACCTTAGCTGGCACATACAGTGGGCATAGAAAATAATTACCCCCTTTTTAAAATAATGTTATACGTTGCACTGAGTAAATACAGCTGGATAAAACAAAAGCTGTCTGTCTTTATTTCAAGCTGCAAAGCAACAACGTGATTATTTTGAAGGGGGTGATTCTTTTCTATACCCACTGTTGCTTCTTCTACAGCAACTGATCACTACAATGATGATCTACTGTTTGCTGATCTGTTGCTGCTGGATCAGGACTCTTTCAACCATATCCAGACCCCCCTTTAAAGAAGAAAAAAAAATCGAAAAATCAAAACCATTTAAATCCCAAAAAAAGATTTTCAGTCTTCCAATAATCCCCACTTCCCAACAAATATGACACGTGTGCCTCCGCATGTGGCACCTCTTAGATCTTATCTCTTCTGGAGTTCTGCCCTGCATCTCTGTCTAGCACGAAGTACACTTCCAACTGTCTGCACAGTTCTCTTCCGCTCTGTCATTACTGTCTGCATTACATCCCAATCATGCTTGCACCATTTTTCATTCTGTCTTCTCTCTGCAATACCATCTGCTGTATTGACACATGATTTATATTGGTATTGGGTACTGGACTGTAGACTTTTTTCTCTTCCATTCCAGAGAGAGTAGGATAATACATATTATTGTTTGTATTTAGTGATTTTAACAACTCTTGATAGTCAAAAAAAATATGGTAGAATATTTGATGTTTCAGGAGTGGTCTGATGTGGAAGAAGATGATGAAGAGACACTCAGCAGGGAGGACTCTGGAATCCAAGTTGATAAGACACCTCAAGATGATGCTGACAAAAAAAATGCTCCTCCTGTGGTGTCATGGAAAGGTACTTATTCTGCAGACCAGTTTTTCCTTTTTTCTTTGAACTCAAATAAGGAATTCCAGAACTATATATTTTCTGAAAGAAGAGGACCTATTTATTATAGTATGGCGCCCTGAGTTTTCATGTTGTATGACATTTTAAGCAAGGTATTTATGAGATTTTATTGATGATTTTTTTTTATTGCATACAGACACAATATTTAAATGTTTCATTAAATATTAAAGATGAATCTGTTGAGTTAATAAATATAGTTATCCTTTATCTATACATCTTGCAAAAAACTACGGTACCCAAATCTGTAAAGAGACGATAGATTAAAACCATTACAGCTCATTGGCTAAATCTAAAAGATGTCTATTTGATGTCTCTTCTGCCTCCATGTCCTTTTGGGGGGCAGAAGGTCCTCAGAGACCTTCAGGATACTACAGCTTAGAGCTGAGCATTACATGGTTCAGTCAAAGCAGAGGAGATCGCTGAATGGGTGTTGTGTAATAGTAATGGCACCATGTAACTTTGCAGATGGCAGTCATCTAATAATAATTTAATTATATGAGATTATACATAGACAATCTGAAATCGGTTTACAGTAGTCCTATAAATTTAATTAATATCTAAATTGTTGTTACTGCACTTCATATATTAATCCTGCTCCTTGCACTGTTACTCTAACCCTTTAGCCATTTTTTGCACACATGTTTAAATGCACATTTTATGCCTGAATATCACTTAAACTCCCCAAAACATTACGAGGTTCAGTTCAATAAAGCATTTTCCATGCTTTTCTGGTGTTTTGGCTATTTTAGAAAGTCCCACGGCAAATTTGCAAAAGTCATGTGACAGTTGTATTGCTATTTCTGATGCGTGTGACAGATTTTACATAGTATTGATCGCTATGGCTGTAACAAATTCATGAAGAAATACCATTATATTGGTGATAGGAAAATTTGGAGGTAAATCGGACCTTTTCCATGTTGGAGTGAATTGTGTTGCACGTGTGGGTAATTTCTGTCTGAGGCAGTTCTGTGACAGATTCATATACACCTTACCGACAGTTACATAATTTTGAATCAAGTTGGTCCATTTGTTCCACAGAAGGGAGAAAGATTTCTATCGAGTGTCTGCAACAATGAATATGAATTCCAGACAATATATTTTTTGAAATAACAAAAAAATGTTGACACTTGCAATTTTGTATCATAATTGTGCTACTGTTTTTCAAATCTATATTTTCAATAAAAAATATGCTAAATCTAATTTGAGTGTTCACATACACAATATAATATCCACATTTATGGTAAAATGTAAAAAGTTGGTCGCTTTGAGTAAAGAGATGCCTAAAAGTTGTATGTGTTCATGAAATGGCAAACTATGATACCCAAAATTGTTCATTTGCAATGCTTTAAAAGCCTTGATGGCTCATTAATTTAGAGTTGACCATTAACAATGGGGCTAGAATAATTGCTCTAATTTCGGTTTGCAGATTTACAGATAATCTATCGTTGTTTAACACTGTGTATGTGTGAGCGAGGCAGATTTAAACTTTTTTGATTGAATTTTTTTTTTTCTTTAGAATGTTTGTTTTGTTTCAATAATCTTATAAAAGGATAACTTCATCTTTTAGGAGAAAAATCATAAATGAACATTCGTTTTGCAGAATAAAAATGTGCATTCATTTTTTTTTTTCCCTACAGGAGCCTGCAAAGCAATGCACTTGTGATCAGTGGATTGTGGGTTCAGTGTCCAGGCTACTGCAGCTTTTTGCCTTTTACCTCTGTATGGGCTTTCAGATGGAAAGCTGGAGAAAGTTTCACTAGACTACAAGGCTGCTCATAAGAACTACAAGTCTGTCTTCCATGGTGAACAAATGATGTGGCTGTGCAAGTGGAGTCTCACACAGCCATGCTGATTTTGAATGTGACAGCAGCTATGAGGGATAAGAACCTATCTCTAATGGGGGAGGGGGGGTGCTGGAACATGTTACATGTTATACCCTAAATATGGGTGTAACATGTAACATGTTTTTAATGTGAACTTAGCCTTCAGGCTCCGTTCACATCTCCGCGTATGGGGGGCAACAATCGCAGTAAAACACACAAATAAAATTGCGGGATGCCCGTCGCCCAAAAGAAGCTCCTGTATTACTTTTGGGCGACGCGTCATTACCGCAATTTACGCTCAACGAATCAAAGAAAAATCGCACCGCGTTTGGGGTGCAATTAAAATCAACGCACCGGGAATGCACGGGCATCGCTATTACGAATCGCGGGCAGAATCGCGGCAATTCCAGCTCACAATTGGGAACGTGGAGATGTGAACGGAGCCTTAAGGTATGCCGGGGAAAAAAGGCAGGGAGATGGCCTCTTCATTCGCAGCCTAACGAATCCTTTCTACGCCATAGCTGGCAGAGAGGAGTAAAATGTAAAAAGATTTCCAGCTGCTGCAGTGCCATTTTTGTTATTTAGTACTTTCTATGAGAAATTTTAATTTGAATAAGTATTTTGTCCTTTTTCTAGTTGGTGAACCAGATGCCCGAACCTGGCTGGAGCAGCATGTCGTTAATCAGTACTGGACCTCGAGAGCAAGTAGATTTTCACACAGTTTACACTTGCATTCTAACCTGGCAGCTGTCTGGTAAGAAATATTTGTGTACTTCCCAACGCTTTGCAGCACAATTAAATAAATTGCTCTTGATCATGGCACATGTATATAAAGTAGATTTATACTCTAATGTTAACATGAAGCTATGTTGACAGTCTTGCTGGGATGGATAAATAGTCAATATTAGGCTATTTTCCTCCTGCAAAACAATAGGTAAGTGCAGCGCAAAAAAATAAATTAATACAGATCCTCTGATGATAAGCGTGAGACAGAATCCTCCACCACAAACACAGTTGCACTTACCAGAAGGGGTGGACCTCTCTGTTAAGAAGGCATGTATCCACCAAGGGATGATGAAAGTGGCCAGTGCAGCTGGAGTGCCTCCGATCAGATGAACGGGATGTCCAGGGCTGACTTCCGGTGTCAGTAGTCTCCGCTGGGCAGTATTGAGTGGTATCACAATGGAGCCAGGGTGAACCAAAAAAGATGGAGACAATTTAAGTGTACTCCGCAAGGGTCTCCCTCGCTGCCGAAGTCCTACCAGGATGTAATGCCGCATACGGGGGGAGGAGCTTGGACGTCACCTGCTGCCATCTCTCTGCTGGATTGCTTTACCCAGCTATATTTTTGACTACTTTACTTCCGTGCATCCTGCACTAAGTTTTATATGCACCCTTTTCTTTATCGTACACCACGGGACACAGAGCTAGTCATTACATAATGGGTTAAGGGTCACCAGCGGTGATTGGACACTGGCACAACCAATGGAAGACAGTTCCCCTCCATATAACCCCTCCCATCAGGGAAGTACCTCAGTTTTTTCGCCAGTGTCGAAAGGTGTTGGACGCGTTAGGAGGTGCTAAAGGAAAGCTCTACCAAAGAGACCCTCTGGGGGTAAAAGAGCTATGCTTTCGGATCCATCCAAGACGCCTACAAATGAGCTGAATCTGGATGGGATCCGGGCCTCATCCATGAGGCGTCGCCTGTAATGTCTCTCTTCGGAGGACTGGGCTCTAAGATCCAGCACTTTCGCTATTTCGCTATAAAGTCCTGGTAAGAGTCTTGTACAAGGCCCAGGGGAGAGGTATCCTTTAAATAGGAACCCATATCCCTGAAGGTTGGCACACATAGCCCACCGTGAAGGGTGAAGTTTGGTATCTGTCTGAAATCTTTCAGCAGAAAAACCTGCGGCGTGGATAAGGTGAGATTAGAAGGTCCATAACTAGGTTGGGACCTTTTTCAAAAAGTGGATGTCTTCTTTTTTTCCACCACTGGGGGGAGTAAAGAGCTGAATATACTCACCTCACTCTGTTCAGTGTCGGCTTCGGCGAAGTACACTGCTCGTCACCTCCGCTGCTGAGCTTGCTGGGGCACCCCGATCCTCCTTTCGGTGGCCGACCAGACACCTGCAGATGCAGGTAAGTGGGAACAAGGGCTGATGAGAGTCCTCTCTCACTATGGCCACCGCCATAGCGCTAAGGGCCGCGCGCGCGGGAGCGCGCTTTATCGGAGGGGGGGGGGGGGGGCGAAGGCGTGCGCGGGCACGTGGCGCGCGCAGGCACAGAAACGGCGCCAATTTTAAAAGACTGTCAGTGTGAGAAGCACTGCAGCAGCAAGCAAGCTCGTTAGTTCTCTTATTCCTGGCAGAGAAACACAGCAGCTATACAGGGACGTAAGACTCCATGTGGTTGGATTGGGTACTTCCTAGAAGACATCCATGTTATGCATAGTTATGTGTTAAAAGTTGCATACTTAATGTATTTGCTAAACTGAACACGGTAGTATATGCATTTAGGTACCTTGTATTTTGTCTAAACGGTAAGCCTTCCAGGGGAAGTAATACGGACAAAAAGAGATAAGAAAGCACCACCGCCTGAGAGGAGGCTCTAACTGTGCTGACTCGGTACCTTTCTCTCCTGTGTTGCTAAATGCACCTGTTCAGGATGAGCCATTACCTCTGTCAGGTATGGCGGCTTCCCCAGTGGAGCCTGGGCCTGTATATGTCACTGAGGACACTTTATCAGCTGCCCTAAATAATCTGGAGGAAAAAATTGCTACCTTAATCGCTAAGTCCTCTAAAAAGGAACAATAAGCGAAGCAGGTCTCTTCCAGTATTGGACCTCCCTTCAGAAGTACCTGAGGGAGGAGGATGAGGAGGAGGAGGCTACATCAGCAGAGGATGAGGAGCCAGATTTTAAGGTCACAGGTACAATGCTATAGCAGTGCATTTAAGTTAACCTCTGCGGAGGTAACGGAATTACCTGTCTCCTCCCTAGGGTCATTAAGATCCCTGCAAGGTGCATGCTCCTTCCCGGTTCATCCGTTACTAGAGGATCTAATATACGCAAACTGGCAACATCCAGATAAGCGTTTCTCACCTCCAAAAAGGTTTAACATTCTTTATCCTATGGGGGAAAAATTTTTTTTTTAAGAAATGGAGCCTGCCTGCGGTAGTTGCGGCTATTTCTTGTGTAAATAAAAACCTGACATGTCCGGTGGATAATGTACAAGGGTTTAAAAGATCCTTCTGAGAGGAAGTTGAAATCCTCCTTCCTTTTGGCCGGCTCAATTACCCAACCTGCAGTAGCAGCAGTCGGTATGGGTCAGGTCATCAGCCAACAGGTAAAGCAGGGGCTGAAGGAACTGCCTTCAGAGCAGGCTAGAAATTGGGAAAAATTTGCCTAAAGCCTTATGCTTCACAGTGGATGCCATGAGAGATTCTATCATACAGGCATCACGCCTTACACTCCAGCTGGTACAGATGCGCAGAGTACTTTGGCTTAAGCATTGGTCAGCGGAGACCCCATGCAAAAAGCTGTTGGCAAGTTCCCGTTCCATGGCGAACGCCTATTTGGGGAAGATTTAGAAAAATATATACAGAAGATCAAGTGGTAAAATGACTTTTACCTGAGAGAAAGAAAAACAAGAGATCTTGTTTTAAACGCTCTCTCCCCAGCTCCCGGGAAATCTGACTCCAACCAGTGGCGGCGGCCTGTTTTAGCCGCCCACAAAAGCCAAGGGGCAAGCTCAGAAGAACAAGAAGCCGTGGGGTGCAAGAGCTAATAAGCAAGCCCCCAAAGCCTCTCAGTGAAGGGGCGCCCCCGCTCGGCCGAGTGGGAGGAAGGCTTTGTCAGTTCTGAGCGACTTGGTGGTCAGAAATCCAGGACAATTGGGTAGTATCCACAATATCCTCAGGGTACAAACTGGAATTTCGAGAGATCCCATCTTCTCAATTCCGAGGTTCAAGACTCTCCAAGGATCCACAAAAAAGAGAATCCTTCTTCAAAGGTTTGAATCACTTAATGGCTCAAGGGGTAGTTACAGACGTACCCCAAAAAGAGCGAGGTTCAGGTTTTTACTCAAACCTCTTTGTGATTCCAAAGCCAAATGGAGATGTCAGACCCATCCTGGATCTAAAATCCCTAAATCGGTTCCTGAACGATCGCCATTTTCGAATGGAAACGATCCGATCCGTGGCCGCCACTTTAAAGGGCGGAAAATTCATGGCGTCCATAGATATCAAGGACGCACATTTACACATACCCATCCTCCCCGCTCACCAAAGATTCCTAAGGTTTGCGGTAGAAGATCGCCACTTTCAATTTGTGGCTCTGCCGTTTGGTGTAGCCACCGCGCCCATAGTATTCACAAAGGTGCTAGCTCCTCTGTTAGTAACCTAAGAACACGGGGCATTGCGGTAACAGCCTATCTGGACGATCTACTAGTAATAGATCAGTCAAAGGACGGATTGGGTCACGCTGTACACACTACAGTAGGATACCTGGAGCATTTAGGATGGATTATAAATTTACAAAAATCCTCTCTCCAGGCCCAAAGAAGGATAGGGTACCTGGGCATGATCATAGATACAGCCCAAAACGGGGTATACCTGCCAGAACCGAAGATACAGTCTCTGAAAGACCTGATCCACAAGGTCAAAGCAAACAAGAGGCCGTCTATTCGCCTTTGCATGAGACTATTGGGAAAGATGGTAGCCTCCTTCGAGGCGGTCCCTTACGCCCAGTTTCATTCGAGACTACTTCAAGGCAATATTTTAGCTTCCTGGAACAGGAAGAGCCAAGCTCTGGATATACCCATGCGCCTGTCCTCACAAGTACGCCACAACTTCGATTGGTGGCTAGAAGCCAGGAATTTATGGAAGGGAAAGTCCTTCCTCCCAGTGGCCTGGAAGGTGGTATCTAGGGATACCAGCCTATCGGACTGGGGTGCAGTATTCGAGGAGGCTTCTACCCAGGGAACCTGGGCCAAGACTCAGGGGATCCTGCCCATCAATGTGCTAGAGATCCGGGCGGTATATCTAGCCCTCAAAACCTGGACATACAGGTTACAGGGCTACCCAGTTCGGGTTCAATCCGACAATGCTACTGCAGTAGCTTACATCAATCACCAAGGAGGCACCCGCAGTCGGGCAGCCCAAAGAGAGGTGAACCGGATCCTGGCATGGGCAGAAGAGCATGTACCTTGCCTTTCTGCAATCTTCATTCCAGGGATGGAAAATTGGCAAGCAGACTACCTGAGTCGTCAGCAGCTGCTACCAGGGAGTGGTCTCTTCACCCCGAGATCTTTCAGGCCATATGTCTGAGATGGGGAAACCCAGATGTAGACCTGCTAGCTGCCAGGTTCAACAAGAAATTGGACAACTTTGTGTCCAGAACGAGGGATCCTCTAGCCTACGGGACAGACGCTCTAATAATACAGACGCTCTAATAACTCCATGGAATCAGTTCTCACTGATCTAGGCATTCCCTCCGATCCCTCTTCTACAAAGACTGCTTCGCAGGATCAAGGAGGAGGGAATACCAGTAATCCTAGTGGCCCCAAACTGGCCCAGGAGGCCTTGGTACGCCGAGATTGTAAAAACGGCGATAGGAAGGCCCTGGAAGTTTCCACTCCGACACGACCTGCTGTCACAGGGTCCAGTATTCCACCCTTCCTTACAAAGGCTAAAGTTGACGGCCTGGCTGCTGAGACCCACATTTTTAAAAAGAGAGGGGTCTCTGGTCCGGCTCTTTCTACGCTCATTAATGCTAGAAAGCCAGCCTCCAGACTCATCTATCAGAGAGTCTGGAGAGCATACGTTTCCTGGTGTGAATCCAGATGTTGGAATCCTCAGAAGTATGAAATAAGTAGGATTCTTGCTTTTTGCCAGTTAGGAGTGGATATGAATTTAGCCCTTAGCACCATCAAAGGGCAAATATCGGCTCTATCAGTCTTCTTTCAGAGACCATTGGCATCTCACTCCCTAGTTCGGACATTCATTAAGGGGGTACTGAGGATAAATCCTCCAGTTAGGACTCCCTTGTGTCCATGGGATTTGAATTTGGTATTGTCAGTGTTGCAAAAGCAACCTTTTGAACTATTCGCCATATTCCTTTAATTATATTAAGTAGGAAGTTGGCCTTTCTGATTGCTATAGCTTCTGCTAGGAGAGTATCAGAGCTAGCAGCTCTTTCTTGTAAAGAGCCTTGTCTAATTTGTCACAAGGACAAAATCGTACTACGACCCCATCCGGCTTTTCTACCTAAGGTGGTGTCGGCTTTTCACTTGAATCAAGACATTGTTCTGCCTTCCTTTTTTCCAAACCCGCGGACGGCGGGGGAAAAATTATTACACTCTCTAGATCTAGGGAGAGCGGTAAAGGTGTATCTGCAAGCAACCGCTCAGATACGTAAAACAGATGTTTTGTTTTTTTTACCAGATGGGCCCAAGAAGGGCCAAGCGGTATCAAAATCCACCATTTCCAGGTGGATTAGACAAGTAATTATTCAAGCTTATGGTTTAAAGAACAGGACTCCTCCTTTTCCTGTTAAGGCGCACTCTACCAGGGCGATAGGTGCTTCATGGGCAGTGCACCACCAGGCTTCGATGGCTCAGATCTGTAAAGCTGCAACTTGGTCTTCAGTCCATACATTTTCCAAATTCTATCAAATAGATGTGAAAGGACATGAGGATTCCGCCTTTGGGCGAAGTGTGCTGCAGGCAGCAGTATAGGGCTTCTGGTCCGCAAGCGGCCTGTTTTGATCTGTGTCTCCCCCCCTTCATATGAGCATTGCTCTGGGACGTCCCATTATGTAATGACTAGCTCTGTGTCCCGTGGTGTACGATAAAGAAAATAGGATTTTTATAACAGCTTACCTGTAAAATCCTTTTCTTGGAGTACACCACGGGACACAGAGGTCCCCCCCTTCTTATGGGAACCTTACTGCTTTGCTACAAAACTGAGGTACTTCCCTGATGGGAGGGGTTATATGGAGGGGAACTGTCTTCCATTGGTTGTGCCAGTGTCCAATCACCGCTGGTGACCCTTAACCCATTATGTAATGACTAGCTCTGTGTCCCGTGGTGTACTCCAAGAAAAGGATTTTACAGGTAAGCTGTTATAAAAATCCTATTTTTTATAAATAAACTTGCGGAGTACACTTAGATTGTCTCCTTCATCTTTTTTGGTTCACCCTGGCTCCATTGTGATACCACTCAATACTGCCCACAGCAGAGGCTACTGACACTGGAGGTCAGCCCTGGATATCCCGTTCATCTGATCGGAGGCACTCCAGCTGCACTGGCCACTTTCATCATCCCTTGGTGGATACATGCCTGTATGACCCTTCTTAACAGAGAGGTCCACCCCTTCTGGTAAGCGCAACTGTGTTTGTGATGGAGGATTCTGTCTCACGCTTATCATCAGAGGATCTGTATTCATTTTTTTTTTCACAAGGGATCTTGCTGTTGACTATTGGGACTTCTTTGATGACTCCTTACTTGCTGAACGGACATTCAATTAATTTCTTTTTTTTTTGCGCTGCACTTACCTATTGTTTTGCATATTGATTTTAGGCCTGTGATTACCTATTAGTGTTCAGCTTGCAAATTTCTGTGCTTATATTGGTTGTTTGCGCTGATTGTTTCCCTATTTTAATTTATATATATATATATATATATATATATTGTTCCTGCTGGCTAGATAATTCTGCTCTAGGATCTCTTTGGTGCACAACATCATTCTGAAGGCGTAGATACTTGGCCATTTGATCTCTGGGGAGACCAGGGGAAGGGGAGAAGTTCAGATTGGCTGATCTTTTCTAACACCGAGGAGACCAAGCATCTAGGCCTTCAGGTCAGCACAGAAGTCTGACTGGAGCAGCATTTTCTCTGGAAAGTTCATCTGACATATTTTTATCTTTAGAACTGAAATAAATATAAAACCCAATATACCAGTTCTGGGCTTTGATGAACTTGTGATTTTATATTTCAGGGATCAGCATTTGTACACTACAGATCCAATATATACACCTGAAGAAAAAACATTTGTTACTGAAACCCAAGTGATCCGTGAGACTCTCTGGTGAGTTGCATTATGTGTTTCTTGGCAAACAAATAGGGTAGAGTTTTAGTGTGTTTTTTATTTTTGTATAGCAACCTCCTACTTAAAGAGGAAGTAAACCCTGATGGGTGTTACTTCCTCTTTGTTTCCCTGCAAAGGTAAAGCATAATGGGCTACTATGCATCGCATAGTAGCCCATTATGTGACACTTACCTTGCAGGAGAAGCCCGCGATGTTCCTGTCTTCCTCGCTAGTAGCGAGCGTCCATTGTTCACCCCTCTTCCTTCCGGGGGCCGCAAACTCCAGCTCTGTGACTGACCGGAGTCGCGTGACATCACTCCCACGCAAGCTAGAAACGGCACAGCGTGCCCTTTCTAACTCCGGCGCATGCGCACAGCGATTTGCAAATATCTTCTAGACCGTGCAGGTCTGGGAGATATTTCAAGTACCTACAGGTAAGCCTTAATCTAGGCTTACCTGTAGGTTAAAGTGGTTGTAAAGGGTTTACAACCAGTTTAAGTAGCCTTGTAATACAATGTTGGAGGTGCATACACATCTATGCAAGTTTATTTATAAGCTGATTAACCTATCAGTAAGCTTCTTGCATGAAGAGAACTTGTACGCCTTATACATATCTTGTAAGTAAAATGATATGTACTAGTAAAATGAAATTGATTTGATCAGTTTTCCAGCAAATCTTGCAAGACAAGTGTTTTTTTTTTTTTTTGACTTTTTTTTTTTTTTTTTTGACTTTTTTCTTTCAGGAGCAGAAAGTACAGTCTTCTAAGACTTCTGCAACTCTAAACCGAGTTAAAAATGAATAAAAATGTTTGACCTGACCTTTTGGGACACATTTACTGCTCTTTATACATTAAAATAATCACAACAACCATCTTGTGGTCATCCTATTTCAAGATTCCTAAATAATAACTATTTTTTTTGTTTTTAGGTTACTTTCAGGTGTAAAAAAACTGTTCATCTTTCAGTTAAATGATGGGAAGGTCACTGTAAGGAATGACATCGTTGTGACACATATGACACATGTATGTTAATAGTCTGAGTAACTTATATTGGTAAATGTTAACATTTTAAATTGTATAGACCAGCCTTCATCCTTTCTAACACAGAGAAAAAGAGGAATGGTCGGTGGGTGTGTTCTGCTAGATCTAATGCCATGTTTTTAATCTTGTTTTAAATAAATAATTGTCATTACTAACACAACATTGTGTCAAACAATTTTTCTAGATCTATGCTTTTAAAGTCCACATAGGGGAATTCTCTTTTTTTGTTATTTCTAACAAAGAGAAAACCTTGAAATGACTTTCTGGTTGCAGGGCACCCCTGCTAATCATGACTACCTATATACTGTCTGTACAGTTTATCTATAAAAATAAATAAAGTGCCCCCACTGGTTTTAAGTAAAGCAGACCCTTTCATTAGTGGTCCAAAAAAAAAGCGGCAAAATATATTAATTCTCCTATTTTCTATGCAGTTTCAATCCCTGACTCTTTATTATTTGTTCATCGTTCGCTATCCAGTTTTGTAATCCAGTTACACATTTTTAGTGTTTATATGAAGTTTTGTATTTGTACTACTTTTTCTCTTATGTTTTTATTGTAAATTATGCAAGTGTAACATCGCTACATAATCTTTTTTTTTTTTTTTTTTTGTTTCAACATTCTTGTTCCTAGAATTGTCTTAGGTCTGTTCTTGAGCAAATAGCGGCCTATGGACAGGTAGTTTTTAGGCTGCAGAAGTTTATGGATGAGGTCACAGGTCACTGTCCTGAGAACCCTTTGCCAGGAACTCTTCCGACTCCCAAAAAAGGCACTGAGGCTCCATTCCGAACTTACCAGGCCTTCATGTGGGCATTGTACAAATACTTCATGAGTTTTAAAGAGGAGCTAATGGAAGTTGAGAAGTGCATAATAAACAAAGGTAAACTGAAGGCTCAATATTTTATAAACCATTTGCACAGTAATATAACAGCTATCTGCTTTCTTTAGACAAAACCGTCACGCTGGCAATGGTCGTGGACAAGTTGACTCCTCGGCTTGCACAGCTGAAAGTGTTGCATAAGGTTTTCAGCACGGGTATAGCAGAAGTGCCTCCTGACACCAGAAATGTTGTGAGAGCCTCTCATCTTCTTAATACCCTGTATAAAGCCATTTTGGAATATGACAATGTAGGAGAGGCATCTGAACAAACGGTAAGTAATTAATTAGCAGCTTGATTTGCTTTGGCGGGGTGGAGTTTTAACAGGAAAAAATTACTTGGGTAATAACCTTAGAAAAGCACCCTTTTTTATAATGTCTTAAACCTGAAATATACACTGTAATGGAACCTCATTGAATAATAAAAAAACGAATATAACTAGAATTGCTCAGTATCATGGCTCCACAGGGCACTGTTATTTTATAGGTAAAAGCAGAGGTCTGTTTGACTTCCCGTCTTACTTGTCAACGTCTATGCATCTTCCTCATTGCTCTAATTGGCTTACACTTTCCCCATATTGTTTTGGCTTTCCCCCTCCATCCCCTCACTGAATGCAACTCTTGCATTTTCCCAAGCTGATACACTGTCACTCTGCCTGCTACTTCCTGTTTCTACAGTAACTGATGCTCAGGTCTACAATATATTCCATATTAGAAATGAAAATTTTTATACAGTACTGTTTTATCCCTTTCATGACTATGCCTATTTCTGACATTTGGTGTTTACAAGTTAAAATCCGTTTTTTTTGCTAGAAAATTACTTAGAACCCCCAAACATTATATTTTTTTAGCAGAGAATCTAGAGAATAAAATGGCGATTGTTGCAATATTTTATGTCACACGGTATTTGTGCAGCGGTCTTTTAAACGCAACTTTTTGGGAAAGAATAAAAAAAAAAAATGAAAAAGTAAAGTTAGCCCAATTTTTTTTGTATAATGTGAAAGATGATGTTAAGCTGAGTAAATAGATACCAAACATGTCATGCTTTATTATTGCACGCACTCGTGGAATGGCGACAAAGTACGGTACCTAAAAAAAATCTCCTTAGGTGACGCTTAAAGGTCTAGGGATAGAATTATTGCTCTTGCTCTGACGATCGCGCCGATACCTCACGTGTGTGATTTGAACACGTTTACATATGCGGGCGCGACTTCCGTATGCTTTTTTTATTTATTTATTTATTTTTTTGCTGCGCGAGCTCGCGGGGACGGGGGCGCTTTAAAAAAGTGTTTTTTTTTTTCTTATTATATATTTTTATAATATAAAATTGTGTTTTAAAAAAAAAAAAAATTTTTTTTATCACTTTTATTGCTGTCACAAGGAATGTAAACATCCCTTGTGACAGTAATAGGTGGTGACAGGTACTCTTTATGGAGGGATCGGAGGTCTAAAAGACAACAAATCCCTCCTTTGCACGACGAAAACTGCGATTCTGAATACTGTATACTTTTTAAAATCCGGCACTAATGGCAGCCGAGTAAACCGGAAGTGTTCCGTGTTTACATTCAGGAGACTGGCAAAAAGCCATTTACGGCTTCATGCCAGTCTGTCACAAGGCGACGGATCGGGTCTCCCGGTGGGACAGGAGACCCGGTCAGAGTGGCGGGAGGGGGGGATGTCCCCTCCCGCTCCTTCGGTATAACAACCGAGCGGCTTTTAGCCGCATCGGTTGTTATGCCTGGATAGCCAATCGCCCGCTCTAAACAACGGTACCGGCAGGCATGATCCCGGGATAACCCCCGAAAGCCGAGGCCGCATATGTGCGTACGCTCAGCGGGAAAGGGTTAAACATGCCTGATACATACTTTAATATTATTATGGATGTAGTACAAGGTAATATATGTTCAGGACCGCGTGAATGCTAATAACAGACTAAGATAAATGTTCAAAAGGGGGGGGGTGATTAAAATCCTTTAAATCAAGATCATTTGGATATCTTTAGAGTTCACCAAGGAAGGGGTTTAACTCGGTGTGATGTGCACCACGCCGTGCAGCTCCATCTACCAGCGGGAAACTGACAAGCTGCAAAAACATAAATAGTGAGACAGAATGCACTGGCTCCTAATGCAACACTGTTTATTCAATCGAGATAAAAAGTAACAGAAGAAGGAGGCCACGCCCTCTGAAACGCGTTGTCTTGGAAATCCCCAGCATCCCTTATTAACAGTTACTGCTTGTTCATCACAACACCGTTCTGTCGGATCAGGTTTCCCTACCATCGGAGGATCACTACTGTGGGCGGCTCATGTGCAGCTTGTTGGCGGCTGCTGCACGCTGATACATCTGTCCATCCACCGCCAGCCCATCCTGGATCCAGCCTGGAACCCTGACTGCAGAAGTAAAGCTACAGCTTAATACGGATGCTCGTTTACTTCTACTACAATGTGAGTGAATAGTGTTATATTGTTACTTTTTATCTCTATTGAATAAACGGGTGTTGCATTAGGAGCAGGTGTACTCTGTCTCTCTATTTATGTGAATGCCAATAACACTGCCTGTTCTTACACTGCAGAGTCCCACCAGATTCTTGCGTCTCTGCTCTGTACAGTTGTATTTCATTATAGACAGGTAAATATGAAACAAGGCCTATGAACATATAATTTACCACCTGCAGCCAGAAGATGGCAGTTGTCATGTTTTTTAAATCATATATTCACCAGGCTTGTTTATTGTTATGCTCTAAATCGCATGTGCCATAATTAGACTGAAGAGCAGGAGATAAGATTATACCCACTAGTCTGAATGGTTTAGAAAAAAACCTTCACTTCCTCTCTTTTATGCAGACTGTTTGGATTTTTAGTCTGCATAAGGAGTAAAAGCGGATCTACACTGTATCTGAACATCACAAAACAAAAATTCTATTTAATTTCTAAAATTCAAAGCAAACTCCTGCATCCATCTATCCATCCATGTCGCCATGCTTTGTTTTGCTGCGATATCACTTTGAAAAACACCCCCCATCATTTCTGGCCATGGCCATTTTGAGTAAGGGCAGATGATTCATGTAGCATTTACTTCCTAGAATCTATTTGCCCTTAGCTCAGGCATGCAGGCAGGAGAGTGTGCATAGCTCAGAAAGCCCCTCCTGAAGACTCCTTGGATGTATGACACTATTTGTTTAGGCATAGAAACCAGGAAGTAACTGAAGAAATAGATAAAAAAAACTTTAAAACAAAAATATAATATAGTATTGAAAAAAATATTTAAAACTTCAATCTATAACCTTGACCAATGACCCTTATAGTTTCATTTTCTTTAAACAGCCCTAGGGTTTTCATAGGTTATGGTAACGAGCACTTCCAATAGTAACAAACTCCTAATCATTGCACAAAGTTTGTGTGATTGAGCAGACTATTTGCTCATCTCTCGCCCTAAGAAAAGGTAAAAAGCACTGCATTACACAGGTTACATTTGATAATTTTCATTGTAATTTGGGGTATCCAAGCATATTTAAAAAAAGGGGTTATTTTCCCTCGTCTATTTTTCACAGGGAGAAAAGAATCTGCTTGTTAGAGATTAAAGTGATTGTAAAAGCAGAAGGTTTTTAATCATAATTCATTCTATGCATTAAGATAAAAAGCCTTCTGTGTGCAGCAGCCCCCCTAATACTTACCTGAGCCCCATCTCTATCCAGCGATGTCCACAAGTCCCTTGGCCATCCGGGACTCTCCCTCTTGATTGGCCTGAGACACAGCAGCCATTGGCTCCCGCTGCTGTCAATTAGGAGAGAGAGGGCGGGGTCAAACCACAGCTTCATGTCTGAATGGACACCTGGAGCAGCAGCTCGGGTGCCCCCATAGCAAGCTGCTTGCTGTGGGGACACTTGACAGGAGGGAGGGACCCGAGAAGAGGAAGATCCAGGCCACTCTGTGCAAATCCACTGCACAGTGCAGGTAAGTATAACATGTTTTTAACTTTTTATTTTTATTTATTTTTACGAGACTTTACAATCACTTTAAGCAAAAGTAAACACCTTGTCCGTAAACTGAATATAATTTAACTCTATTTCTAAAGTAACTTTTTTTTAGTTAAACCTTTTTGTTTATTTACTTAAAGGTGTCTCTCTTATTTTTCCTGTGGGTTGAAACTGTGAGACCCTATTTAGAAATAGTGGATGAATGGATTGTTCATGGACACCTATTTGATCCAGCAAAGGAATTTATTATTCAGCGGTAAGTACAGTTATGCATGGCATGCTCCGTAATGTTGACATACTAGTCCGGATGATTCTTTTTATTCATATTTTTTATTTATTTTTTCTTCACTCCATATTCATAAAAAGATGCGCCTGCAGCGTGTTTTGCAGCCACTTGGAGTACCGCTTAACTATTCTGGACGCAGACACCTGTGCCTTTGAACTAACAGGGAAAAAAAGCAAAGATCCAGGCCACAGAGACCTCATTACCAAGCTTTAGCTACAGATTTGGGGGTCTCGGACAAGTACATAATACCATAAATATTTTTTTCTTTTGGGTCAACCAATTGATGATCTGATGCAATGTTGCATAACGAACAGCAGAGTAAGGTTGGCCATAAAATGGAAGGCTGATATGCAGATATGATCGGTAATGTTTTTTTTCCCTAGCATGTCTGTATACATGCATGTTTGGTTGACCTGGATCTACCTATTTATATCTGTGGAATAACCAATGATCCAACACCATGCCCTTATTCATGTCAAAATTGTCACAATAGCCTGAAAATATCTACCACCAGTTCTCTGTGAATGATTGGAAGGGTTAGGGTTTGTCTACTCTTATCTGGCACCCAGAGATATGAGGATCTTTACCCATTCATGTTCATGGGTACAGTGGGGGAGTTTTACTAAAATTGGTGCATACAAATCCTGGTTCAGCTGTGCATAGTAACCAATCGGCTTCCAGGTTTTATTGTCAAAGCTTAATTGAACAAGCTGAAGTTAGAAACTGGTTGCTATGCACAGCTGCACCAAATTCTGTGTGCACCAGTTTTAGTAAATCTCCCACATTGTGTCTGTGATGGAAATATGTCCAGACCTTTTTAAATGAAGATCTTGGTAGAAAAGCAAGGCTTTGCTTTCTCATGTGAGGTGCACTCATGATTAGTAGAGGAATGATCAAGAAGAAGCAATAAAGGTGGAGAAAGCAAAGCTGCAGAAAGAAGAATCTCCTTTTTTACTTCAATGTCAGGTCCTCAGGCACTTCCACTTCCGCAGGCCCACGGAAAAAACGATGAGCAACATCTTGGTAGGAGTGTGAAGGATATGACTGTATATAGAGCTATGAGGCTGCAGACAGATGGAATTAATGGCAAAATTTTGTTTTTGGGGATACTGCCTGGCCAAAATAATCTTTCCCGATATCCCCTATAAGGTTGCAAATGTACACATCTTGCGTCAGTCCTGCAAAATCTGTTTTGAGGACAACACATAGTCAAACGATTTCAAATGCTTTGCATCCCAAATGGACAACGGTATTCAAACTCAAGTTCTGTCTATGTATTTAAGTTTACATATTTGTATTTAGAGATGTTTCATATTTGTCTTTTGCTATGTGTAGAAATAAAGATGTTCCGGTGAATCATCGTGATTTCTGGTATGCAACATATACATTATATAGCATCTCAGAAAAAACTGAGAACGAAGATAAAATGAGTGACAATGCCAGTGGCAGCTCGGGTAGTGACCAGGCCCCAGCCAGCAGGCAGCACACAATGGTATCTTTTCTAAGACCTGTTCTCAAGCAGATCATCATGGCAGGGAAGTCTATGCAGCTGTTGAAAAATCTGAAGTGTAAATCTTCCCAGCAGCAGGACTCTTCAAGAGGTAGGGGGTGTATGTTTTAAGAGCTGAAGCCTGTAAACGAATATAAACTGCTTGAATTTAATATTTTGCTGAAAATACTCATGAATATTACTTATGCTTCAAATGTGTATGGCCATGATTATATTTCCAGGAACAAAAACTGTACATTTTTAACCACTTAAAGACCAAGCCTTTTTTTTTTATTACAAGTAAAACATTTTTTTTTTACTAGAAAATTACTTGGAACCCCCAAACATATTATATATATATATATATATATATATATATATATATATAATATAAAAAAAAAATTCAGAAACCCTAGAGAATAAAAAATGATGGCCGTTGCAATACCTTATTTCACACTGTATTTGCACAGTGGACTTACAAATGCAATTTTTGGGGGGAAAAAATAGGATAAAAATGTATTTAAAAAAAAATAAGAAATTTAGTAAAGTTAGCACAATTTTTTTTCTATATTGTGAAAGATTAATGTTGGGCCGAGTAAATTGATACCCAACATGTCACGCTTCAAAACTTTAACCCTTAAAAATCTCCATAGGCGATGTTTAAATATTCTACAGGTTACCAGTTTTGAGTTACAGAGGAAGTCTTTAGCTAGAATTATTGCTCTCGCTCGAACGATGGCGACAATGCCTCACGTGTGGGTTGAACACCGTTTACATATGCGGGCGCAAATTATGTATGCGTTCACTTTTGCACGGAGGGACGGGGCGCTTTAAAAAATGTTTTCCTTTATATATTTTCCTTTTTTTATTTTTATACTGTCCCTTCACAAAAGAAAATTTTGGATCACTTTTATTCCTATTTCAAGGAATGCAATAGAAAAAAAATCACAACCTCTTTAATGTGAGATCTGTGGTCAAAAAGACTTCAGATCTCACATTTACACTTAAATGCAATAAAAAAAAAAAAAAATTGTCCCTTTTAAGGCCGTTGGGCGGAAGTGACGTTTGACATCGCTCACGTCAACCAATGGCATGGAGTCGAGTGGGTGCCATCATTCCTTCACTCGACTTCCTGCCTATCAGGGGACAGCATCGGATCGTCTCCGCCGCTACTGATGGCTCCGGGGTCGTCACAGAGACCACTTTTATCTTAAAGCGGACCACCCACTGTTAATAAAAATACCGGGTTTATGGCAGCTAATTGCTTTTGTCTTTGACTAAACCCTAATAGACTGGTTTACTGCATCCCTTAAAGAGAGATGGGAAAGATACTTTAATGTTTAATTTGTTTGTCTCTTTTCTGCTTTGATGGTCCAGATGCAGATAGGAAAAGCGTGTACACGCTGTTCTTAGAATCCGTTCAATCTCGACTCCAGCATGGGAAGGACTTGTCTCCAGACAGCATTACAGAACAGCAAGTTAACAAGCAGAGTCTAATTAAAATGCAGTCCATAGTGGCTAAGCATCTAGAACGGAATGACGTACACGATCCACTGCTGGCCATCAACTTTGCAAGGTAAGAGCAAATAAGACTGTGTCTGGTGTGAGGATGTTCTGTACTGTGCATTATAATTAAACTATGTATATTTGCAAATTGAATATCTTTGAGTAAATCAATTAATTATAATACCTATAAGGATATACATGCCTCCTACATGTATCTTTACCTGTCAAATGTCTCCCCTCTGTCTGTTATGAGACCCGAAAAACTGCAGATTCTGTGGGTGGGTCTGTTGTTCGGAGCTCGGTGGGTGGAGTCGTGATGTCAGTAGACTCCCCGCCCACCTCTACACTCCCCTTGTCAACATGCATTTTCTCCTGTGTATTTCTTACACTGAACTTATGCTATGATCACTAACATCCAGTCAAAACTCAGAAAAGTCACCACATGACTTCAGCATGCCCAATCATGCTGAGGTGGGAGAGCTGGAGAAGAAAGAAGGAGGGGTTCTGAAGTAAACATTATGTGCTATCCACAGGCTTGTGCATGGGATATGTAAACCACCTGTCACTCACAGCAAGGGGGAGAAAGGGACTCCTATTTCTCTGTCTGTCAGTTTTTTATTTTACTGAAAAAAGATAAGAGGACTGCTTAGAGCTGTATTAACTCTTAGTGGCAAGACTGGGCACAGATGACATGAAATCCTATACTGTACAAGGTGCAAGCCTTAATTAAAAAAAAAATTGGGTTTACATCCACTTAAAGCAATGACAAAAAAAAAAAAAAAAACGGAAGCTGATTGGTTTCTATGCAGAGCTGCACTAGATTTTGCACTCTAGTTTTAGTAAATCAACCCCTTTTGTATTGGTTTGGATTCAGACAAGATCTACAGTGAGAGAATATCTATAATCTCCCCAGAATGAGCGCAGATCCTACCTGTGGGGAGATAACAAGAGAAATTAATTTCCTTCTTGTTCTGCTGGCCTCTGGACACCATCTCCTTCTCTGCCAAATAATTGAATCCTTGCACATTCTAGCCAAAATGTAAAAGTTGAGTTCCACTAAAAGAGGGAACCGCCTTATTGGGGTGAAGTAACATTGGCAAATAGCCCAAACCCCAGGATGCAGAATCCATCTGTAAGTCACAACAGGGCAATGATGTTACAGGCAACCACCATGTGACAATTTTCAGACCTGGTGTTTAGCCACCAACCAAAGACACATGATCTTTTTTGGCTTTCTTTAATATAGAAATATGAATGTAAGCTACAATTAATAAAATTAGAGCTGTTTAATATTTCCAGTGCATTTTAACATGAATGCTAAAACCTGCGATTTTCAAAAATCCTATATAGTATAATTAATCCTTCTGTGTTCTGTATGAAGGTTATACCTGCAGCAGAGTGACTTCCTAGAGACATTTACATGTGAAGATGTTAGCGTGGATAGGTCCTCAGAATCTGTTACTTGCCAATCATTTGAACTAACCCTTCGGTCATGCCTCTACCCACACATTGACAAGCAATATCTGGAGTGCTGTGGAAACCTCATGCAAACTCTAAAAGAAGATTATAAGTAAGTGGCTACATCCTAAATATTTAATGTAATGAAATACCTTTCATGAGCTCAGTAATGTCTATTATCTGTTAATTTGAATTAGTTGTCTTAAATGTATAATTTGATTGACCTTTGGTAATGCTAACAGTCATTAAATTGAAACCATATCATTGGGTTATGACCATATAGTTTAAATAGATTTCTGCCATTTACTGATCAGTACAGGATGTTTGTGGTCCTTTTTTCCTTTTTGTATTAATCAGATTTACTCTTTTTTAGACTATCAGAATATTTGAAGTCCATGAGAAACTTCTTCCTTCTTGAAGCGGGTGATACAATGTATGACTTTTACACCTCTATATTCGATAAGATCAGAGAGAAGGAACCATGGCAGAATGTTGTTTTTCTGAATGTGCAGCTACAGGAAGCAGTCAGTCAGCGGTATCCAGAGGACAGCACACGGTATGGAACAAAAATTGTGTTCAGTGTATTGATAGTCATCCATGTTTTTGCACTCAATAGTATGCTTTAAGAGGAAATAACTGGGTTAGCATACCTAAAAATAATAAAAAAAAAAAAAAGATTGTTCTAGTAGTTTCTTTGGAGCAGGCTTGTACCTAGGGCTTTATAGGCACTTTTCATAGGTTCAAAATAGCTTGCAATGGGCAATTGGATATAACGTACCACCAAGCCTTGAGATCTTTAACCCTTTGTTAGGACAGAGTGTGCACATCTAGTTTACAACTGATGAGATCTGCCAGCACAGTAAAGATGTGGTTATTTATGGTAAACATATCTCCCCAGCCCCCTCCTTAACATTACATGGAAGGAGAAAGATGGTCAGGATTTTTAAGCAAGTACAAAGGTAAGCTGCAATTTTAAAGCAGTATTAAACCCAAAATAAACCATTAATATATTGCAAATGAAAAGAGAAAATGGGCTGTGGGACTTTAAATGAGGCATGGATGGGCGTAGGAAAAAGTCTAGGATATCAAGAATGAGTAGACATCACTGTCCCGTTGGGATAGTCTGTAGCCATATATACATGCTGCATAGTCAGTCTAAAGAATGGAGATCAAGGCATGGATATAAATATAAAAATGTATTGTATCATGGTAAAAGTACACATGGATCATGCAAACAAAGGCATAGTATAAATAGGGGTTATCACAAAAACATGATCAAAATTCACTGTTGAGACATGGCTGAAGCAAGTAATGACAGTTAAATGGACATACAGAAACAGTGAAAATGATTATCCGGTTAAAAAGTCAAGAATACACTTAATAGATTCATAGTTGGGCAAGCTTTACTTGACATGCCAGAGCATGGACTAATGGATGGGCATGGGGAAAAGGGTCTAAGATATCAAAAATTGGTAAACATCACTGTCCCGTTGGGGAGTGGTCTGTAGCCAGGTATACATGCTGCATAGTCAGTCTAAAGAATGGAGATCTGTATCATGGTAAAAGTACACATAGATCATGCAAACAAAGGCATAATGTAAATAGAAGTTATCACATAGACATAATCGCAATTCATTGTTGAGACATGGCTGGAGCAAGTAGTGACAGTTAAATGGACATACAGAAACAGTGAAATTAATTATCCAATTGAAATGTCAAGAATACACTTTGTAGATTCGTAGTTGGGCAGGCTTTACTTGGCATCCCTGAGCATGGACTCGACGCGTTTCTTGGCGTTTAAAGCCAGTCATCAGGAGTGGGGTGCATGTCATTTGACTACAAGGGGAGATGGATAGACAGATCAAATAAAATCTTGAAAAAATTATGTCATATTTGAAACAGAATAAGGTAGTCTGATACGTTACCAATGGCAAAACCCGGAATGGGGTTGTCCCAAGCATTTGAAATATGGCGTAGAATGGTGGTCCTGGATACAGTGTCTCACCCGGGGCTGAGGCGGGGAAGGCCCCCCAATAAACACTTCAACGGCCACTCGATCAAGAGGAGAGTCAAAGAGAAGATGGCATGGGACATCCATCAAGGAGAAACCCGGACAGCCACGGCACAGCACCAAACTGACGGAGAGGCACAGACAGGGTGCAAGGGCAGAATGCTAGTGAAGGGATGGAGAAATGAAAATGAGCAATGAGTGAAAAAGAAGGTTGAATGGTTTGAGAACCAAAATTAGAATGTGATTGGGGGAAGGGAGGGGAAAGAAAAAAAGAAAACAAAAAACAAAAAGGGAACAAAGGAAGAGGGGAGTGGATATGTAAATGATGTGCTGGTGGATGCCTAATGGGAATAATGTGTAATGGGTGCTGGGAGAAATTGAACAAAAAAGGGGGTTAATGATATAACATGACTGAAAGGGTTAACAGCCAAAGTTGGCAAATCAACTGAGTGTTGGTGTAAATAAATCTGGTTTGAAAAAAAGCCAAACCAGATCCCCAAAAATGCTAAATAGCGATGCCTTGCACTCTGCTCACACTGCTTCAAACACACATTTAATTTCATTGCTATTTAGCATTTTTGGGGATCTGGTTTGGCTTTTTTTCAAACCAGATTTATTTACACCAACACTCAGTTGATTTGCCAACTTTGGCTGTTAACCCTTTCAGTCATGTTATATCATTAACCCCCTTTTTTGTTCAATTTCTCCCAGCACCCATTACACATTATTCCCATTAGGCATCCACCAGCACATCATTTACATATTCACTCCCCTCTTCCTTTGTTCCCTTTTTGTTTTTTGTTTTCTTTTTTTCTTTCCCCTCCCTTCCCCCAATCACATTCTAATTTTGGTTCTCAAACCATTCAACCTTCTTTTTCACTCATTGCTCATTTTCATTTCTCCATCCCTTCACTAGCATTCTGCCCTTGCACCCTGTCTGTGCCTCTCCGTCAGTTTGGTGCTGTGCCGTGGCTGTCCGGGTTTCTCCTTGATGGATGTCCCATGCCATCTTCTCTTTGACTCTCCTCTTGATCGAGTGGCCGTTGAAGTGTTTATTGGGGGGCCTTCCCCGCCTCAGCCCCGGGTGAGACACTGTATCCAGGACCACCATTCTACGCCATATTTCAAATGCTTGGGACAACCCCATTCCGGGTTTTGCCATTGGTAACGTATCAGACTACCTTATTCTGTTTCAAATATGACATAATTTTTTCAAGATTTTATTTGATCTGTCTATCCATCTCCCCTTGTAGTCAAATGACATGCACCCCACTCCTGATGACTGGCTTTAAACGCCAAGAAACGCGTCGAGTCCATGCTCAGGGATGCCGAGTAAAGCCTGCCCAACTACGAATCTACAAAGTGTATTCTTGACATTTCAATTGGATAATTAATTTCACTGTTTCTGTATGTCCATTTAACTGTCACTACTTGCTCCAGCCATGTCTCAACAATGAATTGCGATTATGTCTATGTGATAACTTCTATTTACATTATGCCTTTGTTTGCATGATCTATGTGTACTTTTACCATGATACAGATCTCCATTCTTTAGACTGACTATGCAGCATGTATACCTGGCTACAGACCACTCCCCAACGGGACAGTGATGTTTACCAATTTTTGATATCTTAGACCCTTTTCCCCATGCCCATCCATTAGTCCATGCTCTGGCATGTCAAGTAAAGCTTGCCCAACTATGAATCTATTAAGTGTATTCTTGACTTTTTAACCGGATAATCATTTTCACTGTTTCTGTATGTCCATTTAACTGTCATTACTTGCTTCAGCCATGTCTCAACAGTGAATTTTGATCATGTTTTTGTGATAACCCCTATTTATACTATGCCTTTGTTTGCATGATCCATGTGTACTTTTACCATGATACAATACATTTTTATATTTATATCCATGCCTTGATCTCCATTCTTTAGACTGACTATGCAGCATGTATATATGGCTACAGACTATTCCCCAACGGGACAGTGATGTCTACTCATTCTTGATATCCTAGACTTTTTCCTACGCCCATCCATGCCTCATTTAAAGTCCCACAGCCCATTTTCTCTTTTCATTTTCAATGTACCAGGGATGGAGGCATGGGTATGGCATTTATGGGTCTCAATGGATCACCTGCCTTTTCTTGATTAATATATTGCAGCTCACCAGTTCTTAGATGTGGTGGTTGCATTGGTTTAATTTCTTCTATTTTCATGTGGTGATCTGGCCAGTAAGTCTGTTGTTTTTCAACAGAGCAGGCGCTCTTGCAGTTACAGGAATGAAACGTACCATTTAACACTGTTGTGCCTAAAATGATCAGCTTTTTTTTATGTAAAACCTTGATCACATATCTCAAGAGAAAAAAAAACAGTTTGCTGTAATTGCTTACTGTGTAGTGTTAGCTGGAGTTTGGCTTCAATTTGTTAGTGTATTTAAATCTGCTAGTCCATCTTACACTGCCCTCCCCCCCAGACTGACAAAGCTGCTATCCAAATGTGCCCCATGTGCTGATTTTTCTAGAGTCTCTAATACAGGAGGTGTAATAGTGGTCAGATCACCAAATGAAAACAGAGGGAAAAAAGCCCCAAAAAAAAGGAAACTAATGCAGGCACCACATCTAATGATTGTATAAAGGATGTTTGTATGATAACTTGTAAAGGAAAAAATACCGCACTGATGCCCAAAGTAAATACTAAAGCGGCCAGCACAGCAAAGGACAAAATTGTGTTTTAGGATCGTGAAAAAATATGTACAGCGCTAATCAGGTTTGAAAATACATGTAATGCTACAAGATAACCTTAAAGGGGAGTTCCACACTTTTTTTATGTTTATTAAAAGTCAGCAGCTACAAAAAGTGTAGCTGCTGGCTTTTAATAAACATACTTACCTGTTCCACTGTCCAGCGACGTGACGCCCAGAGCTCTGCTCCTCTCCCCCCTTCTCCGCCGGCGCCTCCATTCATAGTGTTGGCTTCACGGCTGTGACAGCTTTCGGCTTCACGGGCGTGACAACTTTCGGCTTCACGGCCGGGGACTCAATGGGCATGCGCGAACGGCGCAGTGCTCTGAGTGGACAGGCGATCGCCTGAGACCTGTCACGTCCCAGGTGATCGCCTACAGGGAGGGGCCGCCAAAAGGCGATATGACGTATTGCCTAGGCGACCCCAGGGCGGAAGGAGGAAGTGGGACAGGAAGTCCCACTCATACTGAAGCCCCCACTCCCCTCCCCCCAAAAAAAAATGACATGCCAAATGTGGCATGTAAGGGGGCGAGGAGTGGATTCAGCAGAAGTTCCAAATTTGGGTGGAACTCCGCTTTAAGTAATAAGTTTGGTGCAAACGAAACAATGTACTATCAGTGTAACCGTGTACCATCCGTGTTAAGTGATGGATACAAACGTATATAGACAATATCATAAATAATCTATATATCCTCATTGTGATGGGAGGGCCCATGGAACCCAGAATCCCTTGGAAAGGTTGGGAAACCCTTGTTTCAGCTTCCCATGCACCTCTTATGTCTAAGTCACCCTGTGCTATCCTGGCACAGGGTGACTGAGAAAATTATGTCTTGGATTACTTAAAATGGGACAGTATTATTTATCCACAATATCTCACAGGATATATGTAAAGACTATTCTTAGTTTAATTCTGAACAATACATGATCATTGAAAGAGCTGATCACATTGACCTCCGGAGATGGACTGTCTGGTCACCTGGGCTGCCTTAAGTGCTGTGTTAATTAAAATGCTAATTATATCATTGTCTGCTAAGTCAGGGCTTGAAAAATGCGAGTGCTCAGGTGCCACACACTGGGGGGTGTCAGGCCGGTGCCCCCCCCCCGCACCCTCCGTGAGTTTTCCCGGGGTAGCGAGAGCAGCCGATCACCGCCCCCCCCGCCGCGCTCCCACAGGAGAGCGGGACAGCTGTGGGCTTCATGTGCTTGAGCCCGTCCGTCCCGCTTCTCCCTCTGTCAGAAGCTGCGGACCGGAGACAGGGAATGAAGCAGAGTAGCGCTCTGTGTTCCTCCCTCCCCACCCCTGCCTGACAGACCCGTGTAGCACACAGCCGAGTGAAGTGTTGTGGATGTGTGCTGGGTCTGATAGCCGGAGACTGCACTGTGATGCACCGCTGGGTCCGCCGTGATGAATAAGTTCTGTCATCACTGGTGAGATTGAGAAAAAAACGTGGAGAGATTCGAAGAGAAATGGTGGTACAGAGGTGAACGTGGATGGGGGTACAAAGGTGGATGGCTGGCTACAAAGGTAAATGTGGATGGGGGGGTACAGAGGTGGAGGGGGGTGTACAGAGGTGGATGGGGGGCTACAAAAGTAAATGTGGATGAGGGGGTACAGAGGTGAATGTGGATGGGGGTACAGAGGTGGACGGAAGGATAGAGGTGAGCCATGGGTGAGGGGTACTGAGGTGGACGGGGGATACAGAGGTGAGCTGTGGATTGGGGGGATACAGAGATGAGCTGCAAGGGAGGGGAGTTTGCTTAATTATATGTAAGGGGAGGCTCTCTGGGGACACTGATGTAAAGGGGGGCTCTCTGGGGACCCTGATATTAATGCTATTGCTGTTATGTTTAAATTAAAGCTATGTTATAATTGCATTTTTTTATATTTTGGATTCTTTATTCTTAAGAAAAATTTAGTTTCATAAGCTTTAAGGGGGGCGGGGTTGGGGGACGGACCTGGGAAAGGTTTGGTGGGGCAACTGGTGGAGAGTAAGGTTTTTGCCTGGCTAGTAGGTCTAGACTTTAAATTTTAAGCCCTGTGCTAAGTTGTTGCTAGATGGGAGTATCCAGGAGCCAGCCCCACCTCGTTATCTAACCCCGTGTGTTAAAAGTGTATAAAAAGACTTGTATTGTGGTTCTTATAAACAGTTCATGTTCAGCAATCAAGCAAGTATCTTCCTGTTTGTAGTTGTCAGCGGTTGGAATATCTGATCTCTATATTCATATTGGGAGGAAGCAGTGTATGACGAAAACACTCAAGCGAAGTGTGGGACCTTTTCGTTACACTCATATTACATACAATAACAACATTATGTGATCCTAGGTTTAAAATGAATAACCTCAATCCATAATATATTGTGTTAAAATTAGAATAACATGTGTTCTTCTTTTTTGGTCATGCTCCAGACCACCTGTTGGTTGCAGTTGATTGAGCCTTATAGCGAAGACACTGCGCACCCTTTACTTTGAGGTTTCAAGTCCTGTACAGTCGCCCTGTAGACTCCATCCGTATTGGTGTATATACCCCCCCCCCACCTGTATAGACCCACTAGGCATAAGCTTAACTTGTTACGGAAAGCCCCCTCAGAATTGGTGGTGGTTGAACCCTCTACAATGGTGACTCTTACTGTTGGCGTTGGGATTTATCTAGCTTTTTTGGATTACTATTTTAAATACTTGTTTCTTCACTTTTTATTTGGACTCTTCTTTCCTGGTGCCTTCATGGCAGCATACTAAGGGTTAATGGCTCCGCCCCAATTAACTCGCAGGACCACGTAACTCTATAAAAGAAAGAGTTACTCCCCCCTCAGGTATTCTTTTTCCTGTCCTCATCCAAAACTGCAGGATCACAGATCAGCCCTACCTCACCGTCATATGGTGTAACCATTGCAGGTTCATGCTCTCTTGCAGGATGGAGTCCCATCACTTGGATTGCTAAATGCATCACATAAGTATGGGAGCCTGTTTTTCTGTGTATCTTTTTGGGGCCTGTCTAAAACATCCAGGAGCACCTCCTTCTCCTCTGTGGCTTTTGGCTGACTATTCCAGGGCAAGACAGCACAAGGTACCTTTTAGAGCACTTCAGTGGCGTTCTTTTTTTTTTTTTTCTCATGTGTACCTGACACTGCATTCATGCGTGACACTGCATTCATGTGCAACTGTCTCCATGTGCACCTAAACACTGCATCTATGTGTACCTAGTGCTGCCTCCATGTGCACCTCACACTGCATACATGTGCACCTGGTGATGCCTCCATGTGCACCTAACACTGAGTCCATGTGTATCTGGTGATGCCTTCATGTGCACCTAACATTGCATACTTGTGCACCTGCCGATGCTTCCATGTGCACCCAACACTGCATCTATGTGTACCTAGTGCTGCCTCCATGTACACCTCACACTGCATATATGTGCACCTGGTGATGCCTCCATGTGCACCTAAAACTGAGTCCATGTGTACTTGGTGATGCCTCCATGTGCACCTAATTCTGCACTCATGAATTTCTGGCCTAACATTGCCTCCCATATGTACCTGGGTGTACACGGTGCTGTGACGCTATACTCATAGGCGCTGCCTCCAGGTGCGGTCCTCTCCTGAAGATTCCTTCTGTTGCGGTTTAAAATCTATATTTAAGATTTAATATCTCACAGATATGATATAGGTTTAATAAGAGTTCTTTTTGGACAAGATTTGAAAGCTTTAACATAATGAACATTTATTCTGTATTGGTAAAGTCTAAACTAACACAAAGAAGCTATCTATACAGTCTTAGACAAGCAGGAAATAGTAGGTTAAAATATACAAAGTATTTACATGGAGGAACATAGAGCATATTCCTCCTAAAACCTTAAAGTACTAACATGAGTAGTTACATAGACAGACCTTTGGCATAATTACCCCTTTAGACCCGTCCTTCAGGCCATCCTTCCATCAAGTAGGGAGCTCCCATCTCCCTTTCTCTGAGTATATCTCTCTATACTGATACCCCATTGGTTGGCCTTGCTTGGGTCATGATTGGAGGGCTTACTCCATAAGTCAGCCCCCCTTTCATGCAAATCCAGGTGACTCTATGTCATCAGGAGATGTGCTTGAGTTTTCCAGGGTTATAGGTGAGGCTCTGTCCATTGTATTATCCCAGCATGGGACTCATTGACGAGAGTGGGTTTAACACAATGGCATTGTCTCTACAAGCGTGGGGCTCCGCCCTGTCTAGCTGTTAACAAAGGACCTCGCAAGGGTGAAGAAAGGGAATATATTCCGAAAGCCAAATGAACTATATCTACAGCAAGCTAATTGAAATATATTCGGTCAGCTAAATAAAATATATTCAGTTGGCTAAATGAAATACATGTACAGCAAGCTATTTGAAATATATTCATATTTACAATATTTTACCGCTCTTCAATGCAGTTTATACATGTCCCATAAGGCAACACTTCCATTGGTGGGAGCCGTGAGTGGCCTGATAATACCGCCGGGTGCACCGCCATTCCCCCCCCCTCCCTGTGGGTGTGGGCGCTTTGCGCACGTCTCCTTGAACAGTCTCATCATCTCAGGGGTGGAGTCACAGCGGAACGTCACAGCGCATGCGCAGTAGCCTTCTGAGACCGAGCAGCGGCCATCTTGGTACACCCTGTAGATTGTATGATTTTTTTTTTTTAGCTAATTTGAAGCCCGCCAAAGTAAAAATAAGACCTCTCCTATTCTCTGCTCCCTCCATTACATTTTCATATAGCCTGACCAGTAGTATTAATGGTACATATATGTGTGTGTGTATGCACATGCGCACATGTATATGCGTATATCGATGTGTAGGTACATCGGTATATTGGTAAATAATTAATAGTAGTATCCCCTTCCTATACCTTTTACGTATTTAGATTTAATCTTAGCCCTAGCCGCTCTGATATTACAATGCCGCATCAATAAAGATCCTCAACATATCGCTAGGTAAGGGCTGCAACTAACAGGTAAGTTCCTTCGTTCAAAGAGCACAGGGCATATGGAAATATTCTGTTTATTTCCGCAAGCCCGCACAGAGAGCCACCCGCAAGGGTTCTCTCGAGGGAAATACCTCCCGCAGTGACGGAGGTCACCCCAGCATACCCCAACCGGGCATGACTCCCAGCGCAATTTTGCACGTCCAGGGGAAAAGCCTGAGTTTGTGGGAACAAGCCCTACTGGGAAAATGGGCGCATGGCCAAGGTCCGCCTAAGGAGGAAAGAGCAATAAAACACGCTATTTTCTCTCCAGATTGGTTCAGAAGCTGATTCAGAAGGCGAGTCGATTGCAGCCAAAAAGAACATATCAACATTTTGATGTCAGTTTAGTAAAATCACATCACATTGTTATCATGTTATTGCATTTAAAGATGCGATTCATGGGAGGAAGATCCGGTATCCTCTGTCCAAACGGGAGTATATATTGTTTTTTTCCTCACCTGACAAAGAAAGCTTCGACCGTTACCTTTACGAGGTCAGGAGAACGAGGGGCGAAAGCACATCGCCTACAATCAATGTCTCAGAAGCAGATGCGCAGCTCCTTGATTCAGATCCGACTTTGAGCGCGTCGGTCATGAGGCTAGCCAAGAATGCAGCCATCGATGTCCTGGGGTGCTCCCCCAGAGCCATTCTATACTTCATCACGACCAGAAGGGCATTTCGGCTAAAGCCATGGTCAGTGGACCCATCTGCAATGCAATCCTGATGTCGCATATGATGGAAGGCCCAATTCGGCGATATAAAAAATATATATATATTTTTTCCCTAAGATAGGAGAAGAGATTTTGCCTCACGGTCAGTTACCAAACAAAGATCAAGAGAGAAGAGGCTGGTAAGGCTCACGAGCCACCTTTCCCAAATTGGACAATCTTCGTCGGTTGAGAGCCAGAAGTCCTTCTGACCCCCCTGATCCACAGGTCTGGCAGTAACATCAGGCCTTTCGTCTAGGTTTGAGTGGGAAAACTGCAATGGTCCATGCAGCCTCCACGATCCTTTAAGGGCTTATTCTTTTTTGGAAGTTCAATCCATCCTCCACCCCCCTTCTCTCCGACCCACCAAATTCTGATCTCCAAGGGTGAGAAGGAAGCTCTCTTTCAGTGTATTCAAATACTTCTACACCAACAGGCAGTATTGCCAGTACCAAACTTGGAGAAACACCCGGGGCTCTACTCCCCAGTCCTTTCTTTTAGTTCCCAGGAAATCAGGGGCTGGAGACTCGTGTTGGATCCAGATAGGTTGACGGATACGTTGGGGTAGAACATGTCATTCGGTGTCCCTAGACACCGTAATTCTGTCAGTACAGCCAGATATTTGGATGGTCTCTATAAGTCTCCAGGATTTCTTCCCTTCACATTCTCATCCATCTTTCCAATCTTTTTCCCGGGTTGAAAGTAGGCGATCTGCGCCTCCACTTCCAATATCTTCCCTTAGGGATTTCATCAATCCCCAAAACCTTCACCAAGGTCTTAGCAACCACCCTGGCTTCCTTCTGGGAAAGGAGGTCAGGGTCCTGCACTTCTTCCAATTCGAGTGACTTATCTGCTCAGTCAATTGATGCCTACGGGTGCAGCTGCAAACTTTAGTCAACATCCCAGTGAAGGCGGTGTCACTTCCATCAGAGGATCCCTGAATTGGTACAGAAGGTGGAGGAAGTGAACAGTTGGTGTTTACAATCTCTGTTTGGACTTTCTGGCACAACGAAGAGAGAGGCACCGAAGACAAATGAGAGTTATCGGTGGAAACCAGCCTTGGGGGTGGGCACGGCCTCCCAACCTCCTAGTTCACCGCTCCCTTGACCCATTCTTGCATCTGAAGCAAGTCAACTGGACTGGGGGGTGACACATCACCAAAAGAACCAGTTAGTACAAGGAAGATGGTGTTTCAACTCGGACAGTATGATTTCCGATATCCTAGAGCTAAGAGTGGCATGGACGGCGCATCTAGTCCCTCTTCTTGGGAGCAAGTCCATACTGGTTCAGACAGACAAGGCGGCAGTGGCCTATGTTCAAAGCCTAGACGGGACGCACAGCAGGTCTCTGTCCAGAGACGTGGCCCCAATTAGTTCGTGAGTGGAGGACAATTTGGTCAATCTTCAGGCGGCCTACATCCCAGCCCCTGAGAATCAGCTAACCGATCGCCTTTCAAGGTCTTTCAACAGCAACAACGAATAGTCACTAGGCCCGTGGATTGTCCGGTGGATATACCAACAGCGGGGTACTCCCCATTGAGAGCTTTGAGCTTCCCACTCAAAAGCGAAACTCCTTTGCTTTTCTTTATCGTACACCACGGGACACAGAGCTAGTCATTACATAATGGGTTAAGGGTCACCAGCGGTGATTGGACACTGGCACAACCAATGGAAGACAGTTCCCCTCCATATAACCCCTCCCATCAGGGAAGTACCTCAGTTTTTTCGCCAGTGTCGAAAGGTGTTGGACGCGTTAGGAGGTGCTAAAGGAAAGCTCTACCAAAGAGACCCTCTGGGGGTAAAAGAGCTATGCTTTCGGATCCATCCAAGACGCCTACAAATGAGCTGAATCTGGATGGGATCCGGGCCTCATCCATGAGGCGTCGCCTGTAATGTCTCTCTTCGGAGGACTGGGCTCTAAGATCCAGCACTTTCGCTATTTCGCTATAAAGTCCTGGTAAGAGTCTTGTACAAGGCCCAGGGGAGAGGTATCCTTTAAATAGGAACCCATATCCCTGAAGGTTGGCACACATAGCCCACCGTGAAGGGTGAAGTTTGGTATCTGTCTGAAATCTTTCAGCAGAAAAACCTGCGGCGTGGATAAGGTGAGATTAGAAGGTCCATAACTAGGTTGGGACCTTTTTCAAAAAGTGGATGTCTTCTTTTTTTCCACCACTGGGGGGAGTAAAGAGCTGAATATACTCACCTCACTCTGTTCAGTGTCGGCTTCGGCGAAGTACACTGCTCGTCACCTCCGCTGCTGAGCTTGCTGGGGCACCCCGATCCTCCTTTCGGTGGCCGACCAGACACCTGCAGATGCAGGTAAGTGGGAACAAGGGCTGATGAGAGTCCTCTCTCACTATGGCCACCGCCATAGCGCTAAGGGCCGCGCGCGCGGGAGCGCGCTTTATCGGAGGGGGGGGGGCGAAGGCGTGCGCGGGCACGTGGCACGCGCAGGCACAGAAACGGCGCCAAATTTAAAAGACTGTCAGTGTGAGAAGCACTGCAGCAGCAAGCAAGCTCGTTAGTTCTCTTGTTCCTGGCAGAGAAACACAGCAGCTATACAGGGACGTAAGACTCCATGTGGTTGGATTGGGTACTTCCTAGAAGACATCCATGTTATGCATAGTTATGTGTTAAAAGTTGCATACTTAATGTATTTGCTAAACTGAACACGGTAGTATATGCATTTAGGTACCTTGTATTTTGTCTAAACAGTAAGCCTTCCAGGGGAAGTAATACGGACAAAAAGAGATAAGAAAGCACCACCGCCTGAGAGGAGGCTCTAACTGTGCTGACTCGGTACCTTTCTCTCCTGTGTTGCTAAATGCACCTGTTCAGGATGAGCCATTACCTCTGTCCGGTATGGCGGCTTCCCCAGTGAAGCCTGGGCCTGTATATGTCACTGAGGACACTTTATCAGCTGCCCTAAATAATCTGGAGGAAAAAATTGCTACCTTAATCGCTAAGTCCTCTAAAAAGGGACAATAAGCGAAGCAGGTCTCTTCCAGTATTGGACCTCCCTTCAGAAGTACCTGAGGGAGGAGGATGAGGAGGAGGAGGCTACATCAGCAGAGGATGAGGAGCCAGATTTTAAGGTCACAGGTACAATGCTATAGCAGTGCATTTAAGTTAACCTCTGCGGAGGTAACGGAATTACCTGTCTCCTCCCTAGGGTCATTAAGATCCCTGCAAGGTGCATGCTCCTTCCCGGTTCATCCGTTACTAGAGGATCTAATATACGCAAACTGGCAACATCCAGATAAGCGTTTCTCACCTCCAAAAAGGTTTAACATTCTTTATCCTATGGGGGAATTTTTTTTTTTAAAGAAATGGAGCCTGCCTGCGGTAGTTGCGGCTATTTCTTGTGTAAATAAAAACCTGACATGTCCGGTGGATAATGTACAAGGGTTTAAAAGATCCTTCTGAGAGGAAGTTGAAATCCTCCTTCCTTTTGGCCGGCTCAATTACCCAACCTGCAGTAGCGGCAGTCGGTATCTGTCAGGTCATCAGCCAACAGGTAAAGCAGGGGCTGAAGGAACTGCCTTCAGAGCAGGCTAGAAATTGGGAAAATTTGCCTAAAGCCTTATGCTTCACAGTGGATGCCATGAGAGATTCTATCATACAGGCATCACGCCTTACACTCCAGCTGGTACAGATGCGCAGAGTACTTTGGCTTAAGCATTGGTCAGCGGAAACCCCATGCAAAAAGCTGTTGGCAAGTTCCCGTTCCATGGCGAACGCCTATTTGGGGAAGATTTAGAAAAATATATACAGAAGATATCAAGTGGTAAAACGACTTTTACCTGAGAGAAAGAAAAACAAGAGATCTTGTTTTAAACGCTCTCTCTCCCCAGCTCCCGGGAAATCTGACTCCAACCAGTGGCGGCGGCCTGTTTTAGCCGCCCACAAAAGCCAAGGGGCAAGCTCAGAAGAACAAGAAGCCGTGGGGTGCAAGAGCTAATAAGCAAGCCCCCAAAGCCTCTCAGTGAAGGGGCGCCCCCGCTCGGCCGAGTGGGAGGAAGGCTTTGTCAGTTCTGAGCGACTTGGTGGTCAGAAATCCAGGACAATTGGGTAGTATCCACAATATCCTCAGGGTACAAACTGGAATTTCGAGAGATCCCACCTTCTCAATTCCGAGGTTCAAGACTCTCCAAGGATCCACAAAAAAGAGAATCCTTCTTCAAAGGTTTGAATCACTTAATGGCTCAAGGGGTAGTTACAGACGTACCCCAAAAAGAGCGAGGTTCAGGTTTTTACTCAAACCTCTTTGTGATTCCAAAGCCAAATGGAGATGTCAGACCCATCCTGGATCTAAAATCCCTAAATCGGTTCCTGAACGTTCGCCATTTTCGAATGGAAACGATCCGATCCGTGGCCGCCACTTTAAAGGGCGGAAAATTCATGGCGCCCATAGATATCAAGGACGCACATTTACACATACCCATCCTCCCCGCTCACCAAAGATTCCTAAGGTTTGCGGTAGAAGATCGCCACTTTCAATTTGTGGCTCTGCCGTTTGGTGTAGCCACCGCGCCCATAGTATTCACAAAGGTGCTAGCTCCTCTGTTAGCAAACCTAAGAACACGGGGCATTGCGGTAACAGCCTATCTGGACGATCTACTAGTAATAGATCAGTCAAAGGAGGGATTGGGTCACGCTGTACACACTACAGTAAGATACCTGGAGCATTTAGGATGGATTATAAATTTACAAAAATCCTCTCTCCAGGCCCAAAGAAGGATAGTGTACCTGGGCATGATCATAGATACAGCCCAAAACGGGGTATACCTGCCAGAACCGAAGATACAGTCTCTGAAAGACCTGATCCACAAGGTCAAAGCAAACAAGAGGCCGTCTATTCGCCTTTGCATGAGACTATTGGGAAAGATGGTAGCCTCCTTCGAGGCGGTCCCTTACGCCCAGTTTCATTCGAGACTACTTCAAGGCAATATTTTAGCTTCCTGGAACAGGAAGAGCCAAGCTCTGGATATACCCATGCGCCTGTCCTCACAAGTACGCCACAGCTTCGATTGGTGGCTAGAAGCCAGGAATTTACGGAAGGGAAAGTCCTTCCTCCCAGTGGCCTGGAAGGTGGTATCTAGGGATGCCAGCCTATCGGGCTGGGGTGCAGTATTCGAGGAGGCTTCTACCCAGGGAACCTGGGCCAAGACTCAGGGGATCCTGCCCATCAATGTGCTAGAGATCCGGGCGGTATATCTAGCCCTCAAAACCTGGACATACAGGTTACAGGGCTACCCAGTTCGGGTTCAATCCGACAATGCTACTGCAGTAGCTTACATCAATCACCAAGGAGGCACCCGCAGTCGGGCAGCCCAAAGAGAGGTGAACCGGATCCTGGCATGGGCAGAAGAGCATGTACCTTGCCTTTCTGCAATCTTCATTCCAGGGATAGAAAATTGGCAAGCAGACTACCTGAGTCGTCAGCAGCTGCTACCAGGAGAGTGGTCTCTTCACCCCGAGATCTTTCAGGCCATATGTCTGAGATGGGGAAACCCAGATGTAGACCTGCTAGCTGCCAGGTTCAACAAGAAATTGGACAACTTTGTGTCCAGAACGAGAGATCCTCTAGCCTACGGGACAGACGCTCTAATAATACAGACGCTCTAATAACTCCATGGAATCAGTTCTCACTGATCTATGCATTCCCTCCGATCCCTCTTCTACAAAGACTGCTTCGCAGGATCAAGGAGGAGGGAATACCAGTAATCCTAGTGGCCCCAAACTGGCCCAGGAGGCCTTGGTACGCCGAGATTGTAAAAATGGCGATAGGAAGGCCCTGGAAGTTTCCACTTCGACACGACCTGCGTCACAGGGTCCAGTATTCCACCCTTCCTTACAAAGGCTAAAGTTGACGGCCTGGCTGCTGAGACCCACATTTTTAAAAAGAGAGGGGTCTCTGGTCCGGCTCTTTCTACGCTCATTAATGCTAGAAAGCCAGCCTCCAGACTCATCTATCAGAGAGTCTGGAGAGCATACGTTTCCTGGTGTGAATCCAGATGTTGGAATCCTCAGAAATATGAAATAAGTAGGATTCTTGCTTTTTGCCAGTTAGGAGTGGATATGAATTTAGCCCTTAGCACCATCAAAGGGCAAATATCGGCTCTATCAGTCTTCTTTCAGAGACCATTGGCATCTCACTCCCTAGTTCGGACATTCATTAAGGGGGTACTGAGGATAAATCCTCCAGTTAGGACTCCCTTGTGTCCATGGGATTTGAATTTGGTATTGTCAGTGTTGCAAAAGCAACCTTTTGAACCTATTCGCCATATTCCTTTAATTATATTGAGTAGGAAGTTGGCCTTTCTGATTGCTATAGCTTCTGCTAGGAGAGTATCAGAGCTAGCAGCTCTTTCTTGTAAAGAGCCTTATCTAATTTGTCACAAGGACAAAATCGTACTATGACCCCATCCGGCCTTTCTACCTAAGGTGGTGTCGGCTTTTCACTTGAATCAAGACATTGTTCTGCCTTCCTTTTTTCCAAACCCGCGGACGGCGGGGGAAAAATTATTACACTCTCTAGATCTACTGAGAGCGGTAAAGGTGTATCTGCAAGCAACCGCGCAGATACGTAAAACAGATGTTTTGTTTATTTTACCAGATGGGCCCAAGAAGGGCCAAGCGGTATCAAAATCCACCATTTCCAGGTGGATTAGACAAGTAATTATTCAAGCTTATGGTTTAAAGAACAGGACTCCTCCTTTTCCTGTTAAGGCGCACTCTACCAGGGCGATAGGTGCTTCATGGGCAGTGCACCACCAGGCTTCGATGGCTCAGATCTGTAAAGCTGCAACTTGGTCTTCAGTCCATACATTTTCCAAATTCTATCAAATAGATGTGAAAGGACATGAGGATTCCGCCTTTGGGCGAAGTGTGCTGCAGGCAGCAGTATAGGGCTTCTGGTCCGCAAGCGGCCTGTTTTGATCTGTGTCTCCCCCCCCTTCATATGAGCATTGCTCTGGGACGTCCCATTATGTAATGACTAGCTCTGTGTCCCGTGGTGTACGATAAAGAAAATAGGATTTTTATAACAGCTTACCTGTAAAATCCTTTTCTTGGAGTACACCACGGGACACAGAGGTCCCCCCCTTCTTATGGGAACCTTACTGCTTTGCTACAAAACTGAGGTACTTCCCTGATGGGAGGGGTTATATGGAGGGGAACTGTCTTCCATTGGTTGTGCCAGTGTCCAATCACCGCTGGTGACCCTTAACCCATTATGTAATGACTAGCTCTGTGTCCCGTGGTGTACTCCAAGAAAAGGATTTTACAGGTAAGCTGTTATAAAAATCCTATTTTTATGAGATTCCCTCAAGATTACTCTGATACTGAGTTTCCTCCAGCTTCTATTGTCGGAGAAGGTCACTATCCTGGCAACCATGCCATACTGGGAAAGGGGACAATGGTTTCCACTCTCAGTCAAAATGGCTCGGTGCAGCCCACTTCCGATTCCACACACGGTTTCCACTATTAGTCAAATAGCTCAGTACAGCTTCCACACACGTTCAACCTCCTATATCAAGACGACTTCTTTCTCCCACGTCCGGGGATCCTGGACTTGAAGCCCTGAAAGCTGAGCAGAGCAGACTGGGTGACCTAGGGTGCTCGCATGGTGTCACCCAAACATTATTACAACTAAGAGAGTCCTCCACCTATGCCATCTATTATTAGGTTTCGAAGGGGATTCACAGAACTGGCATAATCCAACCATTTCAATCCACTAGGCCCTGGGCTCCAAAGATTCTACTCTTTCTACTAACTGGTCTGGACTTAAGCTGAAGTCTAAAGCACTCTGAAGGTTCAGCCTGTAGCCTTGTCAGCTTTGACGGGCGCACGCTGGGCACTGAATCTTCTCGTAGAACGTTTCCTGAAAACAGTCAAAGTCCATGTCCTCCCGGGAAGACTGATACCCCATATGGGTGTCTGACAGATGTCTTAGCAGACCCTTCCTTTGCACGCACTAAAGAGTGTGCGTTGGGAGGCATTACATTGGGAACCTACCTTGCTGATTGCCATCATATCAGGTCGTAAGGCGTCAGAAATACAACCTCTAGGGGCACAGGAACCCTACGTCACCTTTTTTCCCAGGCAGGGTAGCCCAGCATGTCTCTAAAGTGTCTGCACTCTACATTCTCAGCCGGGTATGGCTTCTCCTGACTTTCGGAGAAGATCAATCTCCTCAAACTGCATGGTTTGGATATAGCCAGATCCCTGAGGCGTTACTTAGAACTAACACAACAGTTTCGCAAAGATCAATGTTCATTCGTTTTTGCCAAGGGTGCAAAGAATGCAATGACGCCCTCCAAGCTAGTCCAAGGACGTATCGGGCTAGTGGTCTCCCAGTCCAAAGTGCGCCGAATGCGCACTCATCACGGGGAAGGTCCTCTGCCTCGGCAACGTTTGGGCTAGGGTCTCTCCGGAGACGATTTGCAGGACGGCTAGTTTGTCATCCTTCATCACCTTCATGTCGCACTATACCCTAGGCGCGGCAATCCTTATCTCCTGAGATTTGGGAGGAGGTCTCTTGGAACTATCAGTTCTGTAAACTCATTTAATTGTATTATTGCAGTACCCTCCCTGTAAGCGAGTTAGGTACCCTTAGTATGCTGCCATGAAGGCACCAGGAAAACGGAAAATTGTATACTTACCTTTCCGTAATTTTCCTTTCCTGGTGCCTACCATGGCAGGATACACCCTTCTTCTATAATCCTTAAAGTTCTGAAGACTAGTTACAAGAATACCTGAGGGGGGAGTAACTCTTTCTTTTATAGAGTTACGTGGTCCTGTGAGTTAATTGGGATGGAGCCATTAACCCTTAGTATGATGCCATGGTAGGCACCAGGAAAGGAAAATTACGGAAAGGTAAGTATACAATTTTCTGTTTTTTTTTTTTGCATCATTGCCTTTAAGTTTTTCTAATTTTCACACAATATATTATGGATTGAGGTTGATCATTTTAAACCTAGGATCACATAAGGTTGTTATTGTATGTAAAATGAGGATATATATTGTCCATATATGTTTGTATCCATCACTTAACACGGATACACGGGTTTACTGGTTTGTACATTGTTTGGTTTGTATGATAGCTTGTACGAATATTTTTACTAGTCAAAATCCTTCTGTATGTGAAAATGTTGAATGCCATCCCACTGCCCTCTGTCGGTACGGATAAATGTGTTGCACTGACCAGTATATCAGTTTTAATAGGAAGAAGAAGCTTTTGTGATCATTGCGTGTCTATGGATACATTAAAGAGGTTGTAAACCTCCCTGTGACAGTTGTACCTATAGGGAAGCCTATATAAGAAGCCTATAGGTACTGTAAATATCTCCTAAACCTGCGCCGTTTAGGAGATTTTTACTGTTTACTGCGTCGATGATGTCTGAAGGAATGGCCACCCGTGCTGTTTCTTCAGGCAGGTGTGTCGTGACCGGCAGCTCCCGTGCGCATGTGACGTCACATGGCTCCGGCCAGTCACAGAGCCAGAGTCCCTGGACCCGGAAGGAAGATGGGCGAAGATGGATGCGGTCTGCAGCGAGATGACGCGGGCTTCGTTTGCAGGTAAGTGACACATAATGTGCTAGTATGCGATAGATACTAGCACATTATGACTTTACTCTGCAGGAAAGAAGAAAGAAAGGAAAAGCAACAAGGGTTTACTTCCTCTTTAAAGCTTGGGTGAAGTCCAATTCTGCAGACTAGCACATCATATGCACTTCTGCGCATGTATAAAAATTCCTATTAAAATGTAAAATGCTACCAATTACCTTTTTATAATTAATCTAAATCAACAGCACTCAACAGTGAATTTATCACTTCTGCTTTGAGGCATGGTTAGAGAGAATGCATCTAGCCAGTTCAAGCTGAGCAGGACTGGACAAAAACCCTCTTTGGATTCCTCTTCTGCATGGCCATGCACACCCTTCTGCATGGCAGGGACGTGGTTAGAAAGGAGACATCCAGCCAGTTTGTTCTGTCAGTTAAGCTGGGCAGGGCTGGGTGATGGGAAGGGGGCTGCTGGTTAGCTAGCACAATGTCTTGTAGGCCTAATTGAAGGTAAAGGGACACAATCTGACCATGCTAGCACATATCTCCTTCCATGGCTAGCATGGTTAGAAACTTGCAGGAAGGTAGGTGGACTGACAGAATCGCCTCTGTGATTGTTGGACTTGCAATAATACAGCGTTCTATCTTCAGGACAAGCTTTTGTGGGTCTACCCTTTTTTCTCAGTCCAGGATGATATGACATGCAGCAATCCCATACTTGTGAGGTTTGTTGTTGTACCAAGATTCTACAGCCATAAGTATATTCAGTAATCATTACTGTATATTATAAAGCTTGTTCAGAAAAGCATTTTTGTCTTAAAGGAAACTAGCTGTATTGACTAACTACTGACTTTAACGCCTTTCCCACTAAGATTTGATCAGTGAGTATATTCATATCTGGTTTGATAGTTCTGCCCAGATTTCCTGTCTTGTGGATCATCGACAGTATTTATTTATTTATTTATTTCAGGTACTTATATAGCGCTATCAATTTACACAGCGTTTTACATAAACATTGTACATTCACATCAGTCCCTCAAGGAGCTTGCAACCTAAGGTCCCTAACACACATTCATACATATACTAGGGCCAATTTAGGCAGGATCCGATTAACCTACACGCATGTCTTTGGAGTGTGGGAGGAAACCGGAGTACCCGGAGGAAACCCACGCAGGCACAGGGAGAACATGCAAACTCCAGGCAGATGGTGTCGTGGTCAGGATTCGAACCAGTGACCCTTTTTGCTGTTAGGTGAAAGTGCTAACCACTACACCACTGTGCTGCCCGGTATGTAGTTGTTTCTAATTTCTGGATTATCTGGAGTTGCATTAGTAACCTCTAAATGTAGGTGGGTTGTTTTAATGACACCTGTTAGTTGTTGAGTAAAATCATGAGTGGGGTCATAATCCAAGTAAGTATTATCTACCAGTAGCTGTATATATTTGTGTGTGTCCAGTGTATATAAAAAGGTATAGTACTTGTAATGGCACCCCAATATCAAGGAGTAAAACGCCGTTTACGATGTTCCCTCTCCTAGACACACATCCACTCGCTACCAATATCCACAGCTAAACGACCCTTTCCCATAGGAACCAATCCCTCTGGAAGAAAACGAGACGCACTCGGTCTTCTTCTGTAATAGGAATGACTTTATTATTGAGAAACATTGTAACTTTATACACAATTCAATACACATGATTTAACATGAACAATGGCCCAGCTCCACCCACACATCCCAAGACTCAACACCTTATCCTGACGTCTGCTAGGCTTCAAAAGATCCCACACAATACACATCTTCTCACAAAGGGTTGGCAGGCAGTCTGTCTGGCACTTTACAATACACACAAGGACAGACTTAATGAACAATAGAATGCAAAACACCTTAATTCCTCACAGCAATGATTACATAACCCCCACACACAGTATACATCCAATCTTTATACAATGTATATACAGCCTTGAATATGGCTATCACAGACCATATCGGGGGTTTCTTTTATTCACCCTGTGTCCAAAGTGACCCCACTGTCACACATCTCCCCTTTCGGCAGGGGACTAACAGAGGAGGGGACCCCAGACGGGTCTACTCCGAAGTTAGTCCATGGGTCCATTCTTCCAATGCTGGTATCCACCCAGTACCACAAATGAATTGCTCCAAGCAGAGCATTACTTACCCAGCCAACCTCTGCCTCTCTCAGATAACTTACCGGCCGCTGGGGAGAAGACAGGGTGACTGGGCTCAGTCCGTCATGCTGTTGGGGATCTGGGTCGACTGCCCGGCATCCCTGGGGTATACAAGTGGAGACTGAAGTCCCATCCACTTGTGGTAGGTGGAAGTCCCCCAGTGCTTGCAAAGCAAGGCTGACATCCTCCTGTCTCAGTGTCACACCATTTTCTGGGGTTGTGTCAGTGAGGACTGAAGTCCCATCTACTACCACAGGAACTCCCTCTTCTGTTAGTTGAGAGCAGAGGCCCGTGGCACTCGGCTCTGTTGCCAGCTCTTCTGCTGGGTTGCTGTGAGTGGAGACCGCAGTCCCATCCACCGATATCTGCTCAAGTGGCAGTTGTGTGCAGCGGCCAGTAGCATTCTGCCCTGCTACCAGTGATTCAGCGGGGGGTAAAAGCTTTACCCCCTCAGCTTGTTGCTGGAGAGAGGGGCCAACTGCCCCGGCTCCCTGAAACTCCCCAGTTGTTTCCGGTGCTGGGCAGAGGTTGCTATCACTCTGCCCTGTTGCCAGCACTTCTGCTGGGGACTCCACACCATCTGCTCTGGCTAGCTGTTGGGGAGGGAAAATGGCTGCTTCTCCTCCCTGCATCTCTGAAATCCACTCGGAAAGAGGAACCATCACCTTCTCAACTCGGGCCTCCAAAACTGCCACGGGTGTAGAGCAGGGGTCTGCAGTACTTTGTCCTGCTGTCAGTACTTGAGCGGGCGATGCATAATCCATAACATCCTCCGAACAGTCCCTTAAGTCCATACCTTCTGTAATCCGTAGCTGGGAAGATGAGCCAACTGCCCTAGCTCCCTGGAACTCCATATCATCCACTTCAGCTTTAGGGAGGGCAATCTTCAGCTTTTCCACTGCCGATTCTTCAGCCAGGCTAGCTCCCTGGAACTCCATATCATCCACTTCGGCTTTAGGGGTGGCAATCTTCAGATTTTTCACTGCTGATTCTTCAGCCAGGATTTCATAGTTGTCAACTGGTATTTCCTGATAGTCCCAGGCAAAGGGAGCCCCACCATGCTGCTGAGCAGATTCTAGCAGCTGTCTGTAGGCGATCTCCGATTTGTCGTATTTCCGCCATTCTCCACTCATGTTGCCACTCTAGTTCTCTCTTTTGTCGCGCATCCTGCAGCTGGATGCCTCTAATGGCTTCCTGAATGGCGGTCTCTGATGGGTTAGCACCATATAATGCCAACCGCTGTCGCACTCGTTGCTGAAACAAATCTTCAACTGACCGGGGTCCTGCATCACCATCTCTCTGGTCCATCTCGGCTCTCAAGTAAGTCTTTCAGCGTGACTTTCCTGCAGGCTGCATAGCTGGTCATTCACTGTGGTGGCTTGGAGTGTCCCAGGAACTGGAGGGAAAATCCCGCTGCTGCCAACCAATGTAACGCACCCCAATATAAAGGAGTAAAACGCAGTTTACGATGTTCCCTCTCCTAGACACACATCCACTCGCTACCAATATCCACAGCCAAACGACCCTTTCCCATAGGACCCGATCCCCTTAGAAGGACGAGACGCACTCTGTCTTCTTCTGTAATAGGAATGACTTTATTATTGAGAAACATTGTAACTTTATACACAATTCAATACACGATTTAACATGAACAATGGCACAGCTCCACCCACACATCCCAAGACTCAACACCTCATCCTGACGTCTGCTAGGCTTCAAAAGATCCCACACAATACACATCTTCTCACAAAGGGTTGGCAGCCAGTCTGTCTGGCACTTTACAATACACACAAGGACAGACTTAATGAACAATAGAATGCAAAACACCTTAATTCCTCACAGCAATGATTACATAACCCCCACACACAGTATACATCCAATCTTTATACAATGTATATACAGCCTTGAATATGGCTATCACAGACCATATCGGGGGTTTCTTTTATTCACCCTGTGTCCAAAGTGACCCCACTGTCACAGTACTCAACTGTGTTATTAATGTAAACATACTTTGGTGGATTTCTTCATGTACAGTGCCTTGAAAAAGTATACATACCCCTTGAAACTTTCCACATTTTGTCATGTTACAACCAAAAACTTACTTTATTTTAATTGGGATTTTATGTGATAGACCAACACAGTGTTAAGTGGAAGAAAAAGTATAAATGGTTTTCAACATTTTTTTTTACAAATACATATCTGAAAAGTGTGGCATGCATTTGTATTCAGCCCCCTTTATTCTGATACCCTTAACTAAAATCTAGTGGAAGCAATTGCCTTCTGAAGTCACCAAATTAGTAAATAGAGTCCACATGTGTGTATTTTAATCTCGGTATAAAAACAGCTGTTCTGTGAAGCCCTCAGAGGTTTGTTAGAGAATCTTAGTGAACAAACAGCATCATGAAGGCCAAGGAACACACCAGACAGGTCAGGGCTAAAGTTGTGGAGAAGTTTAAAGCAGGGTTAGGTTATAAACAAATATCCCAAGCTTTGAACATCTCACCGAGCACTGTTCAATCCATCATCTGAAAATGGAAAGAGTATGGCACAACTGCAAACCTACCAAGACATGGCCATCTACCTAAACTGACAGGCCAGGCAAGGAGAGCATTCATCAGAGAAGCAGCCAAGAGGTAATTCTTGAGGAGCTGCAGAGATCCACAGCTCGGGTGGGAGAATCTGTCCACAGGACAGCTATTAGTCGCGCACTCCACAAATCTGGCCTTTATGGAAGAGTGGCAAGAAGAAAGCCATAAGAAGTATAATTTCTTTCTCGTACATCACGGGACACAGAGCGGCATAGTCATTACTATGTGGGTTATATAGATACCTTCAGGTGCTGGCACTGGCAACTTCCAAAACCGGAAGTACCCTCCCCTATATAAGCCCCTCCCATCCGGGAGCACCTCAGTTTTTTGCCAGTGTCTAAGGTGTTGGCCAAGAAGTAACATGTGTTTTTCACTGAGCTTGCGTACAGGTTCTTTTGGGCCTCAGTAAGCTATTCCGGATCCGACCAAAAAAGCTTCATAGCTAAACGGTCGGTACCCGGGCCTTGCAGAGAAGAGCAAGGTTTTGCCTGTAATGCTTCTCTTAGGAGAGCTGGACCCTGGGATCCAGAGCTCTGGTCATACCCACGACCAAGATGTTTTCTGTGCAGGGTGCTATACAGGTCCAGGGGAGTGGAATCCTTGGGAACCCGGTCCCTGAAGGTTTAATTACAATGCCTGCCGTGATAGGTGAAGTTTGGGCTTCTGTGGACCAAACAGAGTCCTGCGGCGGGGAAAAGGTAAGTGGGGGCCCCTCAGGAACTTGGTTCTATTGAGGGGACCCCCAAGCCTAATATGTCTTTCTGCCTGTTACCTAACGGTATTCCCGCTAAATGTTTATGCATGCCTGTAACTACTAAAAAATTTAATAATTTTAATAGTGGTCAAGAAAAAAAATATATATATATATATATATATATATATGTATATATATATATATATATATATATAGACTGCGGTACCTGTGTTAATCCACTAGAGGCCGCTGTGGAACGTTTCTTGTCATGTGGACTAGTTTCTTTTCATCAGAGCAAGTCCAGGCAGATGGTGAGTTCTCTTGTGGGAAACTGCTTCCTCTGCCATGTTGCAATGCTCATCCATCCCCCGGCCTGCGGCAAAAGGGGCCCTGGCTCTTGTCCCTAGTTTCCCTTTTCAAAAAAGAGCGCCGAAGGCGCACGTGGCCGCGCGCCTCTATATATAGAGGTGAGCTGGGAAAGGGGGCGGAGCTTGTGGGATGACGCTCTGTGCCCGCCGCAGCGCTTCTGCGCATGTGCGGGCGTCCCAGCATGTTAAAAAACACAATTATGTGTTGTGAGCTGGCTATGGAGTGCAGAGACAGAGCTGGCAACATTTAAAAAAGGCATACAGCAAGCGGTTGATGCAGGCATCCCCATAGAAAGGCACATTAGTAGACACCAACTGTTTTTATAGCAGCATTTGTGCTAGACTATTGTCAGTAAGTGGTGTATTTCGGCTGGAATACCTCAGCTTTGGGCTTAGGAATATGCCGTCTAAAAACTCCGGGACTAAAAATCCCAGGAAGCATAGGGGGTCTCCATCGGGCTCTGAGGATCTTGGGCATGCTTCGGCTGCACCAATCTCCCCTGAAGAATCAGAGGTTAGTGACCGCAGAGCACCCTCAGGAGTACCTGGTACTGTGGCTGTCCTCAGTTCACCTGCTCCTGTGTATGTAACAGAGGAGGTTTTTTCCTCAGCTCTGGGAGGGCTGGAAGAGAGATTGTCAGCATTGATCGCTGCTTCCCTGTCACAGGAAAAAAGCGCTCGATCTCCGTCTCCTCCCTCAGAGTGCCTGTTAGCGGAGCAACAGTCCCATACAGGGATCGACCTACCTGAGGGGGATCAGGATGAGGTCGATTCTGTTGTAGAGGAATCAACAGTGGAAGAGCCATTCTCAGCATCACATGCTGAAAGATTATGGGTTCAGTCCCTGACTAACATGGTCCGATCAGCATTTAAAATGCCCCTTGCGGAGCCATCATCCACTTCTGTCTCCTCGTTGGGGTCGCTAAAAGCTCCCCAGACTGTTTGTTCCTTTCCGATCCATCCTTTACTGGAAGGGCTCATTTACCAGGATTGGGAGCATCCTGATAAAATATTTACTCCTCCCAAGAGATTTCAGGTGATCTATCCCATGGAGGATAAGTTCGTCAAAAAATGGAGGGTCCCTACAGTGGACGCAGCCATCTCTTGTGTGAATAAATCACTGACATGTCCAGTGGATAATGTCCAAATGTTTAAGGACCCAATAGATAAAAAATTAGAGTCCTTATTAAAATCTGCTTTTGCTACAGCAGGCTTGGTGACACAACCAGCAGTGGCAGCTATTGGGGTCTGCCAAGCAGTGAAGGATCAGTTGAAACAGGTCTTAAGGGACTTGCCAGATCAGCAGGCTCTTGCCCTAGCTGATCTACCTAGAGCCTTATGCTTTGCGGTGGACGCTATAAAGGATTCAATCCATCAGGCCTCCCGCCTTACGCTGTCTGTAGTACATATGCGCAGGCTTCTATGGCTCAAAAACTGGTCTGCTGAAGCTCCCTGTAAAAAATTGCTGGTCAGCTTCCCATTTCATGGTGAACGCTTATTCGGGGAAGACCTGGACAAATATATCCCAGAGAATTTCCAGCGGTAAAAGTACACTTTTGCCGGTTAAAAATAGAGTTAGAGGTCCCTCTTTTAAGAGGCCTGATTCTCCAGTCCCTAGGACATCGGCTGTGAAACAGTTCCGACGGCCTCCTCGGTCAAATCCCGGAGGTAAAAATCAGGGACAATTGCAGGGTAACAAGAAGCCCTGGAGCAGGAGAGGTACAAAACCTCCCCCAAAGTCAAATGCATGAAGGGTTGCCCCCACCCAATCGGGTGGGGGGAAGACTTCAGTTGTTCACAGAGACCTGGCGGGACACGATCAGAGACAGATGGGTGCTCTCCGCAGTAAGTCTGGGATACAAATTGGAGTTAAGACTCCCCTCCTTCCCACTTTATAAGGTCAAACGTGCCAAGGGATCCCCAGAAGAGAGGATCCCTCCTGTTGGCACTAGAACAATTATTGCTCCAAGCCGTAATTATAGAGGTTCCCCTGGAAGAATGGGGGTTCGGGTTTTACTCAAACCTCTTTACAGTCCCGAAGCCAAACAGGGACGTGAGGCCCATATTAAATCTAAAAGGGCTAAACAAAATCCTACATATCAGGACTTTCCGGATGGAGTCGATCCGATCGGTGGCCACTGCCCTACAAGGGGAGGAATGGTTAGCCTCGATCGACATCAAAGATGCTTATTTGCACATTCTCATCTTTCCAGCCCACCAAAAATTTCTACGCTTTGCGGTAGAAGGGCGCCATTTTCAGTTCAGAGCCTTACCCTTCGGTCTGGCCACAGCACCACGAGTGTTCACAAAAATTCTGGCCCCATTATTGGCCAATCTAAGAACACGAGGTGTAACGATAATGGCATATCTAGACGACTTGTTGCTGATAGACCACTCGGTGGAAAAACTAGAAGTGGTTGTTCACGAGACAATCGAGTATCTGGAATATCACGGTTGGATTATCAACCGAGACAAGTCAGCCCTAAAACCAGTCAAAAGTCTGGAATACTTGGGGCTAAGGCTGGATTCAGACCAGAGAAAATTTTTCTTGCCTCAAGAAAAGGGGTCTTCTTTGAGAGATTTGATCCACCTAGTGGGTACAAAAAGACAGCCATCCATACACCTGTGCATGAGGCTGCTGGGAAAAATGGTGGCATCATTCGAAGCAGTACCCTACGGTCAATTCCATTCAAGGAATTTGCAAAGGGCCATACTGTCAGCCTGGAACAAAAAAGTTCAGGCCCTAGACTTACCAATGTCCTTGTCCCCTTCCGTTCGCAAGAGCCTCCGTTGGTGGTTGGTTCCCCAGAATCTGGAAAGAGGGAAATCCTTCAGTCCGATTTCTTGGAAGGTGGTCACTACAGATGCCAGCCTTATAGGCTGGGGAGCAGTACTGGAGCAATGGTCTCTCCAGGGCAGATGGTCGGATGCAGAAAAGGCCCTGCCCATCAATCTCTTAGAGATACGAGCAGCCCGGTATGCCCTAGTAGCATGGACATCCAAACTCCAAGGGTCCCCTGTCAGAATTCAATCGGACAATGCCACGGCAGTGGCATATATCAATCATCAGGGTGGCACCAGGAGTCGTGCAGCCCAGAGGGAAGTAAATTGCATCCTGAAATGGGCAGAAAGATATGTCCCAGCCATATCCGCGGTCTTCATTCCAGGAGTGGAGAATTGGAAGGCGGACTTTCTAAGTCGCCAACAATTATGCCCAGGGGAATGGTCCCTTCATCCCGAGGTTTTCCGGACAATATGTCAGCGGTGGGGAACACCGGATGTAGATCTGCTAGCATCCAGATTCAACGCAAAAGTGGACAGGTTTGTCTCTTGGACAAGGGATCCCCTAGCTTGCGGCTCGGATGCCCTAGTGTTCCCTTGGGATCAGTTCAAGCTGATATATGCATTCTCACCGCCACAATTGTTACCTCGATTACTCCGCAGAATCGGGGTAGAAAAGAAACCAGTGATTCTGGTGGCTCCAGCGTGGCCCCGAAGAGCATGGTACGCGGAGATTGTAAAGATGTCTGTGGGGAGTCCTTGGACCCTCCCACATCGTCCGGACCTGCTTTCGCAAGGACCGATATACCACCCTTCCTTACCAGCCCTAGGTTTGACGGCCTGGCTATTGAAGCCCACATTCTAAAAAAGAGAGGGCTCTCTAATTCTGTGGTATCTACCATGATCAATGCCAGGAAGCCGGTATCCAGGCAGATCTACTATAGAATCTGGAAGGCGTACATCGCCTGGTGTGAGGCCAAGAAATGGCATCCACGTAAATACGTAATGGGTAGGATTCTGGACTTCCTACAATGGGCTGTAGATAGGAAGCTTGCCTTGAGTACTATCAAGGGTCAGATTTCGGCCTTGTCAATATTTTTTCAAAGGCCCTTGGCTTCGCATTCACTAGTCAAAGCCTTTATACAAGGAGTGATGCGTATTAGCCCTCCGGTTAATATTCCCATATGTCCATGGGACTTAAACCTGGTTCTGTCGGTTCTACAGAAACAACCATTTGAACCATTACAGCATATTTCCCTGGTTCTTCTCACCAGGAAATAGATTTTTCTAGTAGCCATTTGTTCGGCTAAAAGTGGCGGAATTAGCCGCTATGTCCTGTAGGGAGCCATATCTGGTTATCCATAAGGACAGAGTAGTGTTACGTCCTCATCCAGCCTTTCTTCCTAAGGTGGTATCGAGGTTTCATTTGAACCAAGATGTGGTTCTTCCTTCTTTTTTCCCCAAACCTACTTCGGTAGAGGAAAAGTTATTGCATTCTTTGGATGTAGTAAGAGCAGTTAAAGCTTATCTAAAAGCCACTGCTCAGATTCGCAGAACGGATACTTTGTTTATTCTGCCGGAAGGCCCCAGAAGGGGTCAGGCAGCGTCAAAATCTACTTTAGCCAAGTGGTTTCGACAGGTCATAATGCAAGCCTATGGCTTGAGAAGGAGACCGCCTCCGTTCAAAGTTAGGGTGCACTCCACGAGAGCAGTTGGAACTTCATGGGCAGTGCATCACCAGGCCTCCCTGGCTCAAATCTGTAAGGCCGCAACATGGTCTTCAGTACACACGTTTACTAGGTTCTACCAGGTGGACGTTAGAAGTCAGGAGGATGTCGCCTTTGGGCGCAGTGTGTTGCAGGCCGCAAAAGATCCTCATGTCTGATAGCGCTCAGCTTATGTATGGTGTACCCCCCCCCCCCTCATTGGGCATTGCTTTAGGACATCCCACATAGTAATGACTATGCCGCTCTGTGTCCCGTGATGTACGAGAAAGAAAATAGGATTTTTATAACAGCTTACCTGTAAAATCCTTTTCTTGGAGTACATCACGGGACACAGAGCTCCCACCCCTCTTTGGGGACACTTATTGCTTTGCTACAAAACTGAGGTGCTCCCGGATGGGAGGGGCTTATATAGGGGAGGGTACTTCCGGTTTTGGAAGTTGCCAGTGCCAGCACCTGAAGGTATCTATATAACCCACATAGTAATGACTATGCCGCTCTGTGTCCCGTGATGTACTCCAAGAAAAGGATTTTACAGGTAAGCTGTTATAAAAATCCTATTTTGCAGTTTGTAAGAAGCCATGTGAGGGACACAACAAACATGTCAAAGAAGGCGCTCTGGTCGGATCAAACCAAAATGTAACTTTTTGACCTAAAAGCAAAACGTTATGTGTGGTTGAAAACTAACACTGCACATCGCCCTGAACACACCATCCCCACTGTGAAACATGGTGGTGGCAGCATCATGTTGTGGGGATGCTTTTCTTCAGCAGGGACAGGGAAGCTGGTCAGAGTTGATGGGAAGATGGAAATACAGGGCAATCTGATGCCCTGTACACACGACCGGGATTCCCGACGGGTAAAGGTCCGTCGAAAATCCCGAGGGGAAAACCGAGAACCTGCTCTCTACTTTTCCCCCGTACAGATGATCGGTTTTCCCGTTGGGGAAACTCAGATGAGAGCTTTTCCTCGGGAATCCCGACCGTGCTCCATCTAAGTTTTTCCCCACAGGAGAGCTGCCAAAAATGGCCATTTTCTGCTACAAGCGGCCGGGTTTTCCGACGGGAAAAAGTCAGTCAGAAAACCCGGTCGTGTGTACGGGGCATTAGAAGAAAACCTGTCAGTCTGCAAAAGACTTGAGACTGGGGTGGAGGTTCACCTTCCAGCAGGACAACGACCCTAAACAATACAGCTAGAGCTACACCTGGAATGGTTTAGATCAAAGCATATTCATGTGTACAATAGCCCAGTCAAAGTCCAGACCTAAATCCAACCGAGAATCTTTGGCAAGACTTGAAAATTGCTGTTCACAGACGCTTTCCATGCAATCTGACAGAGCTTGAGATATTTTGCGAAGAAGAATGGGCAAAAATGTCACTCTCTCTAGATGTGCAGAACTGGTAGAGACATCCCCAAAAAGACTTGCAGCTGTAATTGCAGTGAAAGGGGGTTCTACAAAGTATTGATTCAGGGGGGCTGAATACAAATGCACCCCACACTTTTCACTTTTTTTTTTTTTTTTAAATGTTTGAAAACCATTCATCTTTTTCCTTCCGCTTCACAATTATGTGTCACTTTGTGTTGGTTTATCACATAAATTACCAAAAAAATACATTTTATGCCGCGTACACACGGCCGTTTTTAATGTCATTGAAAAAAACAACGTTTTTCTCGACGTGATTCTTCTCAAGCCTGCCTTGCATACACACTATCGTGAAAAAAAAATGCTCGAGCAAAGCGCCGTGACGTACAACAGGTTCGACAACATGTACGACGGCACTATAAAGGGCAAGTTCCATTCGGATGGCGCCACCCTCGTGTTAGTAAGTTTGGTGAGAGACGATATTCAGCCTCGTGCTCTTCAGTCCGTTACAGCGTGACGAATGTGCCATCTCCATTCTGAACGCTAGTTTTACCAGAACGAGCGCTCCCATTTCGTAACTTGCTTTTAAGCATGCGTGTTTTTTTTCCCGTCCTTAAAGCATACTCACGACGAGAAAAAAGACAAGAAAAAAATAGAGCAGGTTCTAAATTTTTAATGCCCATTTTTCTCGTCAAGAAAAATGCTCTGGAGCCTGCACACGTTTTTAATGACCAATTTAAAAAATTGCATTTTTCTTGTCATGAAAAACGTTCGTGTGTATGTGGCATTACGTTTTTCTTTCTCGTACATCACGGGACACAGAGCGACATAGTCATTACTAATGGGTTATATAGATACCGTCAGGTGCTGGCACTGGCAACTTCCAAAACCGGAAGTACCCTCCCCTATATAAGCCCCTCCCATCCGGGAGCACCTCAGTTTTTTGCCAGTGTCTAAGGTGTTGGCCAAGAAGAAACATGTGTTTTTCACTGAGCTTGCGTACAGGTTCTTTTGGGCCTCAGTAAGCTATTCCGGATCCGACCAAAAAAGCTTCATAGCTAAACGGTCGGTACCCGGGCCTTGCAGAGAAGAGCAAGGTTTTGCCTGTAATGCTTCTCTTAGGAGAGCTGGACCCTGGGATCCAGAGCTCTGGTCATACCCACGACCAAGATGTTTTCTGTGCAGGGTGCTATACAGGTCCAGGGGAGTGGAATCCTTGGGAACCCGGTCCCTGAAGGTTTGATTACAATGCCTGCCGTGATAGGTGAAGTTTGGGCTTTTGTGGACCAAACAAAGTCCTGCGGCGGGGAACAGGTACGTGGGGGCCCCCAGGAACTTGGTTCTATTGGGGGACCCCCAAGCCTAATTTGTCTTTCTGTCTGTTACCTAATGGTATTCCCGCAAAATTCTGTGCATGCCTGTAACTACTAAAAAAATGTAATAATTTTTAATGGTGGTCAAGAAAAAAATTTTTTATATATATATATATATATATATATATATATATATATATATATATATATATATATATATTAGACTGCGGTACCTGTGTTTGTCCACTAGAGGCCGCTGTGGAACGTTTCTTGTCATGTGGACTAGTTTCTTTTCATCAGAGCGAGTCCAGGCAGATGGTGAGTTCTCTTATGGGAAACTGCTTCCTCTGCCATGTTGCAATGCTCGTCCATCCCCCGGCCTGCGGCAAAGGGGCCCTGGCTCTTGTCCCTGGTTTCCATTTTCAAAATTAGCGCCGAAGGCGCACGTGGCCGCGCGCGTGCGCGTGCACGCGCCTCTATATATAGAGGTGAGCCGAGAAAGGGGGCGGAGCCTGGGGGATGACGCTCTGTGCGCGCCGCAGCGCTTCTGCGCATGTGCGGGCGTCCCAGCATGTTAAAAACCACAATTTTGTGTGGTGAGCTGGCTATGAAGTACAGAGACAGAGCTGGCAACATTTAAAGAAGGCATACAGCAAGCGGTTGATACAGGCATCCCCTAGAAAGGCACATTAGTAGACACCAACTGTTTCTTATAGCAGCATTTATGCTAGACTATTGTCAGTAACTGGTGTATTTCGGCTGGAATACCTCAGCTTTGTGGCTTAGGAATATGCCGTCTAAAAACTCCGGGACTAGAAATTCCAGGAGGAATAGGGGGTCTCCATCGGGCTCTGAGGATCTTGGGCATGCTTTGGCTGCACCAGTCTCCCCTGAAGAATCAGAGGTTAGTGACCGTAGAGCACCCTCAGGAGTACCTGGTACTGTGGCTGTCCTCAGTTCACCTGCTCCTGTGTATGTAACAGAGGAGGTTTTTTCCTCAGCTCTGGGAGGGCTGGAAGAGAGATTGTCAGCATTGATCGCGGCTTCCCTGTCACAGGAGAAAAGCGCCCGATCTCCGTCTCCTCCCTCAGAGTGCCTGTTAACAGAGCAACAGTCCCATACAGGGATCGACCTACCTGAAGGGGATCAGGATGAGGTCGATTCGGTTGTAGAGGAATCAACAGTGGAAGAGCCGTTCTCAGCATCACATGCTGAAAGGTTATGGGTTCAGTCCCTGACTAATATGGTCCGATCAGCATTTAAAATGCCACTTGCGGAGCCATCATCCACTTCTGTCTCCTCGTTGGGGTCGCTAAAAGCTCCCCAGACTGTTTGTTCCTTTCCGATCCATCCTTTACTGGAAGGGCTCATTTACCAGGATTGGGAGCATCCTGACAAAATATTTACTCCCCCCAAGAGATTTCCGGTGGTCTATCCCATGGAGGATAAGTTCATCAGAAAATGGAGGGTCCCTACAGTGGACGCAGCCATCTCTTGTGTGAATAAATCACTGACATGTCCGGTGGATAATGTCCAAATGTTCAAGGACCCAATAGATAAAAAATTGGAGTCCTTATTAAAATCTGCTTTTTCTACAGCAGGATTGGTGACACAACCAGCAGTGGCAGCTATTGGGGTCTGCCAAGCAGTGAAGGATCAGTTGAAACAGGTCTTAAGGGACTTGCCAGATCAGCAGGCTCTTGCCCTAGCTGATCTACCTAGAGCCTTATGCTTTGCGGTGGACGCTATAAAGGATTCAATCCATCAGGCCTCCCGCCTTACGCTGTCTGTAGTACATATGCGCAGGCTTCTATGGCTCAAAAACTGGTCTGCTGAAGCTCCCTGTAAAAAATTGCTGGTCAGCTTCCCATTTCATGGTGAACGCTTATTCGGGGAAGACCTGGACAAATATATCCAGAGAATTTCCAGCGGTAAAAGTACACTTTTGCCGGTTAAAAATAGAGTTAGAGGTCCCTCTTTTAAGAGGCCTGCTTCTCCAGTCCCTAGGACATCGGCTGTGAAACAGTTCCGACGGCCTCCTCGGTCAAATCCCGGAGGTAAAAATCAGGGACAATTGCAGGGTAACAAGAAGCCCTGGAGCAGGAGAGGTACAAAACCTCCCCCAAAGTCAAATGCATGAAGGGTTGCCCCCACCCAATCGGGTGGGGGGAAGACTTCAGTTGTTCACAGAGACCTGGCAGGAGACGATCCGAGACAGATGGGTGCTCTCCGCAGTAAATCTGGGATACAAATTGGAGTTAAAAAACTCCCCTCCTTCCCGCTTTATAAGGTCAAACGTGCCAAGGGATCCCCAGAAGAGAGGATCCCTCCTGTTGGCACTAGAACAATTATTGCTCCAAGCAGTAATTATAGAGGTTCCCCTGGAAGAATGGGGGTTCGGGTTTTACTCAAACCTCTTTACAGTCCCGAAGCCAAACGGGGACGTGAGGCCCATATTAAATCTAAAAGGGCTAAACAAATTCCTACATATCAGGACTTTCCGGATGGAGTCGATCCGATCGATAGCCACTGCCCTACAAGGGGAGGAATGGTTAGCCTCGATCGACATCAAAGATGCTTATTTGCACATTCCCATCTTTCCAGCCCACCAAAAATTTCTACGCTTTGCGGTAGAAGGGCGCCATTTTCAGTTCAGAGCCTTACCCTTCGGTCTGGCCACAGCACCAAGAGTGTTCACAAAAATTCTGGCCCCATTATTGGCCAATCTAAGAACACGAGGTGTAACGATAATGGCATATCTAGACGACTTGTTGCTGATAGACCACTCAGTGGAAAAACTAGAAGTGGTTGTTCACGAGACAATCAAGTATCTGGAATATCACGGTTGGATTATCAACCGAGACAAGTCAGCCCTAAAACCAGTCAAAAGTCTGGAATACTTGGGGCTAAGGCTGGATTCAGACCAGAGAAAAAATTTCTTGCCTCAAGAAAAGGGGTCGTCTTTGAGAGATTTGATCCACTTAGTGGGTTCAAAAAGACAGCCATCCATACGCCTGTGCATGAGGCTGCTGGGAAAAATGGTGGCATCATTCGAAGCAGTACCCTACGGTCAATTCCATTCAAGGAAGTTGCAAAGGGCCATACTGTCAGCCTGGAACAAAAAAGTTCAGGCTCTGGACTTACCAATGTCCTTGTCCCCTTCCGTTCGCAAGAGCCTCCGCTGGTGGTTGGTTCCCCAGAATCTGGAAAGAGGGAAATCCTTCAGTCCGATTTCCTGAAAGGTGGTCACTACAGATGCCAGCCTTATAGGCTGGGGAGCAGTACTGGAGCAATGGTCTCTCCAGGGCAGATGGTCGGATGCGGAAAAGGCCCTGCCCATCAATCTCTTAGAGATACGAGCAGCCCGGTATGCCCTAGTAGCATGGACATCCAAACTCCAAGGGTCCCCTGTCAGAATTCAATCAGACAATGCCACAGCAGTGGCATATATCAATCGTCAGGGGGGCACCAGGAGTCGTGCAGCCCAAAGGGAAGTAAATTACATCCTGAGATGGGCAGAAAGATATGTCCCAGCTATATCTGCGGTATTCATTCCAGGAGTGGAGAATTGGAAGGCGGACTTTCTAAGTCGCCAACAATTATGCCCAGGGGAATGGTCCCTTCATCCCAAGGTTTTCCGGACAATATGTCAGCGGTGGGGAACACCGGATGTAGATCTGCTAGCATCCAGATTCAACACAAAAGTGGACAGGTTTGTCTCTTGGACAAGGGATCCCCTAGCTTGCGGCTCGGATGCCCTAGTGTTCCCTTGGGATCAGTTCAAGCTGATATATGCATTCCCACCGCCACAATTGTTACCTCGATTACTCCGCAGAATCAGGGTAGAAAAGAAACCAGTGATTCTGGTGGCTCCAGCGTGGCCCCGAAGAGCATGGTACGCGGAGATTGTAAAAATGTCTGTGGGGAGTCCTTGGACCCTCCCACATCGTCCGGACCTGCTTTCGCAAGGACCGATATACCACCCTTCCTTACCAGCCCTAGGTTTGACGGCCTGGCTATTGAAGCCCACATTCTAAAAAAGAGAGGGCTCTCTAATGCTGTGGTATCTACCATGATCAATGCCAGGAAGCCGGTATCCAGGCAGATCTACTATAGAATCTGGAAGGCGTACATCGCCTGGTGTGAGGCCAAGAAATGGCATCCACGTAAATACGTAATAGGTAGGATTCTGGACTTCCTACAATGGGCTGTAGATAGGAAGCTTGCCTTGAGTACTATCAAGGGTCAGATTTCGGCCTTGTCAATATTTTTTCAAAGGCCCTTGGCTTCGCATTCACTAGTCAAAGCCTTTATACAAGGAGTGATGCGTATTAGTCCTCCGGTTAATATTCCCATATGTCCATGGGATCTAAACTTGGTTCTGTCGGTTTTACAGAAACAACCATTTGAACCATTACAGCATATTTCCTTGGTGCTTCTCACCAGGAAATTGATTTTTCTAGTAGCCATTTGTTCGGCTAAAAGAGTGTCGGAATTAGCAGCTATGTCCTGTAAAGAGCCATATCTGGTTATCCATAAGGACAGAGTAGTATTACGTCCTCATCCAGCCTTTCTTCCCAAGGTGGTATCGAGGTTTCATTTGAACCAAGATGTGGTTCTTCCTTCTTTTTTCCCCAAACCTACTTCGGTAGAGGAAAAGTTATTGCATTCTTTGGATGTAGTAAGAGCAGTTAAAGCTTATCTAAAAGCCACTGCTCAGATTCGCAGAACGGATACTTTGTTTATTCTGCCGGAAGGCCCCAGAAAGGGTCAGGCAGCGTCAAAATCTACTTTAGCCAGGTGGATTCGACAGGTCATAATACAAGCCTATGGCTTGAGAAGGAGACCGCCTCCGTTCAAAGTTAGAGCGCACTCCACGAGAGCAGTTGGAACTTCATGGGCAGTGCATCACCAGGCCTCCCTGGCTCAAATCTGTAAGGCCGCAACATGGTATTCAGTTCACACGTTTACTAGGTTCTACCAGGTGGACGTTAGAAGTCAGGAGGATGTCGCCTTTGGGCGCAGTGTGTTGCAGGCCGCAAAAGATCCTCATGTCTGATAGCGCTCAGCTTATATATGGTGTATCCCCCCCCTCATTTGGCATTGCTTTAGGACATCCCATTAGTAATGACTATGTCGCTCTGTGTCCCGTGATGTACGAGAAAGAAAATAGGATTTTTATAACAGATTACCTGTAAAATCCTTTTCTTGGAGTACATCACGGGACACAGAGCTCCCACCCCTCTTTGGGGACACTTATTGCTTTGCTACAAAACTGAGGTGCTCCCGGATGGGAGGGGCTTATATAGGGGAGGGTACTTCCGGTTTTGGAAGTTGCCAGTGCCAGCACCTGACGGTATCTATATAACTCATTAGTAATGACTATGTCGCTCTGTGTCCCGTGATGTACTCCAAGAAAAGGATTTTACAGGTAATCTGTTATAAAAATCCTATTTTTGGTTATAACATGACAAAATGTGGAAAATGTCAAGGGGTATGAATACTTTTTCAAGGCACTGTAGAAGATGTGAATCCACCTAAGGGGTCTTAGGATAGGTAATGGTGCCAGCGTAAATTCTCACATGCTTTTTTTTTTTTCCCCTCCTTTAAACTAGATTATCCATTTGCTTTGAGAATGTTGACTTGATGAAAAAGAAGCTTCCAGTACATACATTGGATGGTCTTGTATTGAGTTATAAGGTGAGTGTGAACAGTAAGATTACATATATGCATTTAAAAATTGTTCAAATAATAATGTAAAAATAATTATTAAGGCTATATAAAGTGTATTTCCCTTCATACTTAACGTTGAACTATACTTACCTCCCCTTCAGTGATGTGAGGTTTGCAAGCTCTCTTCCTGACATCTTCTCCCCAGAAGAAATGTAAAAAAAAAAAAAAAATGTTTAAAACAAATATAATATACCGTCCTATCTATTTACTAATTCTAGCAGCATAAAGATTAAAAAAAGTAAATGTTGATGGAGAGAGTGAAGTTCCACTTTAAGTTGTGCACAACCAGCCAAGCATACACTGTGAAGAATTGGCGAGGAGGAAGGCCAGAATTCTTTATTGCAGAAAAGTATACAAAATAGTCTTTAAATTAAAAAAAAACGTAAAAAAAAAACCCTTCCACCTCCACACGTTTTTGTGCGCATGTGCGTGTTTTTACGCGATTTTCTGCTTAAATTAAAAAAGTAAATGGTAAAATTAGTAATATATGAATAAATAAATGTAAAATAAATACAGAAATGGCTAAAAATCATTATAAATAAAAATACATTTTTTCAATATGTAATAATACTTGAATAAATAATTAACCTATTACCTTAAATATTAAATTATTATTAATATAATAATATAACAATAAACACCCAAACCCAGATTTTTTATTATTAATAATAATAATAATTATCCATTTATTTTGTGTTGGGGTGTTATTTATTATTTTTTAATTTTTTTAAGGGGTAGGCGTAAAGTTAAGGGTTAATTATTTATTGTTACTTAGTATTCATTTTATTGAATTTATTTTTTATTTATGATTTTTATTTGTGTATTTATTCATTATTAATATTATTAGTAATAATAATTATTAAAATAATAACCCCCAACTCCTAACCCTAACCTAAACTGAACTCTAACCCCTTACCCTAACGAAAAAACATTATAATATATGAATAATAATAAAAGAAGAAATAAAAGCTAATGCAAAAGCTAAAAAAGCTGAAATACCTAGCAACAAATGATGCAACAGATAATAGTTTTCTCTATTGGCTAATACAAAAACGGCAATGCTCAAAAACGCTGCATACAAACACTCAAGTCGCGCATAAAAACGTGCCAAAATCACACATAAAATCGCTGGAAAAGCGCTCAGACGCTGCAGTCAGGTGTGAATGCAGCCTAAGTTCCACTGTAACTCACAGTTTGATTATGCTGCTCTGTTTTGTGATTTTATCCAACTTTTGCATTGTCTTAGGTACCTTGGCCTGTAGATATCGTGATCAGCTCAGAATGTCAGAAGATCTATAACCAAATATTTTTGCTGTTGCTGTTAATAAAATGGGCCAAGTATAGCTTGGATGTCTTGCACTTTAACGGTAAGCTCTCTTTGTTGTGTGCCTGTTTTCTTTATTTAGAGCAAATAGTGACAGCCTTTATATATACACTTGTTGGAGATGAGTAATCTCAGACTCAGTATTTCAACTTAATCCCAGTGTTTATGAGATCAGAAAGCTACTGGCTGTCTAGTTTGTAAACACTATGTAGTAATATACAACGAGGAGTAATCGGCAACGACTTGCAAAGGTGGGTCTTGCAGTGTGATTACAATAAAAAAAAATAATAGCTTTAAATAATGTAATATTTTACACAGACCTCAGTTTAATCCTGGACTGCATCGGGTTTCTGGGTTTTCTTCTGCTGCGCACAAATATTTGTAGAGAGATCCGATTAGCCACATGCAGTAGGCAAACTCAAAATCTACACTGCAGAACATTTTGGATTTTTTATTTTATTTTTTACAGATTTTACCTGTAAACATATTATTAGGAGGCAGGACTTTTGAGGCACCACATAACTTTTTTCAATTTTTTTTTTTTAGCTTTATTAGTACACATTCTATAAAAGGACATCCATGAGGCATGCAGTGAAGACTCTCCAGAAATTGTACTGGCACCTAACACAAAAGACAGACAAATGGTCCCTGCAAAAGAATTTCAGCTTTGGAAGTTTTCTATGCAGGAAACGGTTCTTCCATTACACCAGCATCTTTATTATTTATGGGGAGTGATCCCCCCTCCTTTTGGAACCAACAACTAGCCTCACTTTATTTAGTGAGATGGATGTGAATGCCTTATGGTATGAAGTAGTGGCAAAGTTCAGGCCTAGAATGTACTGTACTAGTACACCTATGGTTTGGGGTGATGGATGAATCCCCCTGTTAAATAACGGTTTTGCCGTATAAGGTTTTTCCTTAACCTTCTTAATGTATTTGCCTGAGACAAAATTTGTGTATCGGCTTGAAATCAAACCGTGTGTTTTATTATACACACTAATAAAAGAATAAGTACAGTTATAGTACATTAATTCAATGATATAGAAAAGGGGGGGAGATTTTGCGCTAAAGAAAATGAATATCACACATAAAACACCACTGTGTCACGTGATATCACTTAAATAATAAATGACGAAAAATACTAAATATATGTAAATGGTGATATAAATAGTGCAAATAATAAGTGCTAATATTTCAGACCACCTTAAAATAAAGTGCAAGTGCATATATGAACTAGCCAAAATGTGCCAAAAAGTTCAATTTCTTTCTCGTACATCACGGGACACAGAGCGGCATAGTCATTACTATGTGGGTTATATAGATACCTTCAGGTGCTGGCACTGGCAACTTCCAAAACCGGAAGTACCCTCCCCTATATAAGCCCCTCCCATCCGGGAGCACCTCAGTTTTTTGCCAGTGTCTAAGGTGTTGGCCAAGAAGTAACGTGTTTTTCACTGAGCTTGCGTACAGGTTCTTTTGGGCCTCAGTAAGCTATTCCGGATCCGACCAAAAAAGCTTCATAGCTAAACGGTCGGTACCCGGGCCTTGCAGAGAAGAGCAAGGTTTTGCCTGTAATGCTTCTCTTAGGAGAGCTGGACCCTGGGATCCAGAGCTCTGGTCATACCCACGACCAAGATGTTTTCTGTGCAGGGTGCTATACAGGTCCAGGGGAGTGGAATCCTTGGGAACCCGGTCCCTGAAGGTTTGATTACAATGCCTGCCGTGATAGGTGAAGTTTGGGCTTCTGTGGAGCAAACAGAGTCCTGCGGCGGGGAAAAGGTAAGTGGGGGCCCCTCAGGAACTTGGTTCTATTGAGGGGACCCCCAAGCCTAATATGTCTTTCTGCCTGTTACCTAACGGTATTCCCGCTAAATATTTATGCATGCCTGTAACTACTAAAAAATGTAATAATTTTAATAGTGGTCAAAATATATATATATATATATATATATATATATATATATATATATATATATATATATATATATATAGACTGCGGTACCTGTGTTAATCCACTAGAGGCCGCTGTGGAACATTTCTTGTCATGTGGACTAGTTTCTTTTCATCAGAGCAAGTCCAGGCAGATGGTGAGTTCTCTTGTGGGAAACTGCTTCCTCTGCCATGTTGCAATGCTCGTCCATCCCCCGGCCTGCGGCAAAAGGGGCCCTGGCTCTTGTCCCTAGTTTCCCTTTTCAAAAAAGAGCGCCGAAGGCGCACGTGGCCGCGCGCGTGCGCGTGCACGCGCCTCTATATATAGAGGTGAGCTGGGAAAGGGGGCGGAGCTTGTGGGATGACGCTCTGTGCGCGCCGCAGCGCTTCTGCGCATGTGCGGGCGTCCCAGCATGTTAAAAAACACAATTATGTGTTGTGAGCTGGCTATGGAGTGCAGAGACAGAGCTGGCAACATTTAAAAAAGGCATACAGCAAGCGGTTGATGCAGGCATCCCCATAGAAAGGCACATTAGTAGACACCAACTGTTTTTATAGCAGCATTTGTGCTAGACTATTGTCAGTAAGTGGTGTATTTCGGCTGGAATACCTCAGCTTTGGGCTTAGGAATATGCCGTCTAAAAACTCCGGGACTAAAAACCCCAGGAAGCATAGGGGGTCTCCATCGGGCTCTGAGGATCTTGGGCATGCTTCGGCTGCACCAATCTCCCCTGAAGAATCAGAGGTTAGTGACCGTAGAGCACCCTCAGGAGTACCTGGTACTGTGGCTGTCCTCAGTTCACCTGCTCCTGTGTATGTAACAGAGGAGGTTTTTTCCTCAGCTCTGGGAGGGCTGGAAGAGAGATTGTCAACATTGATCGCTGCTTCCCTGTCACAGGAAAAAAGCGCTCGATCTCCGTCTCCTCCCTCAGAGTGCCTGTTAGCGGAGCAACAGTCCCATACAGGGATCGACCTACCTGAGGGGGATCAGGATGAGGTCGATTCTGTTGTAGAGGAATCAACAGTGGAAGAGCCATTCTCAGCATCACATGCTGAAAGATTATGGGTTCAGTCCCTGACTAACATGGTCCGATCAGCATTTAAAATGCCCCTTGCGGAGCCATCATCCACTTCTGTCTCCTCGTTGGGGTCGCTAAAAGCTCCCCAGACTGTTTGTTCCTTTCCGATCCATCCTTTACTGGAAGGGCTCATTTACCAGGATTGGGAGCATCCTGATAAAATATTTACTCCTCCCAAGAGATTTCAGGTGATCTATCCCATGGAGGATAAGTTTGTCAAAAAATGGAGGGTCCCTACAGTGGACGCAGCCATCTCTTGTGTGAATAAATCACTGACATGTCCAGTGGATAATGTCCAAATGTTTAAGGACCCAATAGATAAAAAATTAGAGTCCTTATTAAAATCTGCTTTTGCTACAGCAGGCTTGGTGACACAACCAGCAGTGGCAGCTATTGGGGTCTGCCAAGCAGTGAAGGATCAGTTGAAACAGGTCTTAAGGGACTTGCCAGATCAGCAGGCTCTTGCCCTAGCTGATCTACCTAGAGCCTTATGCTTTGCGGTGGACGCTATAAAGGATTCAATCCATCAGGCCTCCCGCCTTACGCTGTCTGTAGTACATATGCGCAGGCTTCTATGGCTCAAAAACTGGTCTGCTGAAGCTCCCTGTAAAAAATTGCTGGTCAGCTTCCCATTTCATGGTGAACGCTTATTCGGGGAAGACCTGGACAAATATATCCAGAAAATTTCCAGCGGTAAAAGTACACTTTTGCCGGTTAAAAACAGAGTTAGAGGTCCCTCTTTTAAGAGGCCTGCTTCTCCAGTCCCTAGGACATCGGCTGTGAAACAGTTCCGACGGCCTCCTCGGTCAAATCCCGGAGGTAAAAATCAGGGACAATTGCAGGGTAACAAGAAGCCCTGGAGCAGGAGTGGTACAAAACCTCCCCCAAAGTCAAATGCATGAAGGGTTGCCCCCACTCAATCGGGTGGGTGGAAGACTTCAGTTGTTCACAGAGACCTGGCGGGACACGATCAGAGACAGATGGGTGCTCTCCGCAGTAAGTCTGGGATACAAATTGGAGTGGCATATATCAATCATCAGGGTGGCACCAGGAGTCGTGCAGCCCAGAGGGAAGTAAATTGCATCCTGAAATGGGCAGAAAGATATGTCCCAGCCATATCCGCGGTCTTCATTCCAGGAGTGGAGAATTGGATGGCGGACTTTCTAAGTCGCCAACAATTATGCCCAGGGGAATGGTCCCTTCATCCCGAGGTTTTCCGGACAATATGTCAGCGGTGGGGAACACCGGATGTAGATCTGCTAGCATCCAGATTCAACGCAAAAGTGGACAGGTTTGTCTCTTGGACAAGGGATCCCCTAGCTTGCGGCTCGGATGCCCTAGTGTTCCCTTGGGATCAGTTCAAGCTGATATATGCATTCCCACCGCCACAATTGTTACCTCGATTACTCCGCAGAATCAGGGTAGAAAAGAAACCAGTGATTCTGGTGGCTCCAGCGTGGCCCCGAAGAGCATGGTACGCGGAGATTGTAAAGATGTCTGTGGGGAGTCCTTGGACCCTCCCACATCGTCCGGACCTGCTTTCGCAAGGACCGATATACCACCCTTCCTTACCAGCCCTAGGTTTGACGGCCTGGCTATTGAAGCCCACATTCTAAAAAAGAGAGGGCTCTCTAATTCTGTGGTATCTACCATGATCAATGCCAGGAAGCCGGTATCCAGGCAGATCTACTATAGAATCTGGAAGGCGTACATCGCCTGGTGTGAGGCCAAGAAATGGCATCCACGTAAATACGTAATAGGTAGGATTCTGGACTTCCTACAATGGGCTGTAGATGGGAAGCTTGCCTTGAGTACTATCAAGGGTCAGATTTCGGCCTTGTCAATATTTTTTCAAAGGCCCTTGGCTTCGCATTCACTAGTCAAAGCCTTTATACAAGGAGTGATGCGTATTAGCCCTCCGGTTAATATTCCCATATGTCCATGGGACTTAAACCTGGTTCTGTCAGTTCTACAGAAACAACCATTTGAACCATTACAGCATATTTCCCTGGTTCTTCTCACCAGGAAATTGATTTTTCTAGTAGCCATTTGTTCGGCTAAAAGAGTGTCGGAATTAGCCGCTATGTCCTGTAGGGAGCCATATCTGGTTATCCATAAGGACAGAGTAGTGTTACGTCCTCATCCAGCCTTTCTTCCTAAGGTGGTATTGAGGTTTCATTTGAACCAAGATGTGGTTCTTCCTTAATTTTTCCTCTACCGAACTAGGTTTGGGGAAAAAAGATTACATTCTTTGGATGCAGTAAGAGCAGTTAAAGCTTATCTAAAAGCCACTGCTCAGATTCGCAGAACGGATACTTTGTTTATTCTGCCGGAAGGCCCCAGAAGGGGTCAGGCAGCGTCAAAATCTACTTTAGCCAAGTGGATTCGACAGGTCATAATGCAAGCCTATGGCTTGAGAAGGAGACCGCCTCCGTTCAAAGTTAGGGCGCACTCTACGAGAGCAGTTGGAACTTCATGGGCAGTGCATCACCAGGCCTCCCTGGCTCAAATCTGTAAGGCCGCAACATGGTCTTCAGTACACACGTTTACTAGGTTCTACCAGGTGGACGTTAGAAGTCAGGAGGATGTCGCCTTTGGGCGCAGTGTGTTGCAGGCCGCAAAAGATCCTCATGTCTGATAGCGCTCAGCTTATGTATGGTGTACCCCCCCCCCCCTCATTGGGCATTGCTTTAGGACATCCCACATAGTAATGACTATGCCGCTCTGTGTCCCGTGATGTACGAGAAAGAAAATAGGATTTTTATAACAGCTTACCTGTAAAATCCTTTTCTTGGAGTACATCACGGGACACAGAGCTCCCACCCCTCTTTGGGGACACTTATTGCTTTGCTACAAAACTGAGGTGCTCCCGGATGGGAGGGGCTTATATAGGGGAGGGTACTTCCGGTTTTGGAAGTTGCCAGTGCCAGCACCTGAAGGTATCTATATAACCCACATAGTAATGACTATGCCGCTCTGTGTCCCGTGATGTACTCCAAGAAAAGGATTTTACAGGTAAGCTGTTATAAAAATCCTATTATTGCAATAGGTGCTGTTCAATAAATGTCCAAAAGGTAATAAATCAATGGGGTTTTCCTGAAATTCTGGATGGGGTCAAATTGTATGAATGATGAGCAGATTTGGAGTATTGAACCTGTGGTGAATCCTACACCTGTCTCCCAATGCTCTCACCTCATTAACATGGGTCACTGGCATAAAGTGTGTTCACTGGCATAAACTGTGGTCTTGTCTCTCTTCTGTATCTTCTCCACTCCTTTATGATACTATGGCTATATCCTCCACCGATCATATATAGCTTACAAACAGCAGGTCAGGAGTCTTCTGCACAATTCAGGAATGCTGACATTTAACTTGATAGTGCAATGCTTATAGAGCGGTCAGTTCAGACAGCAGGATCCTGGAGTCTGAACTGACCGCTCTATAAGCATTACACTATCAAGTTAAATGTCAGCATTCCTGAATTGTGCAGAAGACTCCTGACCTGCTGTTTGTAAGCTATATATGATCGGTGGAGGATATAGCCATAGTATCATAAAGGAGTGGAGAAGATACAGGGGAGAGACAAGACCACAGTTTATGCCAGTGAGCCATGTTAATGAGGTGAGAGCATTGGAAGACAGGTGTAGGATTCACCACAGGTTCAAAACTCCAAATCTGCTCATCATTCATACAATTTGACCCCATCTAGAATTTTGGAAAACCCCATTGATTTATTACCTTTTGGACATTTATTGAACAGCACCTATTGCAATATTGAACTTTTTGGCACATTTTGGATAGTTCATATATGCACTTTATTTTAAGGTGGTCTGAAATATTGGCACTTATTATTTGCACTATTTATATCACCATTTGCATATATTTAGTATTTTTCATCATTTATTATTTAAGTGATATCATGTGACACAGTGGTGTTTTATGTGTGATATTCATTTTCTTTAGCGCAAAATCCCCCCCTTTTCTTTATCGCTATGTTTATGTGTTAGGTGAACACAGATTGATTTTGCAGCCATTGATATTTACCCCAGTTTCCATTCTAATACTCTTGAGTAGCGCGAAACAAACCCCATTCACATTAATTCAATAGCTTCAAAAAGGCTTCAAGTAATAGTTCAAATATAAAAGAAAGTTCAATATATGAGATGCCTTGTGCTTCTTCTGAAATCTTAAGATGTCCTTTAAAGATGGCCGATTAACCCTGTGTATGCTGGTATGGTCTGTGTGCTGTAAAATAGATGTTTCAAGATGCCCAGCTGGAAACGAAGAGAGGCTTCATCCAGCACTTAGGTTTTAAATAGACAGTTCTTTCTTTGTCTGTCTTTGCGCCGAAAGTGAACCACTCCCACATCACTCCCACAATATAGTAAAATACTGAGATTGACATCTGTTTCGACTTAAATGTAAATGGCCAAGCTTCCAACAGCGTGTCTAATTACAGGATGTGGGGGAGGTTATGCCAGCCAAACAATTCTACACTTCGGAAGATCTCAGTTGCATAGCAGTATATATGAAATACCTTTTAAAAACATAAAACTTAGAATATCAATAAATATGTCTTGACAGCTTCTAGAATTTGAAAACTGGATTCAGATGACACATCTGGAATCATTAGCTCAGAGATCACCATTCATACAATTATAGGTATTCATATTCTCAATAATATTTTTATGGCCAAATCAAATTTTAGATATTAAGCATATAACACCCCCCCTCCCCCTTTTGTACTGGCTCCTTCTTCCTGCACCCCTGGTGAATTTCCACCATCTATTAAAGTAGAACTATGAAGAAAAACTTTTTTTTTTTCATTTTAGATAGAGTAAGGGAGAGTTATAACCCCCTGTCAGATTTTTCTTTTTTTTTTGCCATCTCTGTCCCATTACGGAGATTTCCCTTCACTTCCTGTCTCATAGCCAAACAGGAAGTGAGAGGAAATCTCTGCAAATTAAAATAATTTCTTGGGGACCCCCAAGTCACCAGAACTAGTGTCCCCATTGGAATATTTCGCCTCTATTACTTTTCTGGGGACAACCCAAAATTTGGGGGTTTCTTTTACTTTTACTTTCACTTTCAATGATAATGGAAAACAGGACAAATAGAAAGGGAGAATCTCCCTAACAGGGGCACAGACAACAATAAAAACTGACAGAGGGTTTCATCCCTCTCCACTCCATCAGTGGAGGGGGTCTGATTACTCCACTGGCAGTTCATATCATGTCCTTAAGGCCCCTTTCACACTGGCACATTTTTCAGGCAGTTTAGCGCTAATAATAGCGCTGTTATACCGCCTGAAAAAATCGTGCCCTGTAGTCTTCAATGCGAAAGCCCGAAGGCTTTCACACTGAAGCGGTGCGCTAGCAGGACCGCTCCAAAAGTCCTGCTAGCCGCATCTTTACAGCGGTGAAGGAGCAGTGTGTTCACCGCTCCTTTACCGCGGCTGCCCATTGAAATCAAAAGTTAAAAGTGAAAGTTAAATTCACCCCGCTAGTGGCCGCATACCGCGGTAATAACGACTGTATAGCGGCGCTGAAAATCGCGCCGCTATACCGCCACCGCACCTGCCCGCCCCAGTGTGAAAGGTGCCTAATCGCCATTATTTACAGCTTTTCTCATAGTTTACAATTTCAGAGTGTGTTTGCAAGGCTTTTTGTATTAGTGTACTTGCAACTATGGGTCGACTGATTATCGGCGCAGCCGATATTCACTTTTTTTTTTTTTTTTTTTTGAAGCATCGGTGTCTGTCACAAACTTACCGATTTATTGCTTCAAGGAGTTGTACCGGGGTGATGTTTGCAGCTGTGGGCATTACCCAGTACCATTCTTTAGAGCAGACGGTCAGCTTTCTTGTAATAACAACCGATGCAGCTCAGCAGACGCTCGGCTGTTAATACAAGCAGCGGGAGAGGACGTCCCCTGCCACTCCGCCCGGGTCTCCCATCCCACCAGGAGGCCCGAGCGACCAGCTGGCACATCCGCCGGCTAGCCGAAGATCAGCTTTGTTCGGGTCTCGGATCTAGTAACTTGGAAGCGATGTCATGACATCACTTCTGGATTACTGGCATCCTAAAGGTGCCAGTTTTAAAAAATAGAAAGTATTCAAAAACGCCAATCTTGACGTTTTTTGAATACTTTCAAGTGCAGAGGAGGAGTTTGGGGTCCTATAGACCCCAGATCGTTCCATAAAGAATACCTGTCACTGTCACAATGTTTATGACAGCAGTAAAAGTGATAAACATTTTTTTTAAAAGGACAGTGTAAAAATAAAAAGTTTTTAAATCTACAGAATATCGGCACCTAATATCAGCTATCAGCCTGAAAGGCAGCCAATATATCGGTATCGGCCCTGAAAAAACTATCGTCAATCCCCTACTTGCAACAACACAGCCAAGTACTCTTTGTGACACATTTTTTATTTGCATGAATTTATTTTCCCCCTTCTTCTAAGGTCTGTAATAGTCTGCTTAGTGGCTATCTGTTTAAAAAAAAAAAAAATATATATATATATATATATATAAATATGGTTTTCAGTATATTATTTTTTTTCTCTAGAACTGGTTGGTGCAGCTGAGAAGGAATCACCAAAAGAAGTCTTGGAAAGTGAACAGCAACTGCTCTCTCATCTGTTACCAGCAGCTGAGCCAAAAAAACAGCAAATTCATCGCATGTTCCTTCTGCGAGTTAAGCTTATGCATTTCGTTAACAGTCTGCACAATTATATGATGACCAGGGTTAGTTATTTACACTTGTTCTTATAAGTATCATGGGGTTATACATTTTGAGCTCTAATAATCATTTCCACAGATTGTGTTGATTTCTAGTCATTGGGATTATATCTGCTACCAGGAGAAATAGTATATTTTGAGCTGTTATTGTACAGTTTACCTCAAAGGGTAACTTCACTTTCGTGGGAAAAAAATATAGCCTATACAATTGCGACATAAGTAGTTGAACATTGTTAAAAATTACCTTTTCATTTTCAATCTGCAGCACTGTAATTTTCTCTAAAATGCAATGAAATATTGCTACCTGGAGGTGTTCTGTACACATATGGTGTACAGAACACCCATACCAACGAGAAATGTAACTTCCTGCTTGTGTGATTGGCTCACTGATTTTTCCCAGAAGTCTACACTAAGATGCAAGTCAGATTTTGGGCATCCCCTGCAACAAAAATTTAATTTTGATGAGATACTCCCAAAGGGAAATCACATCTAATGGGATGCAGACCCTGCAACTTTCCGCATTAGAACCCTGCAAGCGCAGCAGCTGACTAATAACTATAAAAATCACTGCCATTCACAATAATTTTGCATATGGACACAGACAAACAATTATTTCTTCAGAATAACAGAAGGTAGGACTCGGCAACAAAGTATGTTAAAACCCTTGTAATGTACATAGATCACCCAGAGGGGGTTGTTTTTCCTCAACAGAAGTGGAGTTACTCCTTAAAAATATTTCTGGCTTGAAATGAAAGAATAACTAACCCCAAGAGCTAAATATAACATATTGCAGCTTGCCAGTCCTTACATTTGGTGATTGTATTTGTTTTTTATTTTTCAGGTTAAGACCGCAAAAACAAGATTAGCCTTCTTGTGTAAACTACTAATCTCCTCCAGTCCCTATGTTATGAAGAGTAGGAAACCTGTTCTAACACAATTCTCCTAGGGTGACATCACTGCTGCTCAATTAAAGACAATGCAGAGTCACCCCTGGACACAAGTGTTTTACTGGCAGGATCACCAGGTGAAAATAGAGGAAAACTGCCTACTGAAAAAAAAACAATGCAGCTGCCACATCTAAGAACTGCTACGCTGCAATATAAAAAAAAAAATTGTTTCTGGGTTTACATGTACTAAAAACAGTAAATAACCTGTGTGTAGCACTGCGAAGCAGGAAGCCTGCCCATGTGATGAGTAAATACAACAGCCTCCATGTGCATACATTATACAATTACAAATTATGAATAAAATACAATTTTTTTAGGATAAAATTGTTAACCGCAAGCTGATCTATTTTACTTGTCTGTCTAAGGTGCAGGTATACTGCTACTTCAGAAAATAATTATGCATGGAAGGATGTCAAGTATTTAAGCGACTGTCAGTAACTTTCACAAATCAATCAGAGATCATTCTGTTAAAGATGATTACTTACCGTACTTGCCTGATGGGGACTCTAATCTTCACTCTTTGGAATAGTTAAGGCCACTGCTAATATTTAATTTTCAAAGATATCATATACTTGGTCCCCCACTACATGCTGTGGTTCCACTGGCCAGCTCCTACATTTTTACAGGATACAGTAGTGATGTAGAGGGGCCTGCGGGAAGGATCACAGAGTGCTGCGGAGGACCATGTATCTGACACACCTGGAAGAGTTGGATGTGAAGATTCTGCTAAAGGCAATAACTGCAAGGAGCAAAGATTGGAGTCTCCATCATTTGAACAGGTAAGTATTCTTCTTATTTCACAGAATGACTTCAGTTTTTTTATCTGTCAGAGATAAAACAGGGTTGTTTTAAAGGGAACTTTAAAGAGGACCCTTTGTTATTCCCACACTTCCAAACTCGAAAATGTTATTATATATTATTTATAATTAGTGAGTTGTATTTAAATCCTTGCAGCAAAATTCAGAAGGCTCCTCAAATTAACCACTAATTGGACCTGAACATTAAACATCTAGAAATGACAATTCTGCTAAGCAGTGCCCTGATCACTATACCTTTTTTGTTATGATTTCCTCCTAAAAAGTAGCAGTGCACTTCCTGGAACGTGAGTGTGCCTAGACATCCTATGCCTGCAGCTTTATAGCTCCATATCTGCAGTATGAGATCCAATGTACTGCTACTTCCGACTGCTAGTCTCAGGAGATTCATAGTGAGATTTTGTTATGCCACCAATGTGCTGGCTTCTGTGAGTGCTAAGAAAATGTGTGGCATTTATTTAATATCAATTAATAATTCATAGTCTAAAATTCTGGCAAATCTAAAAGATGAAAATACAGAGATTTCACAAACGGGGAAGTTGAATGCAGAAGATGAATTACCTTTTGAAAATTAGAGCTATAAGATGGGTAGACTGTGGTAGCTATGTAAGGGCATCTCTGATTTTGAGATTGAAATTTTAACCTAATTTTTCTAGGTTCTTTTCAGAACAAAAGCTAATGTGTAAAATAAAGGTTTTCTTTTCATTAGATCCTTCACAGTACAGGTTTGGAGTTCCAGCATCAAGTGGAGGAAGCAAAAGATCTTGATCAGTTGATTAAAATTCATTATAGATATCTTTCTACAATTCATGACCGCTGTCTTTTAAGGGAAAAGGTATGAAGGCACTGATTGATTTTCATTTCTGTAATTTTTTGCATGGAGGCAGTAGGAGCTATGTACTCACAGGAAGTATGTTGCTTCTGTTACTTCATACTCCCTTCTGATTTTAACCAAGATTGCACCAAGATGACCTGATTATTAAAGGCAGCACAGTGGCTGGACTTGTTATTTGCTTTTGTGGTCTCCATGGTTTGGCACAGGATTATTTTGGATATGTCTTAACAATGAGATTTGTAGAGGGGCATGAATACCTTTACTCTGTAAATTTATTACAGAATTTATTAATGCTAAGTAAATTGATAAAATAGGTAAATTGTTTGCGACAGCTTACTACACAAAGTACTTTTACAGGGACTATCTCCTAGTTTGTTAGAAGGTAAATAGCATGAGTATTAACTGCTTAACTGTAAAATTACTGAAAAAAAATATTCATTGTTTGCAGAAGTTGAATTCAATTTACAAAGGAGAAAAATTGTATGAGAAGAGAAGCTATTGTTGTGATGTCCTGTGAGGGTTAAGCAGCACGAATTAGAATAGAATTAAAACTTGGGGAAGGTCATAGTCTGTCATAGTCTGTCAAAGTGGAACTGTGGGCAAAAAAGTTACTCATATGACCCATTCTGTTAGTAGCAGCTGATTTTGGTCTGAAATACCATAGTTTTTCTTTTTCTCACTCAATCATTTTTATTCAAAATAGTGCAAGGTAACAGATTACAGATGCAATCAAATATAGGAGACTGTTTTAAATTTTGAGGCATTGGGTCTATAAAGAGGACATGTTATTCAAAGAAAGCAACGCAGTACAATGTGGATATACAATCCTAATATAGTGTGTAACTGTTTGAATAATATAACAAAACAAAAAAGCAGTAGATCAGGAATAAATAGTGGAGTCACTAGGGTTATGATTAGAGCTGGGCGATTTTTTTCTCCTAAAAAAATCTGCAATTTTTTTTATAAAAAACTAGATTTATGATTCAAATCGATTTTTTATTTTATTTTTTTGATGGACACCGTGCCGGTCCTGAGGATCTGCGGCAGGAGTTTTTAGGCGAGGCCGCAGCTTCAGCCTAGTCTGCGACGGCCAGCCTCACGGCCTTTTCCCACGATCGCGCCGGATTGATTTCTCCCCTGCACACCCCGGAGAGGCCACCAAGGCAGGAGGGACACAGGAGGGTCAGTTGTGAGGGTCCGCACCCAGTAGCAGAAGGACTCTTGTGACGGTCCTGAGGAGCTGCGGGCAGGATTTTTTAGGCGAGGCCGCGGCTTCGGCCTAGTCCTCGCGGCCCTTTCCCAGGATCGCGGCTGACTGACTTCTCCCCTGCACAACCCCGAGAGGCTATCAAGACAGGAGGGTCGTTTGTGAGGGTCTTCATCCGGTAATAGGAGGATTCTTAGCGTCGATCCTAGGGAAAAAAAATTGCTTTTTTTTAAATATGAATCAATTTGACCTACCGACTCGATTTTTAAATCAAATCAATTTTTTTTTCCCGGCCCTAGTTATGATGTATATAGAAGAGTGAATCAGTGATGGGTAGGGAGAAGGGGGGAAGTTTGCAATTGGGGGTAAGGGAGGTGTTTTCCGAGGGCTCTATTAGGCGTTTGGGAAAGGTGTATAATGTGTTTGGAGAGAATATGTGGTGTTCATGGTTACAACGGACAGGAATTAAAACCAGGAGGAAGTGAATAGGTTAGTCTTGACTGCAATGTTTTGGTAACTGGGGGGGACAGTCCCGAAAGATGCCTTTTAATTTTGCAGTAAGTCATGGCCTGGGTGATCCCGTTTTTTTGTTTCTGTGAGATAAATTTTTGGGGTTCTCCAGGCTTTTGCTACGGTTTGCTTAGCTGTGGTTATAACCTGCAACAGAAATTGGAATTGTGCATTTGTGATATCAGGGGGTTGCTTATTGAGTATTGCAATGGTTAAGTCTGGAGAGAAGGGCTTTTCATGTAGGGTGATTACTGGATAAGTCCACCAGATGTGTATGTAAGTACCTATCATATTGCAGCCTCTAAAGCAGTTGGGTGGAAATTTAGGAACAAATTCAGCTATTCTTGCAGGAACCAGGTACCATCGGGATAGTTATTTGTAGGAAGTTTTCTAAACGGACACCCTCTGTGAGCAGGATGTAGTCATGGTCCATATTTTGGACCAACCTTCAAGTTCCAATGTGACATCGAGATCAACTGCCCATTTATCTACATATGTGGGAGGGCATGAGTAAAGTTTGTTTAGTATTTGTCTGTAAAGTATTGAGATGAGGCTAGTGATGTGAGTATCTTGTGAGTTGATTATGAGAGGACTGCGGGTGTAAAATGAAGGTGTAAAAGTGCTTGATCTGGAGATATCTAACAATTTCTGCACTAGGTTGTTTGTGGTTTTCTTGCAGTGTGTGGAATGGAAACATTAAATTCAGACTTAATTGCTGTAGTCTAGTGAGATGTAAACAGAACTAGATGGGGCATTATACACAGGATAGAATGACAGGTTTTATAGTTTAGGCAAGAAAATAATTATACTGCTGCCTACAGGAGGCTTGAAAGATAAAAAAAAAAAATGTGAGCCAGGAGGAGGGTGGATATCGTTGCTGCAGCTCTGCTTATGTAGAGACTGAACTATTATTTCAATAGTACTGTTTTCTTCAATCAAGATTTTTCTCTACGCTGCAGCTGAAGGTTCCACCTGCGATCTGAACCCCACTGGACTTGACATGGCATGGCTAGCCAGGAAAGGCCTTATGCCGCGTACACATGACCGTTTTTAATGTCATTGAAAAAAACAATGTTTTTCTCGACGTGATTCTTCTCAAGCCTGCCTTGCCTACACACCATCATGAAAAAAAATGCTCGAGCAAAGCGCGGTGACGTACGAAATGTACGACGGCACTATAAAGGGGAAGTTCCATTCGGATGGCGCCACCCTTTGGGCTGCTTTTGCTGATCCTTGTGTTAGTAAAGTTTGGTGAGAGACGATTTGCGCTTTTCAGCCTCGTGCTCTTCAGTCCGTTACAGCGTGACAAATGTGCTATCTCCATTACGAATGCTAGTTTTACCAGAACGAGCGCTCCCGTCTCATCACTTGCTTCTGAGCATGCGCATTTTTTTCACGTCGTTAAAGCCTACACACGGTTGTTTTTCATGACGAGAAAAACGACGACGTGAAAAACGACGAGAAAAATTAGAGCATGTTCCAAATTTTTTATGGCCATTTTTCACGTTGTGAAAAACGCTCTGGAGCCCACTCACGATCGTTTTTAATGACCAAATAAAAAAATGACATTTTCTTGGTCATGAAAAACGGTCGTGTGTACGCGGCATTACACTTGCCTCCTGTTTCAGTTGCAAAGTCTGCCAAAATCTCAGACAAGCCTCCCCCACCTTAGTGCAGCCCCTTTTTTCCAAAGTGAGGGGGCCTTTGCAGACGCTTGGACATTCCAGATACCTTGATGCAAGAGATGGTGTCCCAGGGCTACAAACTGAAGTTTTGTTCCCTGCCCCCTCTTCGTTTTCTCACTTATAAACTTTTCTCCCTATACAGACTAGCAGATCTCCATTGGGCTCAACAACTGCCTCACTTGTTCATCTGGGTGTATAGCAGTACTCAATTTGAATTTAGCTCTTAAAGTGGTTGTAAAGGCACAAGGTTCTATGCATGAAGGTAAAAAACCTTCTGTGTGCAGCAGCCCCCCGCATAGACTTACCTGAGCCCCCTCCTGATCTAGCGATGTCCACGAGAGCCTTGCTTCTCTAGGGTCTCACACTCCCGAAAGGACACACAGTACCGTGGTTAAGGAGCACGCCTGCTTGGGTGCCCCCACAGCAAGCTGCCTGATGTGAGGGCACCCGGCATAAGGAAGGAGCCAGGAGCGCTGGCGTGGGACCCGAGAAGAGGAGGATCCAGGCTGCTCTGTGCAAAACCACTGTACAGAGCAGGTAAGTATAACATGTTTGCTGTTTAAAAAACAAAACAAAAAAAACAAGGCTTTAGTATTGCTATAAGTATTTCTTTCTCGTACATCACGGGACACAGAGCGACATAGTCATTACTATGTGGGTTATATAGATTACCTTCAGGTGCTGGCACTGGCAACTTCCAAGACCGGAAGTACCCTCCCCTATATAAGCCCCTCCCATCCGGGAGTACCTCAGTTTTTTTGCCAGTGTCTAAGGTGTTGGCCAAGGTTAACATGTTTTCATCTGGGCTTGTGTACAGGTTCTTTTGGGCCTTAGCAAGCTATTCCGGATCCGACCAAAAAGGCTTCATAACTAAACGGTCGGTACCCGGGCCTTGCAAAGAAGAGCAAGGTTTGCCTGTAACGCCTCTCTTAGGAGGGCTGGACCCTGGGATCCAGAGCTCTGGTCATACCCAAAACCAAGATGTTTTCTGTGCAGGGTGCTATACAGGTCCAGGGGAGTGGAATCCTTGGGAACCCGGTCCCTGAAGGTCTACGTACAATGCCTGCCGTGAGAGGTGAAGTTTGGGCTCCTGTGGACCACAGTCCTGCGGCGGGGAAAAGGTAAGTGGGGGCCCCTCAGGAACTTGGTTCTATTGAGGGGCCCTCAATCCTGATATATGTCTTTCTGCCTGTTACCTAACGGTATTCCCGCTAATAGCTGTATATGCCTAAAAAACTGCTAAATCCTAGAAATGTTTTTTCAGAGGAAGTTTGAAGAAAAAAAAAGGACAAGGTGCGGTACCTGTGTTTCTCCACTAGAGGCCGCTGTGGAACGTCTTTTTTTTTCCTGGGACTATTTCCTTCCATGGTAAAAGTCCAGGCAGATGGTAAGCTCTCTGTAAGGGAAGCTGCATCCTTCTGTCATGTTGCCTAGAAAGTCTCTTCCATCCCCGGGTCCTGGTGGAAACAGGGACCCTGGCTCCTCTCCCTGGATAGCGCTGATAGCGCACACGTGCACGCGTGCGCGCGCGCACACGCTTTCTTTTTATAAAGACAGGCCGCAAAAAGGGGCGGAGCCGGGCGGATGACGCGCTCTGTGCGCCGGGCGCTTCTGCGCATGTGCGAGCGTCCCAGCAAGGTAAAAGGACTCAGTCCGATGCACTAGCTGTGGAGAACAGAGAAAAAGAGGGGGCTGGTAACATGTCATAGCAGGTTTACAGCAGGCGGTTGATACAGGCATCCCCCTAGAAAGGCGCATTGGTAGACACCCACTGATACACATAGCAGCAAATTGCATTAGACTATTTCAGTAAAGGGTGTACTGCGGCTGGAATACCTCAGCTTTGGACTAAGGAATATGCCGCCTAAAAAGCTCCGGGACTTACCTCTCAGGAAGTGTAAGGGGTCTCCATCGGGCTCTGAGGATCTGGAGCAGGCATCTGCACCTACCTCCCCTGAGAAATCAGAGGTTAGCACCCATAGAGAACCCCCAGGAGTGCCAGGTACTGCGTCTGTCCTCAGTCCACCTGCTCCTGTGTATATAACAGAGGAGGTTTTTGCCTCAACTCTGGGAGGATTGGAGGAAAGATTGGCAGCATTGATCGCTTCTTCCCTACGGGAAAGAAAGCGCGCCAGATCTCCGTCACCTCCGTCAGAGTACCTGTTGGCAGAGCAACAGTCCCAAGAAGGGATTGACCTACCTGAAGGGGATCAGGATGAGGTTGACTCTGTCTTTGGGGAATCGACAGTAGAAGAACCATTCTCAGCATCACAAGCTGAAAGATTATGGGTTCAGACCCTAACTGACATGGTTCGATCAGCATTTAAAATGCCTCTTGTTGAACCATCAACTACTTCTGTCTCCTCATTGGGGTCGCTAAAAGCTCCCCAGACTAATTGTTCCTTTCCAATTCATCCGTTACTGGAAGGACTTGTATACCAGGACTGGGAACATCCTGATAAACTATTTGTTCCACCTAAGAGATTTCAGGTGATCTATACCATGGAGGATAAGTTCACCCAGAGATGGAGTGTTCCTACGGTGGACGCAGCCATCTCTTCTGTGAACAAATCACTGACATGTCCAGTAGATAATGTTCAAATGTTCAAGGATCCAATAGATAAAAAATTGGAGTCCTTGTTAAAATCTGCTTTTTCCACAGCAGGGGCGGTTACACAGCCAGCAGTGGCAGCCATTGGGGTTTGCCAAGCTTTGAAGGATCAGATGAAACTGATCTTAAGGGATTTGCCAGACCAGCAAGCCCAGGCTCTGGCTGATCTGCCTAGAGCATTATGCTTTGCGGTTGACGCCCTTAAGGATTCCATCCACAGGCCTCTCGCCTTACGCTGTCTTTGGTACATATGCGTAGACTTCTGTGGCTTAAGAACTGGTCTGCTGAAGCTCCCTGTAAGAAGCTCCTAGTTAGCTTCCCATTTCATGGTGAACGCCTATTTGGCGAAGACCTGGATAAGTATATCCAGAAGATTTCCAGTGGTAAAAGTACTCTCTTACCGGTTAAAAGGAGGTCTAGAGGTCCATCTTTTAAGAGGCCTACCTCTCCAATCCCTGGGACATCTGCTGCTAAGCAGTTCCGACGGCCTCCTCGGTCAAACTCCGGAGGTAAAAATCAGGGACAATCACAGGGTAACAAAAAACCCTGGATCCGAAGAGGTACTTAACCAGCCTCCAAGTCAAGCCTATGAAGGTCTGCCCCCACTCAAACGGGTGGGGGGAAGACTTTGGTTGTTCGCAGAGACCTGGCGGGAGACGATCAGAGACAGATGGGTGCTCTCCGCTGTAACTCTGGGATACAAATTGGAGTTAAGAGAGTCTCCTCCTTCCCATTTTATGTGGTCAGGCATGCCAAAAGACCCTCTAAAAAAGGAGGTCTCTCCTGTTGGCGTTAGAACAACTATTGCTCCAAGGAGTAATTATGGAGGTTCCTATGGAAGAGTGGGGGTTGGGTTTCTACTCAAACCTTTTCACAGTCCCGAAACCAAACGGGGACATAAGACCCATATTGGATCTAAAGGGTCTAAACAAATTCCTGAACATCCGATCCTTTCGGATGGAGTCGATCCGGTCGGTAGCCGCTGCCCTACAAGGGGAGGAATGGTTAGCCTCGATCGACATCAAAGATGCTTACTTGCATGTTCCCATCTTTCCAGGTCATCAAAGATTTCTACGCTTTGCGGTAGAAGGGCGCCATTTTCAGTTCAGAGCCTTACCCTTCGGTCTGGCCACAGCACCACGGGTGTTCACAAAGATTCTGGCCCCACTGTTGGCCGATCTAAGAACACGAGGTGTAACGATAATGGCATACCTAGACGACCTGTTGTTGATGGACCACTCAGTTGCCAAACTAGAGGTGGTAATTCTCGATACGATCAGGTATCTAGAATCTCACGGTTGGATCATCAACCTGGACAAGTCAGCCCTACAGCCAGTCAAAAGTCTGGTGTACTTAGGGCTATGGCTGGATTCAGACCAGAGGAAGATTTTCCTACCTCAAGACAAAGTATCCTCTTTGAGGGACTTGGTCCGCCTACTTTGTGCAAAAAGACAGCCGTCCATACGCCTGTGCATGAGGCTGCTGGGAAAGATGGTAGCATCATTCGAAGCTGTGCCATACGCCCAATTCCACTCAAGGAATTTGCAGAGGGCCATACTGTCAGCCTGGAACAGAAAGGTTCAGGCTCTAGACTTCCCGATGTCCTTACCCCCTTCCGTTCGGAAGAGTCTCTGCTGGTGGTTGGTCCCCCAGAATCTCCAGAAGGGAAAATCCTTCAGTCCGATTTCCTGGAAGGTGGTCACTACAGATGCCAGCCTTATAGGCTGGGGGGGCAGTACTGGAGCAATGGTCTCTCCAGGGCAGATGGTCAGATACAGAAAAGACCCTGCCCATCAATCTCTTAGAGATACGAGCAGCCCGGTATGCCCTAGTAGCATGGACATCCAAACTCCTAGGGTCCCCTGTCAGAATTCAATCAGACAATGCCACGGCAGTGGCATATATCAATCATCAAGGGGGCACCAGGAGTCGTGCAGCCCAGAGGGAAGTAAGTCACATCCTGGAATGGGCAGAAAAGCATGTCCCATGCATATCAGCTGTCTTCATTCCAGGGGTGGAGAATTGGAAGGCGGACTTTGAGTCGCCAACAGTTATGCCCAGGGGAATGGTCCCTTCATCCCGAGGTCTTCTGAGCAATATGTCAGCGGTGGGGAACACCGGATGTAGATCTGCTAGCATCCAGATTCAACACAAAGGTGGACAGATTTGTCTCCCGGACAAGGGATCCCCTCGCTTGCGGCTCGGATGCTCTGGTGTTCCCTTGGGATCAGTTCAAACTGATATATGCTTTCCCTCCGCTACAATTGTTGCCTCGACTCCTTCGCAGAAGCAGGTTGGAAAAGAAGCCGGTGATCCTGGTGGCTCCAGCGTGGCCCCGAAGGGCCTGGTACGCGGAGATTGTAAAAATGTCTGTGGGGAGTCCTTGGACCCTTCCACGTCGTTCGGACCTGCTTTCGCAAGGACCGATATACCACCCTTCCTTACTAACTCTAGGTTTAACGGCCTGGCTATTGAATCCCACATCCTAAAAAAGAGAGGTCTCTCTAACTCTGTGGTATCTACTATAATCAATGCCAGGAAGCCTGTATCCAGGCAGATTTACTATAGAGTCTGGAAGGCGTACATCACTTCGTGTGAGGCCAGGAAATGGCATCCACGTAAGTACGTTTATAGGCAGAATTCTGGACTTCCTGCAGTGGGCTGTAGACAGGAAGTTTGCCTCAAGTACGATCAAGGGTCAGGTTTCGGCCTTGTCAATACTATTTCAAAGGCCCCTGGCTATGCATTCACTTGTCAAATCCTTTGTACAAGGGGTGACTCGTATTATTCCACCGGTTAAAGCTCCCATATGCCCATGGGATCTAAATTTGGTTCTATCGGTTCTGCAAAAGCAGCCATTTGAACCTTTGCTACTCACCAGGAAATTGATTTTTTTTAGTAGCCATATGTTCGGCTAGAAGAGTGTCGGAATTAGCCGCCATGTCCTGTAAAGAGCCATATCTAGTCATTTATAAGGACAGAGTAGTGTTACGTCCTCATCCAGCCTTTCTTCCTAAGGTGGTATCGAGGTTTCATTTGAACCAAGATGTGGTTCTTCCTTCTTTTTTCCCCAAACCGAGCTCGGTAGAGGAAAAGTTATTACATTCCTTGGATGTAGTAAGAGCAGTTAAAGCTTATCTAAAAGCCACTGCTCAGATTCGTAGAACGGATACTTTGTTTATTCTGCCGGAAGGCCCCAGAAAGGGTCAGGCAGCGTCAAAATCTACTTTAGCCAAGTGGATTCGACAGGTCATAATGCAAGCCTATGGCTTGAAAAGGAGACCGCCTCCGTTCAAAGTTAGGGCGCACTCCACGAGAGCAGTTGGAACTTCATGGGCAGTGCATCACCAGGCCTCCCTGGCTCAAATCTGTAAGGCCGCAACATGGTCTTCAGTACACACGTTTACTAGGTTCTACCAGGTGGACGTTAGAAGTCAGGAGGATGTCGCCTTTGGGCGCAGTGTGTTGCAGGCCGCAAAAGATCCTCATGTCTGATGGCGCCCAGCTTATGTATGGTGTATCCCCCCCCCCCTCATTTGGCATTGCTTTGGGACGTCCCACATAGTAATGACTATGTCGCTCTGTGTCCCGTGATGTACGAGAAAGGAAAATAGGATTTTTATAACAGCTTACCTGTAAAATCCTTTTCTTGGAGTACATCACGGGACACAGAGCTCCCACCCCTCTTTTTGGGGACACGTATTGCTTTGCTACAAAACTGAGGTGCTCCCGGATGGGAGGGGCTTATATAGGGGAGGGTACTTCCGGTCTTGGAAGTTGCCAGTGCCAGCACCTGAAGGTAATCTATATAACCCACATAGTAATGACTATGTCGCTCTGTGTCCCGTGATGTACTCCAAGAAAAGGATTTTACAGGTAAGCTGTTATAAAAATCCTATTATTTCATATAGGCATGAATAGTAACTATAAAGTAAAGCCTGTGTACAATACAACTCATTGCAAACATAAGAAATGTACAAAGATGTGAACACGTCCAATTAAACAACACCGTTAAACAGAGGGAAGGTATGTTTTTTTTTTTTCTTTTCTTTAAACTCTAGCATGCAGCTTGCCCTTACTTGTTTATAGATAGCCATTTTTTGGCCCAGATGTTTGCATCCATCTAAAACAATGATTTGCAAGATATAAGGTTAGGAAATGGTTATATATATATATATATATATATATATATATTGTGACAGCAGGAAGGTAAAGTCACCTGGTTGCATCCAGGGGGGTAGATATATTTCGCCCAGATTCAGGCTTTACGCTGACTTATACAGCTAGGTGGAGAGTTGTATAAGCCCAGCTGAGACTAGTGGGCTCATTGATGACTCATACCTCTAGGGAGAGGGCTGGGCGTCGTGCAGACAGGGAGTTGATGAGGCCAGCTGAAGCTTGTCAGCTCATTTAGGCCTCTATAAAAAACTCCCAGATTCATTAGATGTTAGCTCATGCCTGGAAGCAGACCTGTGTGGACTGTCTAGGGAGAGTGAACCCCTGTGCGGTGAGAGAAAGCCTGTGTGGCTATATTTTGCTTGGACATTTAAAACCAGGGACTAGGACAGCACTAGGCTGATCCCAGTTGTTAGTTAGGAAACCTGTATGTTTAGTCAGAGGTCAAGTTGACCAGGATTTATTTTGTTAGTTTTTTTTTGCTTTGCTGTGTTTTTGTCACTGTAAATAAAAAATAAACGGCACCTTTTTGATTTTGAAAACCACAACCTCCGTCTGCTGGGCCTGTTTTTGTGTGGGGAGCCCATCCCGGGGGTCACACACACCCGCTGCCGAGCTAACCCCCTCACAGTTGGTGGAGAACCAGTGGCAGTTTTTTTTTAAGCCAGCATGGAGGAGATACTGAAGCAGCTGGCTCTAGCAAATGCCAATCAACAGCAGACAAATGCAGGTTTGCAAAAGAGCCTTGCAGCTCATCAACAGAGCCTTGCAGCTCAACAACAGAACTTCGCAGCCCAGCAGCAAGCTCATCAACAGAGCCTTGCAGCCCAGCAGCAAGCTCACCAACAGAGTCTGGAAGCTCAGCAACAAGCCCAGCAGCAATCTGAGGCCCGCTTCATAGACCTGTTACAGAAGCAAGAGCAGAGACTACAACAAATGGAAGCAGTAATGCAGCAACGTCCGCAGACCAGTGAGGAAAGCCGTCCCACTAATACCGCGTCCTTTGGGGTGAGTCGTTTATTGACAAAAATGACTGGAGAGGATGATCCAGAGGTATTTTTGACCACGTTTGAAAGGACTGCTGAAAGAGAAAAGTGGCCTGAGGAGCAGTGGGCTGGACTGGTGGCTCCTCTGTTAACGGGTGAATCGCAGAAAGCTTACTATGACCTAGAGCCTGACCAAGCAAAAGACTATGTGATGCTAAAAGCTGAAATATTGGCAAGGCTGGGTGTCACCCTGGCTGTCCGGGCTCAGCGTGTGCATAACTGGACTTTCCAGCTTGGAAAACCCCCCAGGTCTCAAATGTATGATCTCATTCACCTGAGCAGAAAGTGGCTACAGCCAGAGACTTTGTCCGCACCAAAGATTGTGGAACGTGTTGTAATGGATCGGTTTTTGAGAGCTCTTCCTACTGCCATCCAAAAGTGGGTAAGCCATGGAGACCCAGAGACGGCCGATGGTCTTGTGGATCGTGTGGAGAAATACTTGGCTACAGAGAACCTGACGGCCTCTTCCAGAGACGCTCGGGCTTTCCACCCTGAGACCAGACCATCCCCAGGGGCGGATAAGATGATTCCAAGGGGTAAGGGTGGAGAGAGTGAGAGGGTGGGAGCTCTACCCCAAGTTTGGCGAGAACAGCCTGGGAAATCAGCGGCTCAAGAGGCGGCAAGAAGGATCATTTGCTACCGCTGCCGGCAAGCGGGACATATTGCAGCAAATTGCCCGGTTTTGGAGGAACCCATGCAGTGTGACTTTCTGACGGGCAGACGTCAGTCGCTGTGTGCGACAGTCGCATGCACTGCCATTCGGGGAACTGAGAAACATTTATGCAAAATGTGTATTAATGGTAGAAATGTTGTGGTATTGCTGGATTCAGGTAGCCTTGTGACCCTGATAAAGGCTGAATTAGTTAAAACAGAGGTCTCTGGGAATAGCAAGGTAGCTGTTATTTGTGTGCATGGGGACACCCGAGAGTATCCAGTGACTACAGTGTGTTTCGAGACCCCCAAAGGTACCCTTTCTCATCCAGTGGGCTTAGTGTCTCAGTTACCGCATGACGCCATTGTGGGAAGGGATTTTCCGAAGTTCTGGGAACTGTGGGATGATCCTGAGCCCCCCACTGGTGCCCCTATGTACCAGGAATATGATAGCCAGAACTCCTCTGAGAGTGGTGAGGACTCTCCCGAATTTCCCTTGTCAGTATTGGCAGGGGAGACTCAAGAAACTGGAGAGGAGCCCACCTCCTCAGACGAAAACCTACCGTCTGTGGAGTTTTCTGATCTTGAGGTTCACAGGGAAAACTTTGCCACAGAACAGTTGAAAGACCCCGCCCTAATAAAGGCACGGGAAAACGTAGTGAAAATAGATGGCGAGTTAGTGAACCCAGATAATACCTGCACTTACCCATACTTCAGCGTAGAGAAGGACCTACTGTATCGGGTGGCAAAAAGGGCAGAAGAAACCGTTGAGCAGCTTGTGGTGCCCAAACCTTACAGGAAGTTGGTGTTGGAGTTGGCCCATGGGCACATTCTTGGAGGTCATCTGGGGACAGAGAAAACCCGAGAGAGGGTATTACAGAGATTCTATTGGCCTGGGGTGATGAAGGACATAGAAAATTATTGTTCCTCCTGCCCTGTGTGTCAGAGGTCGGCCCCGATGCCACACTTCCGTAGCCCGCTGGTCCCTCTACCCATCATTGAGGTCCCGTTTGAGAGAATCGCAATGGATTTGGTAGGTCCTATAATCAAGTCCGCTAGGGGGCACCAGTACATATTGGTTATAATGGACTATGCCACCCGTTATCCAGAAGCGATCCCTCTCAGAAATACCTCGGCCAAAACCATAGCCAAAGAGCTATCTCTTGTTTTTAGCCGGGTGGGTATTTGTAAAGAACTGCTTACGGACCAAGGTACACCCTTTATGTCCCGGGTTATGAAGGAGCTGTGTAAATTGTTCAAAGTGACGCAATTACGTACATCTGTGTATCACCCCCAAACCGATGGGCTGGTTGAAAGATTCAACAAAACCCTAAAACAAATGTTGAAGAAAGTGGTGGATAGGGATGGAAAGGATTGGGACTGTCTACTTCCTTATTTGATGTTTGCTATTAGGGAGGTGCCCCAATCCTCTACGGGATTCTCCCCCTTTGAGTTACTGTATGGGAGACACCCAAGAGGGCTGTTGGATATTGCCAAGGAAACTTGGGAAAGTGAGAGTTCTCCCCACAGGAGTGTGATTGAGCATGTCGCCCTGATGCAAGATCGAATTGCACAGGTAATGCCCATCGTGAAGGAACATTTGGCCCAAGCGCAGTTGGCACAGCAGAGAGTGTACAACCGTGGAGCCAAGACCCGTACCTTTTCCCCGGGGGATAGGATATTGGTACTTGTCCCTACGGTTGAAAGTAAATTCCTTGCCAAATGGCAAGGCCCCTACGAGATAATGGAAAAAGTGAGCGAAGTGAATTACAAGGTCAGACAACCAGGAAGGCGAAAGCCCGAACAGATCTATCACGTTAATCTGTTGAAAGCCTGGAGGGATAGAGAGTCCCTAGTCGCAGACACTTGGTCACCAGCTCAAACTGGTTGCGTGATTCCTGAGGTTGGAATCGCAGCCACCTTGTCACAACCCCAACAACAGGAGGTTAAGGAGTTTGTGCTTCGCAACAAGGAGGTATTCTCTGAGCTGCCGGGACAAACATCTGGGGTAGAGCATGACATTATTACCCCGCCCGGTGAAAGGGTGAAGTTAAAACCCTATCGGATCCCAGAGGCCCGACGGGAGGCAATACGGGAGGAAGTACAGAAAATGCTGAACTTAGGGGTGATAGAGGAGTCCCAAAGTGATTGGTCTAGTCCCATTGTGTTGGTGCCTAAACCGGATGGGAGCTGGCGATTTTGTAACGATTTTCGTCAGTTGAACAAAGTTACAAAATTTGACACCTACCCCATGCCACGTATAGATGAGTTGATCGACCGGCTGGGAACAGCCCGATACATGACGACTCTTGACCTCACAAAAGGGTATTGGCAAATCCCCCTGGCCAAGTCAGCCAAAGAGAAAACCGCATTTGTAACCCCAGACGGGGCGTTCCAATATAAAAGAATGCCGTTCGGGTTACAGAATGCGCCGGCCACATTCCAGCGGAAAATGGACCAGATGCTGAGGCCCCATCGGAAGTATGCTGCGGCTTACCTGGATGACGTAATTGTCCATAGCACAGATTGGGCCTCACATCTGCCAAAAGTGCAAGCAGTCCTGGACTCTGTTCGGGAAGCAGGGTTTACGGCTAACCCCAAGAAGTGTACCATTGGGCAGGAGGAGGCCAAATATCTTGGGTACACCATTGGGAGGGGAGTAATAAAACCCCAACTCAACAAAGTCGAGGCCATCCAGAGTTGGCCACGTCCCAACAGCAAGAAGCAGGTACGAGCCTTTCTGGGAATCGCTGGGTATTATCGGCGATTCATTCCCCACTTTGCTTCTAAGGCTGTGCCCCTAACCAACCTGACGAAGGGGAAAGGGTCGGTCATGATTAAATGGACCCCCGAGGCTGAGGCAGCATTCCAATTCTTGAAACAAGCCTTATGTAGCCAGCCAGTGTTGTACTCACCCGACTTCTCTAGAGACTTTGTCGTACAAAGTGATGCGTCAGATGTGGGGTTAGGAGCAGTATTGTCCCAGGTCTGGAACGGGGAAGAGCACCCAGTCATTTACCTCAGCAGGAAGTTGAAGTCCCATGAGGTAAATTACGCCACCGTTGAAAAGGAGTGTTTAGCGGTGAAGTGGGCTCTAGATTCCCTTCGGTACTACCTGCTAGGTAGGCACTTTGACATGGTTACGGATCACGCTCCGTTAAAGTGGATGGCTCAAAACAAGGAAACAAATAGAAGAGTGAATAGGTGGTTCCTGGCCCTCCAGGAATTCAACTTCACAGTAAAGCATCGCCCTGGCGTTCAAATGGGGAATGTGGATGCTTTGTCTCGAGTACATGAATGCCTGATTGCTGGTGTTCCAACCCCGAGGTTAAAACAAGAGGGGGGGGTATGTGACAGCAGGAAGGTAAAGTCACCTGGTTGCATCCAGGGGGGTAGATATATTTCGCCCAGATTCAGGCTTTACGCTGACTTATACAGCTAGGTGGAGAGTTGTATAAGCCCAGCTGAGACTAGTGGGCTCATTGATGACTCATACCTCTAGGGAGAGGGCTGGGCGTCGTGCAGACAGGGAGTTGATGAGGCCAGCTGAAGCTTGTCAGCTCATTTAGGCCTCTATAAAAAACTCCCAGATTCATTAGATGTTAGCTCATGCCTGGAAGCAGACCTGTGTGGACTGTCTAGGGAGAGTGAACCCCTGTGCGGTGAGAGAAAGCCTGTGTGGCTATATTTTGCTTGGACATTTAAAACCAGGGACTAGGACAGCACTAGGCTGATCCCAGTTGTTAGTTAGGAAACCTGTATGTTTAGTCAGAGGTCAAGTTGACCAGGATTTATTTTGTTAGTTTTTTTTTGCTTTGCTGTGTTTTTGTCACTGTAAATAAAAAATAAACGGCACCTTTTTGATTTTGAAAACCACAACCTCCGTCTGCTGGGCCTGTTTTTGTGTGGGGAGCCCATCCCGGGGGTCACACACACCCGCTGCCGAGCTAACCCCCTCACAATATATATATATATATATATATATATATATATATATATATATATATATATATATACACAGGTGAATATTATTGAGGTTTCCAGAAATAGTGTATTCAAAGTTATCTAATGTTTGAGACGCTTCTTGTCTCTTTTCAGCCTCCAGGCCAGATAAACTTTATTAGGCCCCTTTTCACACTGGCACTGGCAATAGCCGCGGTTTGCGGGCGGTATTAACCCTTTTTCGGCCGCTAGCGGGCGTTAAATTCACCCCGCTAGCGGCCGCATTCCGCGGTGATAACGACGGTATAGCGGCGCTGAAAATCGCGCCGCTATACCGCACCTGCCCGCCCCAGTGTGAAAGGGGCCTAAGAGCACAGTCCTAATGCCAACTCGGGGGCCCTCTAAAGTGACAGGCTAGAAAAGCATGGCAAGCTGAATAAGTCAATACACACAAGTTAGCTCTTTGCAATCCACTGATCTCTAGTGCAATGCTTCTCGGGATACTGTGGAAAAAATAATACATGCACAAACATTTTTTTCCCCTCAAATATATGTGCATTTAGTTATTTATTTTTCCTAAAGGTGAAAAATTGAGCAAGTGATATTTTTAGCACTGCAATATGTACACAATATGTGAATGCTGATCAATAGCCAGCCATATCTGTGTTTACCTGATTTGAGATATATATGACTTTTCACAAACACTGGAGTAAATATAGCTCAATTATTAAAATGTTTTTTTGTTTTTTTCTAGGTGAGCTCAGTAAAAGAAGCAATAATGAAAGTGATGAATGTTGTTCTGATGTTTGCCGATCGATGGCATGCTGGTTTAGGAGCTTGGAAGTAAGTAATGCTACATTTGCTGTCTTACATTATTTATAAAGCTTAGAACAGTGATGGCGAACTTTGGCACCTCAGATGTTTTGGAACTACATTTCCCATGATGCTCAGCTACACTACAGAGTGCATGGGCATCATGGGAAATGTAGTTCCAAAACATCTGGGGTGCCAAGGTTCGCCATCACTGGCTTAGAATGTAGTTTACAGCTGAACTCCAGGCCTACGGTTAAATACTCAGATGAAACGCAAATATGAAAGCTAAACAAAAAAAGACAGTCCCTTCCAGCGCTGAGAGGTCTTCTATGGTAAAGAGCAATAAGGGCATCAGTATTCCAAGACTAGGTGGATGCTGCCCTCCTCAGATTGTGTAATCTGATGGAAACTGCTAAAACAAAGCAAAATGGAAGGCATGCACACGTAGTGCATTACATTTATTGAATAGTAAAATCGGTAAAAAAAAATAGGTACTCACAAAGTGCAACTCTCAATGAGCCTTAAAACCACACAGTGTAGAATAGTGCGGACATGTGCTGGAACACATCAAGAGGTAAAGGCTGACACGTTTCGGGGGGCGCACCCCCTTCCTCAGAGCTAAGCTAGGTGTGCGCGCCTTCTATTTTGCTTTTGTTTACGTACAAATTTGAGAGCTGTTTACCTGCCAAAGGGTGTGTGTGTGTGTGTGTGTGTGTGTGTGTCTTTCCATCCAGTCCTGAGATTATACACGGTTTTACCATATAGCACAGGAAGACTGGTGATCTGACATTTATGTGTTGTAGTTAAGAAATACAGATAGGTCACCTTCCTGCCCCTAGCGTGTCAATAGATTGTAGAAAAAGCTGTAATAGTTCACGGTTCCTCCTGTTTTCTCCTCATGTCATATTCCTTTTCAGCACATGTACTGCGCACAACTCATTGGCTCTTAGTTCTACCCTTTTCCTGTATCAAATCTCGTACACACGGCCAGTTTTCTCGGCAAGAAAGCTGCTGGGAGAGCTTTTTGCAGAGAAAACCGTCCGTGTGTATGCTTTCTCGTCGGAAAAACTGCCGGGAATCTCGACGAAAAAAAATAGAGAACCTGCTCTCTATATTTTTCTCGTCGGGATTCTTGGCAGAGTTTTCCTGCCGAGAAAACCGTAAGTGTGTATGCTTACCTGTCCCAGGTAAGCTCGCGCATGCTCGATGAGACTTCGACGCATGCGCGGTAGCATACAAGGGTAGTGTAGGGTGTAGCAAGATGGCGGCAACGGCGGCATCGAATTTGACTAGCGCAGGCTCGTCGATGACGTCACCGTGTTCTTGCCATTCAAAAGAACGGCGGTTCTTTTGAATGGCCGTGTGTACACAGGGCTTGGCAATGCAAGCTTGCCAGGAATCCCGTCAGGAAAACCGACGGTTTTCTAATAGACGGGATTCTCGTCCGTGTGTACGAGGCTTCAGTCTGCCGTGCTGGGGACCACAAAAGACCAATATTATGACAAAAACATGTACTTGCACATTGGTTGCATTTAAAAATACATTTAACCACCAATGAATCGGTGTATAACTGCATTTGTTGGTGTGTGTTTTTTGATAAGTATTCATATAGAATCACATGTACAACTTTTAAAGTGATTGTAAAGGCACAGTTTATTTAAAATATAAAAAAGATGTTTTACTTACCTGCCATGTGCAATGGTATTACACAGAGCAGTTGCCTACCTCCTCTTCTGGAGTTTCCTTGCCCCCCCCCCTTTTCTTCCTACAAGTGCCCCCCGGCAAGCAGTGTACTAAGGGGACAGCTGTGTTGGTGCGATTCCTAAGCCAGGCAGTGTGCATCCATAGAGCAAGGCGCGCCCGCCCCCTCTGCCCCCTCTTCTTACCAGTGCCCCCTCAGCAAATTGTGTGTTGAGGGGGCAGCTGTGCGGGTGCGATTCCGAGCCAGGCTGTGTACATCCATAGACACACACGCTTCCTCCTCGCAGAATTTGACTAACTGCAACAGGAGCCTATGGCTCTTGCTGCTCTCAGCATGTCCTGTGAAAATAGGAAGAGAAGAAGCAGTGATGCAGCCAGGGACAGCACTGGATCAGTGAGACGGAGGCATTTGAGAGTTTAGGGATGGAGGGGGGAAAACAGATTGTGGGATTTTATTTACCTTCATGCATAGAATACATTGGGGTAAAAAAAGCTTAGGCTTTAGAAACACTTGAGTTTAAAGCCCAAATATTTGCTGCAATGCTCTGTCAATCAATTGGATAATAAAAGTGTACCTTCAGATTTTCCCACCTTAACTGCCCATGAAAGAACACAGCCTGTCACGGCTTAGTTAATGGCTTTTCTTTTTTAGTTTCTGCTTTATTACAGATCAGTGATCTCCCACATGCCTATAATAAATGACAGGGGGAACTACTTTTATAGGCTTTGAAGGCCATGAAAGATAAAGATGGTGTGTGATTGATTGGAAGTAACTGCCGTTCAACTGACAATTTTCCTCTTGGCTCTTTCAGTTTTTCAATCGAAAGATGTCCATTGGGAGGGGGCTGACAGGGCATCCCACTGGCTGAATTTTTAGCTGATTCATCAGGAACCATCTGAAATTTGCGCACTTTACAGGGAGTCTATCATCAAGCTAAATGTACATATAAAACTTGATGGAAGTATTTAACTGTTGCACTCGCAGCCTGCAAACAACTTTTATAGCCGTCACCTTACTAATAGTGACATAAGTAATGTTGAGTATTCAGTCCAGTACTAGTGTGCAGCTTGTGTCAAACCACAAAAGGTTCCTACAAAATCTTTAAAAACAGGTGCCTTCAGTAAGAATCATACTGAATAATAAAAGAGAAAAAAATTGTAATATGGTTGTATTGTGAGTTATACAATCTAGTATTACAAGACTACCAAAATGTCCAACTCATTGCTGTGATAACCAGTGGTCAGATTTTAGTCTAGAAGATTTCATGTACATACTTATTCAGTATGTAAAGTAAAATATATGCAGCTATATTGGCTGTTTCAGACTTGTATGAAAAGATCGTTTTGTGTAATATATTTTGCTACAATATACAGTCTTTTAAAAGTTTAGAGTATTTTCATGATGAACGGTTTGGAAGACACCTACTAGCTGCAAAAGTTTCTGGTTGTAAAGATTTTCTTTAATAGCTGATGTTTTTTTTTTTATTCCAGGGCAGAATCTATTGTGAAGATGGAATCTGACTTTACAAACTGCCACAAATTTCTTGTCAAAGTATTAAATAAAGCAGTCTGTAGAGGATCATTTCCACACAGTAAGTACATTGCTAATATACACACACCTTATTTGTTCATTATAACCATAAGCGCTATGATTTTTGTAAAAACATTGTTAAACTGCCGCGTACATATATTCGCTGTTTCATTCATCTTCTATGACAGCATTTTTCAGATCGGTCGTTTTCAAGGTCAACATTTTGCAAACTGATTGTACAATCTCCTTTCTTCTGTTATCAAAGCTATATGAGGTCTTGCCTAAACTATCAATTCAAATGCATCCAGATTGCAACATGTAGTCAGCTTTAGATTTTGATGAGTGGGTGATTGATTAATGCTTTTAGAAGATGGAATCATTTTTGTAAGAAAACAAAAATGAAGGTAGAATTTCTATAGTAGTAGCAATATTTAGAGTCAAATATGTTTTTATTAATATTTTTGATAAAGTAAGATAACATGACATGAGTGAGAAACAGGTGTTCAATACAGAAAGCATATCATGTAAATCATATAGCAAGCATGTGCCAGTAGACATCTCCAATGAGAATGCGTGTAGTCATCAGCACAGCAATATTTAATTGGTGAGGATGGAGCTTGAAATATGTCGGTATCATGGGGTTAAGGTGGGGATTAAGATGAAGATTAGGTTTAGGGAGGTTCACACTCTGTGCTTGTCGGAAACGTCTGCAAAATTGCACACTTTCCTAAAGCTCACAGAAACATGTTGCCCTTTAGCAGATGCTCGGCGGCACCATGCGTTTCTGTGCAGTGCGATTTTGCAAAAGGGTCAGGGACGACTTTTGTATGTTTTCCGTGCTTAGGGCATCCCATTGAAATTAATAGGCTGCCCTTCACATGAGAACGCATTGAAAAGCATGTGCGCTCTGTTGCACTTGCATGGTTTGAAAGGAGCCTTGGGGTACTGTAACGGGTCCCCAAGTATGAAAGGGGGTTAACACCGTTTAGGATATTCCCACTCCGAACACACATCAGCTACCGACACTCCACAGTCAGGCGAGCTCTTCCCATAGGGATAATCCTTTCCATATATATATATACTCTGTATGAAGTTTCCAGCAGGTCTGACAATCTTTATTGAAAAAACTCCAAATTTTATACACACAGAGGAGGTTCTTGCATTCCTCATTTTCCTTTGACAGTACCCCTTTGATCAGACCGAATTTACATGAGCTAATTAACTACAGCTGATGACTCAGACACATGACCTTTAGGCTAGCCTTACTGTCTCTTAACTACAGTACCCATCATCAAAAGACTTCACACAATGGTTATATAACGAGCTCCCAATATCCATCTGACAGCTCTTAGCAGACACAGGTGAGTTCAATAGCTAATCCCTTTACATCTTAAATGGCTATGCATAACCTTTATGTTCAGCAGACTGTCTGTCTGCTATTTTCAATACACACAAGTACAGAGTTAGTTATCACAATGAAAGATCCTCGGAAGCCATTCTAGATTCATTTACATCACAACAGGCAGGTAACACATCTCTCAACTTGTTAACTTCAGAATCAAACAACCAGTACATATTGTGAACTAATATTACTATCCCAATTTAGGTAGTCCAAGATATATTCTTAATGTCCATTATTTTCTTGCTCACCCTGTGCCCAAAGTGACCCCTGTCGCACATCTCCCCTTTCGGCAGGAGACTAACACAGGAAGAGACCCCAGACGGGTTGATTCCGAAGTTAGTCCATAGTTCCATTCCTCTAATGCCTGGACAACCCATTTGCATGGCCATTTCTTTCTCGTACATCACGGGACACAGAGCGACATAGTCATTACTAATGGGTTATATAGATACCGTCAGGTGCTGGCACTGGCAACTTCCAAAACTGGAAGTACCCTCCCCTATATAAGCCCCTCCCATCCGGGAGCACCTCAGTTTTTTGCCAGTGTCTAAGGTGTTGGCCAAGAAGAAACATGTGTTTTTCACTGAGCTTGCGTACAGGTTCTTTTGGGCCTCAGTAAGCTATTCCGGATCCGACCAAAAAAGCTTCATAGCTAAACGGTCGGTACCCGGGCCTTGCAGAGAAGAGCAAGGTTTTGCCTGTAATGCTTCTCTTAGGAGAGCTGGACCCTGGGATCCAGAGCTCTGGTCATACCCACGACCAAGATGTTTTCTGTGCAGGGTGCTATACAGGTCCAGGGGAGTGGAATCCTTGGGAACCCGGTCCCTGAAGGTTTGATTACAATGCCTGCCGTGATAGGTGAAGTTTGGGCTTTTGTGGACCAAACAAAGTCCTGCGGCGGGGAACAGGTAAGTGGGGGCCCCCAGGAACTTGGTTCTATTGGGGGACCCCCAAGCCTAATTTGTCTTTCTGTCTGTTACCTAATGGTATTCCCGCAAAATTCTGTGCATGCCTGTAACTACTAAAAAAATGTAATAATTTTTAATGGTGGTCAAGAAAAAAAAAAAAAAAAAAAAAAATTTTTTATATATATATTTAATATATTAGACTGCGGTACCTGTGTTTGTCCACTAGAGGCCGCTGTGGAATGTTTTCTTGTCATGTGGACTAGCTTCTTCTCAGCAGAGCAAAGTCCAGGCAGATGGTGAGTTCTCTTATAGGAAACTGCTTCCTCTGCCATGTTGCAGTGCTCGTCCATCCCCCGGCCTGCGGCAAAAAGGGGCCCTGGCTCCTGTCCCTTGTTACCATTTTTTTAAATTAGCGCCGAAGGCGCACGTGGCCGCGCGCGTGCGCGTGCACGCGCCTCTATATATAGAGGTGAGCCGGGAAAGGGGGCGGAGCCTGGGGGATGACGCTCTGTGCGCGCCGCAGCGCTTCTGCGCATGTGCGGGCGTCCCAGCAGTTTAAAAAAACCACAATATTGTAGTGAGCTGGCTATGAAGTACAGAGACAGAGCTGGCAACATTTAAAGGCATACAGCAAGCGGTTGATACAGGCATCCCCTAGAAAGGCACATTAGTAGACACCAACTGTTTCTTATAGCAGCATTTATGCTAGACTATTATCAGTAACTGGTGTATTTCGGCTGGAATACCTCAGCTTTGTGGCTTAGGAATATGCCGTCTAAAAACTCCGGGACTAGAAATTCCAGGAGGAATAGGGGGTCTCCATCGGGCTCTGAGGATCTTGGGCATGCTTTGGCTGCACCAGTCTCCCCTGAAGAATCAGAGGTTAGTGACCGTAGAGCACCCTCAGGAGTACCTGGTACTGTGGCTGTCCTCAGTTCACCTGCTCCTGTGTATGTAACAGAGGAGGTTTTTTCCTCAGCTCTGGGAGGGCTGGAAGAGAGATTGTCAGCATTGATCGCTGCTTCCCTGTCACAGGAGAAAAGCGCTCGATCTCCGTCTCCCCCCTCAGAGTGCCTGTTAACAGAGCAACAGTCCCATACAGAGGTCGACCTACCTGAGGGGGATCAGGAGGAGGTCGATTCGGTTGCAGAGGAATCAACAGTGGAAGAGCCGTTCTCAGGATCACATGCTGAAAGGTTATGGGTTCAGTCCCTGACTAATATGGTCCGATCAGCATTTAAAATGCCACTTGCGGAGCCATCCTCCACTTCTGTCTCCTCGTTGGGGTCGCTAAAAGCTCCCCAGACTGTTTGTTCCTTTCCGATCCATCCTTTACTGGAGGGGCTCATTTACCAGGATTGGGAGCATCCTGACAAAATATTTACTCCCCCCAAGAGATTTCCGGTGGTCTATCCCATGGAGGATAAGTTCATCAGAAAATGGAGGGTCCCTACAGTGGACGCAGCCATCTCTTGTGTGAATAAATCACTGACATGTCCGGTGGAAAATGTCCAAATGTTCAAGGACCCAATAGATAAAAAATTGGAGTCCTTATTAAAATCTGCTTTTTCTACAGCAGGATTGGTGACACAACCAGCAGTGGCAGCTATTGGGGTCTGCCAAGCAGTGAAGGATCAGTTGAAACAGGTCTTAAGGGACTTGCCGGATCAGCAGGCTCTTGCCCTAGCTGATCTACCTAGAGCCTTATGCTTTGCGGTGGACGCTATAAAGGATTCAATCCATCAGGCCTCCCGCCTTACGCTGTCTGTAGTACATATGCGCAGGCTTCTATGGCTCAAAAACTGGTCTGCTGAAGCTCCCTGTAAAAAATTGCTGGTTAGCTTCCCATTTCATGGGGAGCGCTTATTCGGGGAAGACCTGGACAAGTATATCCAGAGAATTTCCAGCGGTAAAAGTACACTTTTGCCGGTTAAAAATAGAGTTAGAGGTCCCTCTTTTAAGAGGCCGGCTTCTCCAGTCCCTAGGACATCGGCTGTGAAACAGTTCCGACGGCCTCCTCGGTCAAATCCCGGAGGTAAAAATCAGGGACAATTGCAGGGTAACAAGAAGCCCTGGAGCAGGAGAGGTACAAAACCTCCCCCAAAGTCAAATGCATGAAGGGTTGCCCCCACCCAATCGGGTGGGGGGAAGACTTCAGTTGTTCACAGAGACCTGGCGGGACACGATCCGAGACAGATGGGTGCTCTCCGCAGTAAATCTGGGATACAAATTGGAGTTAAACTCCCCTTCTTCCCGCTTTATAAGGTCAAACGTGCCAAGGGATCCCCAGAAGAGAGGATCCCTCCTGTTGGCACTAGAACAATTATTGCTTCAAGCAGTAATTATAGAGGTTCCCCTGGAAGAGTGGGGGTTCGGGTTTTACTCAAACCTCTTTACAGTTCCGAAGCCAAACGGGGACGTGAGGCCCATACTAAATCTAAAAGGGCTAAACAAATTCCTGCATATCAGGACTTTCCGGATGGAGTCGATCCGATCGGTAGCCACTGCCCTACAAGGGGAGGAATGGTTAGCCTCGATCGACATCAAGGATGCTTATTTGCACATTCCCATCTTTCCAGCCCACCAAAAATTTCTACGCTTTGCGGTAGAAGGCCGCCATTTTCAGTTCAGAGCCTTACCCTTCGGTCTGGCCACAGCACCAAGAGTGTTCACAAAAATTTTGGCCCCATTATTGGCCAATCTAAGAACACGAGGTGTAACGATAATGGCATATCTAGACGACTTGTTGCTGATAGACGACTCAGTGGAAAAACTAGAAGTGGTTGTTCACGAGACAATCAAGTATCTGGAATATCACGGTTGGATTATCAACCGAGACAAGTCAGCCCTAAAGCCAGTCAAAAGTCTGGAATACTTGGGGCTAAGGCTGGATTCAGACCAGAGAAAAATTTTCTTGCCTCAAGAAAAGGGGTCGTCTTTGAGAGATTTGATCCACTTAGTGGGCTCAAAAAGACAGCCATCCATACGACTGTGCATGAGGCTGCTGGGAAAGATGGTGGCATCATTCGAAGCAGTACCCTACGGTCAATTCCATTCAAGGAAGTTGCAAAGGGCCATACTGTCAGCCTGGAACAAAAAAGTTCAGGCTCTGGACTTACCAATGTCCTTGTCCCCTTCCGTTCGCAGGAGCCTCCGCTGGTGGTTGGTTCCCCAGAATCTGGAAAGAGGGAAATCCTTCAGTCCGATTTCCTGGAAGGTGGTCACTACAGATGCCAGCCTTGTAGGCTGGGGAGCAGTACTGGAGCAATGGTCTCTCCAGGGCAAGTGGTCAGAAGCAGAAAAGGCCCTGCCCATCAATCTCTTAGAGATACGAGCAGCCCGGTATGCCCTAGTAGCATGGACATCCAAACTCCAAGGGTCCCCTGTCAGAGTTCAGTCAGACAATGCCACAGCAGTGGCATATATCAATCGTCAGGGGGGCACCAGGAGTCGTGCAGCCCAAAGGGAGGTAAATTACATCCTGAGATGGGCAGAAAGATATGTCCCAGCCATATCTGCGGTATTCATTCCAGGGGTGGAGAATTGGAAGGCGGACTTTCTAAGTCGCCAACAATTATGCCCAGGGGAATGGTCCCTTCATCCCGAGGTTTTCCGGACAATATGTCAGCGGTGGGGAACACCGGATGTAGATCTGCTAGCATCCAGATTCAACGCAAAGGTGGACAGGTTTGTCTCTTGGACAAGGGATCCCCTAGCTTGCGGCTCGGATGCCCTAGTGTTCCCTTGGGATCAGTTCAAGCTGATATATGCATTCCCACCGCCACAATTGTTACCTCGATTACTCCGCAGAATCAGGGTAGAAAAGAAACCAGTGATTCTGGTGGCTCCAGCGTGGCCCCGAAGAGCATGGTACGCGGAGATTGTAAAAATGTCTGTGGGGAGTCCTTGGACCCTCCCACATCGTCCGGACCTGCTTTCGCAGGGACCGATATACCACCCTTCCTTACCAGCCCTAGGTTTGACGGCCTGGCTATTGAAGCCCACATTCTAAAAAAGAGAGGGCTCTCTAATGCTGTGGTGTCTACCATGATCAATGCCAGGAAACCGGTATCCATGCAGATCTACTATAGAATCTGGAAGGCGTACATCGCCTGGTGTGAGGCCAGGAAATGGCATCCACGTAAATACGTAATAGGTAGGATTCTGGACTTCCTACAATGGGCTGTAGATGGGAAGCTTGCCTTGAGTACTATCAAGGGTCAGATTTCGGCCTTGTCAATATTTTTTCAAAGGCCCTTGGCTTCGCATTCACTAGTCAAAGCCTTTATACAAGGAGTGATGCGTATTAGTCCTCCGGTTAATATTCCCATATGTCCATGGGATCTAAACTTGGTTCTGTCGGTTCTACAGAAACAACCATTTGAACCATTACAGCATATTTCCTTGGTGCTTCTCACCAGGAAATTGATTTTTCTAGTAGCCATTTGTTCGGCTAAAAGAGTGTCGGAATTAGCAGCTATGTCCTGTAAGGAGCCATATCTGGTTATCCATAAGGACAGAGTAGTGTTACGTCCTCATCCAGCCTTTCTTCCTAAGGTGGTATCGAGTTTTCATTTGAACCAAGATGTGGTTCTTCCTTCTTTTTTCCCCAAACCTACTTCGGTAGAGGAAAAGTTATTGCATTCTTTGGATGTAGTAAGAGCAGTTAAAGCTTATCTAAAAGCCACTGCTCAGATTCGCAGAACGGATACTTTGTTTATTCTGCCGGAAGGCCCCAGAAAGGGTCAGGCAGCGTCAAAATCTACTTTAGCCAAGTGGATTCGACAGGTCATAATACAAGCCTATGGCTTGAGAAGTAGACCGCCTCCGTTCAAAGTTAGGGCGCACTCCACGAGAGCAGTTGGAACTTCATGGGCAGTGCATCACCAGGCCTCCCTGGCTCAAATCTGTAAGGCCGCAACATGGTCTTCAGTACACACGTTTACTAGGTTCTACCAGGTGGACGTTAGAAGTCAGGAGGATGTCGCCTTTGGGCGCAGTGTGTTGCAGGCCGCAAAAGATCCTCATGTCTGATAGCGCTCAGCTTATATATGGTGTATCCCCCCCCTCATTTGGCATTGCTTTAGGACATCCCATTAGTAATGACTATGTCGCTCTGTGTCCCGTGATGTACGAGAAAGAAAATAGGATTTTTATAACAGCTTACCTGTAAAATCCTTTTCTTGGAGTACATCACGGGACACAGAGCTCCCGCCCCTCTTTAGGGACACTTATTGCTTTGCTACAAAACTGAGGTGCTCCCGGATGGGAGGGGCTTATATAGGGGAGGGTACTTCCAGTTTTGGAAGTTGCCAGTGCCAGCACCTGACGGTATCTATATAACCCATTAGTAATGACTATGTCGCTCTGTGTCCCGTGATGTACTCCAAGAAAAGGATTTTACAGGTAAGCTGTTATAAAAATCCTATTTTTGCTTACCGGGTCAGTAGCTGATGGTGATGTTGTAAGGTTGCAGGGGGAATAATGGAATTCAGCTCTGGAACAGTCACTTGCTTTGCTCTCTCAATGGCTCCCAAAACTTGTTGCTGCTGCTCTTGGGAGAGGTAAGGCAAAACCTGGGCGCAAATCCCATTTAACCTTTTGACAATTTCAGCCTGTTTGTGCATTTCAATGTTCAAGCCATGGGACATCTCATAATACATGACGTAGTGTCGTTGCATCTCCGATTTCTCCCTGGCCAGCTTGTCACATTCCAATTCTAGACTGTGATATTTTGCCTGATCTAAGGTACATGTCGGGGAAGATAGTCTTACCCAGTTCTCAGCCGCAAGCGGGCCGGTTCCAGCAGCATGGGTCTGGGCACAGGTCGTCACTGGGTTGGCTTCAGCGGGGCCCATCGGGGCGTAAGCAGAAACGAGGGGGGCCAAATCATTCCCCAGTAGTACATCCGCTGGCAAATCCTTCATCACCCCCACATTCATGTGTCCCGAACCAACCCCCCAATCCAGGTGAACACGGGCAACGGGTAGCCGGAAGACGGTGCCTCCCGCTACTCTTACGGCTACAGTGTCTCCGGTATGTTGACTCTCTGGGATGAGGTTCTTCTGTAGTAGGGTCATGGTGGCACCAGTATCATGTAGGCCAGGGCTTGAAAAATGCACTCGCCCGCTCGCCAAATGCGAGCATAAATTGCAGTTGGGCGAGTGCTCAGGTGCCACACACTGGGGGGTGTCAGGCTGGTGCCCCCCCCCCGTGAGTTTTCCCGGGGTAGCGAGAGCAGCCGATCGCCCCCCCCGCCGCGCTCCCACAGGAGAGCGGGACAGCTGTGGGCTTCATGTGCTTGAGCCCGTCCGTCCCGCTTCTCCCTCTGTCAGAAGCTGCGGACCGGAGACAGGGAATGAAGCAGAGCAGCGCTCTGTGTTCCTCCCTCCCCACCCCCGCCTGACAGACCCGTGTAGCACACACCGAGTGAAGTGTTGTGGCTGTGTGCTGGGTCTGATAGCCGGAGACTGCACTGTGATGCACCGCTGGGTCCCCCGTGATAAATAAGTTCTGTCATCACTGGTGAGATTGAGAAAAAAACGTGGAGAGATTCGAAGAGAAATGGTGGTACAGAGGTGAACGTGGATGGGGGTACAAAGGTGGATGGCTGGCTACAAAGGTAAATGTGGATGGGGGGGGTACAGAGGTGGAGGGGGGTGTACAGAGGTGGATGGGAGGCTACAAAGGTAAATTTGGACGGGGGGGGTGTACAGAGTTGGACGCGGGGGGGTGTACAGAGTTGGACGGGGGGGGGTGTACAGAGTTGGACGGGGGGGGGGTGTACAGAGTTGGACGGGGGGGGGGTGTACAGAGTTGGACGGGGGGGGGTGTACAGAGGTGGACGGGGGGGGGTGTACAGAGGTGGACGGGGGGGGTGTACAGAGTTGGACGGGGGGGGTGTACAGAGTTGGACGGGGGGGGTGTACAGAGGTGGACACGGGGGGGGGGGGTGTACAGAGGTGGACACGGGGGGGGGGGGTGTACAGAGGTGGACACGGGGGGGGGGGTGTACAGAGGTGGACACGGGGGGGGGGGGGTGTACAGAGGTGGACACGGGGGGGGTGTACAGAGGTGGACACGGGGGGGGGGGGGGTGTACAGAGGTGGACGGGGGGGGGGGTGTACAGAGGTGGAGGGGGGGGGTACAGAGGTGAATGTGTATGGGGGGGGTACAGAGGTGGACGGAAGGATAGAGGTGAGCCATGGGTGAGGGGTACTGAGGTGGACGGGGGATACAGAGGTGAGCTGTGGATTGGGGGGGATACAGAGATGAGCTGCAGGGGAGGGGAGTTTGCTTAATTATATGTAAGGGGGGCTCTCTGGGGACCCTGATATTAACGCTATTGCTGTTATGTTTAAATTGAATAAAGCTATGTTATAATTGCATTTTTTTATATTTTGGATTCTTTACTCATAAGAAAAATGTAATTTCATAAGCTTTAAGGGGGGCGGGGTTGGGGGACGGACCTGGGAAAGGTTTGGTGGGGCAGCTGGTGGAGAGTAAGGTTTTTGCCTGGCTAGTAGGTCTAGACTTTAAATTTTAAGCCCTGACGTAGGCCATTGGCTACCTTTCCATTGACCCAGACAGTCTGCCTGTGTTGCTGCCTGTTGTCCCAGTTAGCTGCTTGTATTGGATCAGCCTCGTGCAGGATGCTCCAATGTTCTTCCTCCTCAATGCAGTGGGCCGCAGGCATGGATGTGTGGCGGTTCCCCCTTGCTGGCTGTCTCCATGACTGGGACTGCCTGGCTGGATTCAACGGACAGTCTGGCTTTTTGTGCCCTAGCTGTTTACACCCGAAACACCTGATGGGTTGTGAGTAGTCCTGGGAGTTGAACCTGGGCTGCTGAGGATAAGTGGCCGCTGGAGGTGGTGCTGTAGGGCGGTACGACTGTGGTTGGTAGGTGATAGTCGGAGGGGGTGCCGCTGATCGATAATCCACCCGAGCTGTTGTCTTGACCACAGGGTTATCCAGTTTGCGGGCATCTGTGTATTCGTCCGCCAAGCGAGCTGCTTCAGGCAAGGTGAAAGGTTTTCGGTCCTGGACCCACTCTCTGACTTCCAGGGACAGTTTGTCAAAGAAGTGCTCCAGCAGGAACACCTGCAGCACCTCTTCCCCGGATTCTACTTGGCATCCAGCGACCCAGTGGGATGCAGTGCGGTGTAGGCGGCATGCCCACTCAGTATACGAGTCTCCAGTCTGCTTGCTCGCCTCTCGGAACCGCCTCCGGTATGCCTCCAGTCTGACGGCATACCTGGCCAAAAGTGCTTCTTTTACCAGTCCATAGTTCATAATATCCTCGTCTGGGATGGCCCTGAACGCTTCACTGGCCCGGCCGGATAGTTTCCCAGACAAAATGGTAACCCATTCCTCTGTGGGCACCCGGTGTAGGGCACATTGCCGTTCAAAATCGGCAAGGTACCCATCAATCTCCCCTTCAGTTTCAATGAAATTTTTAAAAGCAGCAAAATGTATCTTTCGCCTTTCAGTTGGTGCTGCTCTGACTTCTGCTGCTGCAGCACCTCTTTTCTGTAGCAAATTTGAATCCACAGCCACTATAACTCGGTCTATGATCTCCGCTGTAGGGTTAGGACCATAATGTGCCAGTCTTATGTTAACAGCCCGATCAAAACTTGCCTCTTCGGGTGTCCTGTCTGTTATGCTGGGCCTTTCTGTTATGTTGGGTCTTTCAGCTCCATCCATTTCGACTCGTTCTGCGATTGTCCCTCTTTTTACGGTTGTTAGCCGGTCTGCCCCGGTTCTCCAGTAAGTCCTTGAGGGAAGAGAGCTTTAGCCATCCCTACTGTGCTTCCATTGTCCTGTGTCCTCTTGTAGCTGTCCTTCCGGCTGTGAGAATCAATCCCACTGCTGCCACCAATGTAACGGGTCCCCAAGTATAAAAGGGGGTTAACGCCATTTAGGATATTCCCACTCCGAACACACATCAGCTACCGACACTCCACAGTCAGGTGAGCTCTTCCCATTTACATGAGCTAATTAACTACAGCTGATGACTCAGACACATGACCTTTAGGCTAGCCTTACTGTCTCTTAACTACAGTACCCATCATCAAAAGACTTCACACAATGGTTATATAACAAGCTCCCAATACCCATCTGACAGCTCTTAGCAGACACAGGTGAGTTCAATAGCTAATCCCTTTACATGTTAAATGGCTATGCATAACCTTTATGTTCAGCAGACTGTCTGTCTGCTATTTTCAATACACACAAGTACAGAGTTGGTTATCACAATGAAAGATCCTCGGAAGCCATTCTAGATTCATTTACATCACAACAGGCAGGTAACACATCTCTCAATTAACTTGTTAACTTCAGAATCAAACACCCAGTACATATTGTGAACTAATATTACTATCCCAATTTAGATAGTCCAAGATATATTCTTAATGTCCATTATTTTCTTGCTCACCCTGTGCCCAAAGTGACCCCTGTCACAGGTACATTTTATGGGTTAGGGCAGGCCTCACTAAATGACGGACCGCGGGCCGAGTCCAGACCGGGTCAATGCTCTGTCTGGCCGTGCCGCGGTCGTGCCATTTAGGATCTGCTTTTTTTCCTCAGCCGCCACTAGCTCTGTTGTCTTTGCAGATCTGACATCTGAAGTGCAGCACAGTGATGGAAGGAGGGCGGGGGCTGGCCCAGTTAACTGATTGGTTGCTAGAACCGCCCTGCATTCTAGCAACCAATCAATTAACTGGGGCAGGTCCTGCCCTCCCTCCATCACTTTGCTGCACTTCTGACATCAGCTGCTTCCAATGTCAGCTGCTGTGCCTCCTACCCTCCGCCCTGTGTAAGGTAGGACAGGGAAGCAGGCACTGTTACTGTTATGAAGGAAGGAGGAAGACGGGCGTGATGTAAAGAGTGATCAGAAACTGTAATATGAAGGAGTAGGGGTGATTTATAAAAGGGAGGAAGGGCAGGAATGTGAAGGGAGTGATACAAAGGGGGCAAGGACAGGCAGGAATGTGAAGGGGGCTGGGGACTGCGGTATGAAGCGGGGTTCTAAAAAGGGGGGTGAGCACAGGAATGTCAAGGGAGGTTCTAAAAAAGGGGGTGCGCACAAGAATGTCGAAGGGTGCTATAAAGGGAGTGAGGACAGGAATGTGAAGGTGGGCTGGGGACTGCAATGTGAAGGGGGGTGAGCACAGGAAGATGAAGGGGGTGCTATAAAGGGGATGAGTACAGGAATGTGAAGGGGTACTATAAAGGGGCCGAGGACGGGAATGTGAAGGGGGGTTATATGAAGGGGGCTAGGAACTGCAATTTGAAGTAGGAAGGTGATATAAAAGGGGGGCCGAGGACAAGAGTTTGAAGGGCGGCTGAGGACTGTAATGTGAAGGGGGGGGGGGTGATGTGCATGGAAACTGAGAACACGGATGTAATAAAAGGATTGTGGTGTGAAGGATCTGAGGCTAGGTTCACATTATTGAATAGTGCGTGTGTGTGGCCTATTTATTTCAGTGGGCTGCCTTATAAGCAGAAACGCAGGAAAAGAAGTCTCTGACCCCCTTCTTTTTAAATATTTTATTGCGCAGTACCGAGCTGCATTGTACTGTGGCAACATGCGGTGTGGCACTCGCAAAAAAGCAGCACGTTTGCCATTGTGTAGAGGTGCCATTGAGTGAAACATATGATTTGGACCTCGGCTGGAAGAAAATTTTTCTGACTGGACCTTCATAAATTTTAATTCCATACCCCTGAGTTAGGGCATGGGTGATCAACCTGTGGCCCTCCAGCTGTTGCAAAACTACAAGTCCCATGAGGCAATGCAAGGCTGATAGTTACAAGCATGACTCCTAAAGGCAGAGGCATGATGGGACTTGTAGTTTTGCAACAGCTGGAGGGCCACAGGTTGAGCACCCATGGGTTAGCGCCTGGTGCATTGTTGTGTTAGGGACAGCTTCTCTAGCCAGTGTTACCCATAGGAACTGCACTATTATGACCTGTACACACGATCGGTTTTACCGATGAAAACAGTCCGATGGACTTTTTTCATCGGACAAACCGATCGTGTATGGGCCCCATCTGTCTTTTTTCCATCGGTGAGAAAAAATAGAACATGTTTTAAATTTATCCGATGGGGGAAAAAAAAACGATGGCAAATTCCGATCGTCTGTGTGGAACTCCATCGGAGAAAAAACCCACGCATGCTCAGAATCAAGTCGACGCATGCTCAGAAGCATTGAACTTAATTTTTCTCGGCTCGTCTGTGTGTTTTACATCACAGCGTTTGGGACGGTCGGATTTTTGACTGATGGTGTGTAGGCAAGACTGATGGAAGTCAGCTTCATCGGAATTCCGATGGAAAAATCCATCGGATTTGAATCCATAGGAAATCCGATCGTGTGTACAGGGCTTTAGAGTCAACGTGTTTTTGTCAGTATTTATTGTTACAGCTAATGTTTCACCTATTTGGGCAAGCAATTTGATTTACTATTTTAACACTGAGGCCTCGTACACACGACCGATTTTCTCGTCGTAAAAAACACGTCGTTTTTTTCGACGAGATTCTTGTTAAGCTTGTCGATTTTCTCGTCAAGCTTTCTATGCGTACACACTGTCATTTCCCAATTTCCTCGTGGTTCTCTGCGCTCACGTCCAGCACGTACGACGGCACTATAAAGGGGAAGATCTTTTTTCTTGGCGCCACCCCTTGGGCTGCTTTTGCTGATCTCGTGTTACCGCGTGTGAAGTAAAAGTTTGGGAAGAGACGATTCGCGCTTTTCAGTCTTCGTACTTTTCAGATCGTTTTCTGCCGTTCAGTTTGTGCTTGTGGGTTCGTATCTTGACTTTCAGGGCGTCTAGGCAGGTCGTATCTGTTTTACAGTGCGTTCTTGCCTGTTCGTTTCTGAATTTCAGTTCGTTATTCATAGGCCTTGCTGTTCTAAAGTGCGTTCTGTTCTGTACGTTCTGATTAGACGACCGTTTCCTAGCCATGTCGCCTGGACGTTCTCGTCGTCGAGTTCGTGCTGTGCGTGCGCTTGGTGTTGGTCTGCTTGTTTTGGACCAAGACCAGTCCATGAATGGTGTGAGGAGGAGTTCATGGACCAAGAATTGGTTGCTCCAGCGGGACCAATTCTGCCACATGCCTCTGCTGCGGGAGATCGTCGAGAATAATCCTGAGGACTACAGGAATTTTCTGAGGATGTCTGACCCCGTTTTTCAGGAACTGTTGGCTTTGGTGTCCCCCTATATTACCAGGAAGGACACCGTTATGCGGGAAGCCATCAGTGCTGAGCAGAGGCTCATCGCCACGTTGCGTTACCTGGCGACAGGGAGAAGTCTTCAGGACTTGAAGTTCACCACAGGCATCTCCCCCCAGGCTCTGGGCCTCATAATCCCAGACACCTGTTCTGCTATTATACAAGTCCTGCAGGAGGACTATATTAGGGTAAGTTTTCTCCCTTCACATCACATTTTATGTATTACATGTATGCTAATGTATAGTATTTCTTTCATCCTTTCCTAATTACCATGATTGTAATATGCTGAGAATGTCCCCTTTGTCCCCATGCATGCTGGAAGTTTTTAAATGCCCCTTTTTTATCCTCCCTAAATATTTCCCCTCACTAACTTTTCCAGCAGGGGCGCCTGTTGCTCCAAATGTTGGGGGGTTACAACCCCAATTTCGGAAATAAACTTCCTCCTTTTTTGCTCTGTTGCCTAATAAACGCCCCCAGTTGTCCCCTCCAATGCAGCCATTTAGTCCCCTCTATTGCAGCCAGTTTCCCCCCAGCCCTGCACTTACCTTCTTGTGGTCAGCGCCATCCTTCTTCTGTCCTTGATGTCTTCTCCTTCCCTTCATGTTGCATCAGCCAATCATGTTACCATTAAACAGACTTGGTGAACATGATTGCCAGAGCTGCCTGTCAGTGTTTACACAAGGAATGCCCCCTCCTTGCGTCCCCGATTTTTCTTTGAGGAAGCCAATTACATCCCTCAGGTTGTAATTTGCAAGACTTTTTTAATACCTGTTTCTGCTCTGCAATTTTAACCCCCTAAATGACGCAATTAATCATATGTCGGTCGCTTTACAAGAGGCCATCCACCTGAATAGTGTGCGGCATAGACAATACATAGGTTCATGCAACGCATGAACCTATGTATTGTTCTGAGTGATGGGCACAGGAGAGAGGGGACAGTGCTCCAGCGCCCACTCTGGACGCACCGCCACTGCAATGCTATCCTGTGGCCAAACACATCTCCCCCCCCAAAATAATTTAGTAATGGCCCATCAGAGGGGGTGATGAATATGATAAATGAGCCTTCCATTATACTTTTTTTACACACCTTAATAAACGTATAATTAGATTGATGTTGGTCTCTAATTTTTTGGTCTTGAATTTGCTTGTAATGTATGCCTTTGTTTTTCTAATATTATTTCATCTTGTTTCACTCCACAGCTTCCTTCAACGCCACAGGAATGGCAGACTGTGGCATCGGAGTTTGCCACGCGGTGGGACTTCCCCAACTGCGGTGGTGCCATAGACGGGAAGCACGTCCGCATCGTGCCGCCACCCCGTTCTGGATCCTACTACTACAACTACAAGGGGTTTCATAGCATTGTGCTGATGGCGGTGGTGTCAGCACGGTATGAATTCCTCTATGTTGATGTAGGGAAGAATGGCCGGATGTCCGATGGGGGATCCTTCATCCAGACGGAGTTTGCCCTCCGTCTCCAGAGTGACGACCTTGCATTGCCACCGGATGCAGGGAATATTGAAGGACTCCCCTTTGTTTTCTTGGCTGATGAAGCCTTCGGACTCGGACGGCATCTTATGAGGCCATTTCCACAGAGGACCCTGACCCCAGAGAAGAGTGTGTTCAATTACCGGCTGGCCAGGGCCCGAAGAGTCGTTGAAAATGCCTTCGGCATAATGGCCAGCCGGTTCCGCCTTTTTATGACTTCCATCCACTTGGCGGACTACAAAATAAACTATGTAGTGTTATGCTGCTGTGTGCTACACAATTTTCTTTGCCGCAAAGCGAATTCATATATGGCCTCAGTTTTGCCAGAGGCTGGACTTTCCCCTGCAAATCCCCTTCCGGGCCTGGAATCTGCCCGTCTTGGCTTGCCCCCCCAAAATGCCCGTGTGGTTCGGGACAAATACATGGAGTATTTCACGGGTAGGGGGGCAATTCCTATGCCAGCCTATGTCTAAGTATCCCAATAAAAATCTTGTTTAAACCTTTAATTATTTGTTCTTTCCTGTCTCCTAGTTTGTCTTTGTGCATTTGTAGTGGCAAGTGTATTTTACTTTAGTAAATAACAACCAATTTCACTATGTTACCTTACAAAAGAACCAAATAAGCTTAGAGTGTATTATAAAAAGAAGCTACACGTTGTTTGTGGTCAAATATTTTACTCTCTGCACATTTTTTTTTGTTTTACTTTGGGGTTGGCCTGACCACAACCCGTCAAATTTTGGCTTATGAAAATACAAAAATACCACTTGCATTTCTAAAATGACAACATTGGATACCTCTGAGCAATCTGAGACATTCAGTTACACAAACTATGTCTCTATGTGCCCGTCCTAATATGGGGTCCTGCCACCCCTTGCCCAGCCAAAAATTCAATATGCACACATTTTTACTTTTTTGCAAATAGGAAGTTTACAATCCTGATCCCTATTGTCAACATGTGCTATCTGCCATCAGGGGTGATCAATGGATGTGTTTTGGGGGTGCATCCCCTTCCTCAGTTCACCGACTTTTGATACGAGGAAGGGGTTGCACCCACAAAAGACGTACATGGATATCCCCTGATGGCAGATAGCACATGTTCACACACTGTGTGCATATTCAATTTTTGGCTGCTTTGTTACTCAAAAAATTAGTAAAAATATAAAAACAAACATGTAAAAACAAATGTGTTTGGATGGCTTATTGAATTCTCCCCAAAACATCGAGAATGTCTTTAAATGTTTGTTCCATCACATGGATTCTTTGTTTAATTAGGTCCAGTTCCGTGCTACATTCCATCACTTGCTGGATGAGGCGGAGGGCACTGTCAGCAGAGAACGGTGTGCTATCCTTCACAACATTTCCATCCCCTAAAAACCATAAAAAAAAAATAATAAAACTCTGCAGGCCTACCTCGCTTACCTTAAGCTGTGGTGTCAGATACTGACCTGTTGTGGTGACCAGATCCACAACGTCATCCACCTCTCCTTCCTGCACTTCTCCTTCCTCCACCTCAACTTCCTGCACATCTTTCGGTTGTGGATCTTTGGGAGTTTGGGGTTGCTTGGAAGTTGTGGGGTGCATGTGCTCCCTGGAGTGTCCTCCTCCCAGTCTTCTCTCCCCTATGAGAATAAAACCAAAGGTCTATTTATCACACTGTAAAAATCTCATTTTTAAACTTAAAACAGGCTAAATTGTTTGGAAGTGGGGTACAAGTGTGTGTTTGTGCGGAATTTAAAGAAAAATGCATTCTTTATGACCCCAAATATGTTTATTATTCACATTTGGATGTAATTTTTTGGACATGGAGGCACCACAAATAAACTCTGATGCACCTGTGTGGGACACCCAAAAAAGGCGGGTCTGGTGGCCCACACTATAGTGCTCCAAAGTACAGATGTGGAAGCAGCTGCTGAGTGTCCTCTCCTTTACACTGATTAAAGTTTGCATTTCATTCTCCTTACAAACACATCATCTAGACTTAAAAATTATCCACAATACTTGATCAAAAATGGCAGATGTCTAATTACTTTTGGGGGTCTTAAATAAGCCAAAACCACGGATAGTGGCCGAACGAAGTGTCGGTAACGTAACGAACGATTACTGTGCCCAACCTAGTTCAAAATAATACATTTTGGAAGGGAGTCCAATATGCTTTAAAAAAAAAAAAAGTCAGTTTCTAAAAAGATTAATAGCAGAAAGGTCGTCATTTTACTTACTTTTAGCGAGCATCCTCTTTATGCTCCTCAACTGGTCTGGCTCCCTCAGTTTGAGGTCTGACCACCTCTTTCTGAGCTGCTCATTTGAGCGTTTCACCCCGAACTTCGCCCTCAGACTCTTCACAACTTTAGTGAGGATTTTGGCCTTCCTTCTATTTGGTTTGCTATACGGCCCATGCTTGGCATCATAATCAGCCTTGACCAAGATGTCCACCATCTCCGCCATCTCCGCCAAAGACATATTCGATGCCTTGAATCTCCTCCTTGATCGTGACGTGTCCTCGGTCTCCGGGCTTGTCTCCTCGCTAGTTGCGGAATTATCAGACACCTGCTGTAACTCCGCCATATCTGTCTGCGCGCCGAAAGAGAAGGGGCGGGGAAAAGATGTTAGTTAGAACGTCATGGGCGGGCGACGTGTGCGGAGCGACGTGTTCGAATTTGGACGCATGCGTGGTGTGTGTATATAGCAAACACACATGTGACTATAGTACGTTCGGTGTGCGGAGAGAGGAGTTCAAGTGACGGACGTGCGAACGAAGGTATGTGATTTTGTGAGACTTGTTAAAATTGTTGGCCTATACTGTCTTGAGATTGTTGGAGGATATATATGGTGACTAGGATGTGAAGGAGGTTAGACTGTTTGCCTCACATTATTTAAATATAATTTATTTTACTTGCAGATACAATATGAATGTATTTATTAGCGACAAAGAGTTCCTGGCGGAATTTATTGACCGGGTAAGGGAGCTGCCGGCTCTGTGGGAGACCAAAAACCCCATCCATAAAAAAAAAAAGGGGTGAGAAAAGCAGCGCTGGAGAAGCTGCTCCCATTTGTGCATACCAAGGTGCCCACAGCCACAGCAAAACAAGTGGACACTAAAATTGGGAGCTTGAGAGGTACCTACAGGACTGAACGCTCTAAGGTGCTGGCTTCTCAGAGGTCAGGAGCAGCAGCAGATGATGTTTATGTCCCGGTTTTGTGGTACTACAGCAGGATGTCCTTCCTGGATGACCACATTGAGCCAAGGCCATCACTCTCCACTCTTCCCCCCAGACTTCCCTGCAGCCAACCTGAGCCTTCTCTGGAGCAAGAGGAGGCAGCCATCCTGGATGATCCTGATTTGGCCATCTGGAGCCAGGTATAGTATTAACTGAAAATGTAGTGGGATAAAATTAATGTTTCCCAAATATGTCAGGATGAGAAACATACATTATTTTGTATTCAACAAGTGAAATCATGATCTGTAGACATTATTCTGCACTTAATTGTGTGGTAAATAGTCAAGCTGATGTAGTGGTAAATTTAAAGCAAGGATTTATGCATTTACATTCTAATTGCTTCCATCAGGATTACAAAGTTTGATGCAAAGATTAAACCAACATATTAAACTATGTTTCTTTTTCATACACAGGATGAAATCAGCCAGGAGGAGGGTCTGGAAACTGTCAGGCAGGAGGTGGCAGGGCCCAGTGGCAGCCAGGAGGTGGCAGGGCCCAGTGGCAGCCAGGAGGTGGCAGGGCCCAGTGGCAGACAGGAGGTGGCAGGGCCCAGTGGCAGCCAGGAGGTGGCAGGGCCCAGTGGCAGACAGGAGGTGGCAGGGCAAAGGAGAAGCACCAGATCCCAGGTGCCTCCCATCAGGCTTCACAAAAGAGGCAGGAGGGACAGGACCACCAGTGAGGCAGCAATGGCCCTTATTAAAGAGGCCCATGCCACCCTCAAGGAGCCCACATCCCCTGAAGAGGCCATTGCCGGCCTAGTGGAGGCTAAGTTCAAGGTGATGAGCATGGAGCAACGCCTCCTATGCGAACCCCTGCTCATCACCTTGCTCAACAAGGGGGTGATGGAGCAAATTACCCCCAATACCGCCATATGTGAGGTGGCCCAACTGACCCAACCTCAACCTCCACCTCCACCTTCCTCTTCTGCCCCACCCCCTTCTGCTACCCCTCCACCTTCTGCCCCACCCCCTTCTGCTACACCTCCACCTTCTTCTTCTGCCCCACCCCCTTCTGCTACACCTCCACCTTCTGCCCCACCCCCTTCTGCTACACCTCCACCTTCTGCCCCACCCCCTTCTGCTACACCTCCACCTTCTTCTTCTGCCCCACCCCCTTCTGCTACACCTCCACCTCCTCCTCCTGACAGGAGTACCCCTCCAGTGGGCCAGCCTCCAGCTAAACGAAGAAGGAAGGCTTCAGTAAAGGCTGCAGGGAAGGTTGCCAGGAAGAAGAGGAAGTGATGGCCTTGCTTCATTGTGGTCGCACTGGTCGGACAGAAGGCAGCCTGTTGTAGTACCACACACTTGGGACATATATCTCACCTGCTGCTGTTCCTGACCTCTGGGAGGCCAGCATCAGATTGTGTTCTGAAATGTGGGCCTTCTCAAGCTCCCAATTTTAGTGTCCACACAGGGTTGCTGTGTGCTCTGGGGTCCCTGGGATGCACAAATGGCAGCAGCTTCTCCAGCGCTGCCTTCTCTTTATTTAATTTATAAACATGAATAAATGTGTTTTTTGTTTAAGTTCATACTTGACTATGTGTATTTTTAAATAAAAAAAAACAAGCTTTGGAGTAAGCAGATACATTTGACTGACAATAAAAGGCACAGATATCACCCCCCCAAAAGAATAACTAAATTTGATTAGCTCAAAAACATGGTGTGAAATTTTAAAAATATAGATTAGAAAATTAAATGGGAGATCGCTATCAAAACATTGAGAAATTATAATTAACATCATTTTGAAAAATCTAACCATTTAAATTATTCCTAAAAACTTGCACGATATAATACACATAAATCTTATAAAGAGCAGCATGAAAAAGGTTAAAAATAAGGCATAACTCTGTGTGAATATCAGCAGCAAAAGAAGGTCTCTCGTTTTGATTAATGTAACATTCTAACGAAGAATTCAATGCAGAACATTTAAACGATGAAATATTTATGAGCGTGACGAATGTGCTCTCTCCATTATGAAGGCTTGTTTTACCAGAAGATGCGCTCCCGTCTCATAGTTGCTTGTGAGCATGCGCGCTTTTGGAAGAGTCGTAAAAGCATACACACGAACCATTTTCTCGTCACAAAACAGGCCGACGAGAAACACGACGAGGAAATCTGGACTCCTGACGAGAAAATAGAGAGCAGGTTCTCTATTTTCTCGTCGAGATTCTCGTCAAGTTTCTCGTCGTAAAACCATACACACGAACGTTTTTCTAGACAAAAAAACTCTCGCGGCACTTTTCTTGACTGTCTACGACGAGAAAATCGGTCGTGTGTACGAGGCCTGACCTGTATTTTGCCTGCTACACAGTAATTGCTATATTTTAGTATATATTTTAGTATTTGTCATAAAACATTGTAACAATCATTGATCTATTTAAAGCAATAAACGTTTGTCATTTCAAGGGCCACTCTTCTGAAATTACATAATTTTCAGAAACTACTATAATTAAATTAGGATTTTATAAAGTTCAAGGACGGGTACGTAAATGTTTAAGGAGTTTACTTGAACAAAGGATAAAGATTTGCTATGATCCTAGAATGGCTAATTCATAAGGAGTTATAGGGAATAACTAGAAATATCAATTGTTCCTAAGTAGTATGTGTATGTGTATATATATATATATATATATATATATATATATATATATTTATCTGGATTCCTCACACAAAAAAACAGTGCCTTTTTATATGTGAGGATGCTTAGGCACTCCTGTACCCATAGCGTCATAGCTGTATATCTGCAATTAGAGATCTGAGGCACTGCTGCCTCTTAATGCTAGTCGAAGCCCTGGTTCACACTGCTGCGTTTTGACATGCGATATCGCATGTCAGTTTGGCGGCATTTGACGACAATGTCATCGTCCCAATTCAAAAAGTAGTTTCTGTACTACAGAAACTACACAGATTTCTCTGTAATCGCGGGCGAAATCGGGACTGACAAGCGGGAGTGAAATTGTGCAGCTGAACTCGCACGACTTCATTCCCTGCAGTCCAGTGTGAAACTGGACGAAAGCTGTTAATACTCTGATCGAAATTTAGCCTGTTCAGCAGGCATCAGGAGAATTTTGATCAGTGTGTGGCTGCCCCTACTAGACAGAAGTCAATTGATCGACTTCTGTCAAAGCGACATGCTGGAAAACTTTTCTTGATCAGTGGCTCCTCATTTGTGTGCATGGAAGAATCTGCTAGTTTTTTCATTCAGGCTGGCTGAAAAAAATAGTCTATTGGCAGCTTTAGAGTGAGATTTGGTGATGTCACTGCTGTGCTGATCACTGTTTTTGCTGGAGGCTCAGAAATGAGGAAGCAAAACCCTGCCTTCACCAAGATGGCTGCCTCCACACAGAGATACAGAACAAGGTATTGTAAGTCCTTAATGGAGAAAGGTCAGCTTCAGGATGATCACAAGAAATACTAGAAATACTAGTGACTAGTCCTTTGCCCTCTGCCTGCCTTTTTTCGGGCACAGCTTCCAGAGTTCAGTTCCTTTTAAAGCTAAGTAGCATATTGCACAGTGATATCCTACAACATGCAGTTGACCTATCTCCTGTAATTCCCACGGAAGACCAACATTATCTACATGTTTTCAAATATGGTGACCTTTATAAAAAATAAAATAAAAATAAATGTTAATGTATTAGTGACATGTTTAAAAAAATAAATAAATTAACTTCTGTCATTCTGTTACAGTGGAGTCTTTAGCTTTATCGCTAATGGCTGGTATGGAACAAAATTAGCACAAGTGTGGACAGAAGACCGTTAAGGCAGCTCATTCATTCATTCATTCATGAAGCAGCGTTATGTGTACTTTAATGTAGATAAGAGAGGTTTTTGAAATAAAAAAATATTGTGTACCATACATGACTGTTAAATAATTTATGTTGAATCTCAATGTTTCCATCTGTAAATAGACATCTTTTTATATAGCTTTTTTCTTTTTCATAAAGTAAAGATTTGTAATATTGCCATTAAAAAATTCTTTCCTTTTCAGTCATGGTGTGTCTGCTGTTGGCTATTACTTATTGACTCGCTCAGCAAGTTTGCTTTAAAAGGAAAGTACAATGTAGAACTGACTGTACACACACTTGCATTATTGGTGATCTGCTACCCTATAGCTAATCATTCCAACCAGAACTTTGCTTTCATACAATCACAATGCACAATCTCAGAGAGCAAAGAGAACACATATCACTAATTCAATAATTCAGTTTTTCTTGTATACATTTGTTTTTGACTGCAAGGGAGAATGATTGGTTATGCTGTGCTAAAAATTTGCTTATTTCTAAGTATTAGGCAGGCATTCTGTATAAATGTATGTCATTCTCTGGACAGAAGGTCCCTTCCATTTCAGAGACACGAAGCATTGATTTCCACAGTCCTGGAAACAGGGCCGCCATCAGGGGGGTACAGGCAGTACACATGTAAGGGGCCCGTGGCACCCCCCCCCCGGTTTTCAATCAGCGGTGGCACCCCCACTGGCGGCCCTGCCTGGAAATGGCCCAGATGCTCAATAGCAATCTGGCTGTGATTTGCTGTAATGTGTGAGCTGCTATCTCACCCTCACTAAAGGCTAGGCACCTGAACTATGGGACAATGCAGCTTCTGTATGTAAAGATGTGTAATGCAGTGTTGCATCCAAAGTAAAAGGGAAAAAAAAATTGGAGTCCAGAAAGTTACATGTGTATACACAAGTACATCCAAGCATGCACTGGCAACTAGAAGAGGATGAAGAATAATTATGCATGTGTATACGCAAGGTCTTTACATGACATGACTTGCGTTTTGTTACTTAGAATCTTTCTGCCAGCAAAATCCTGCGTATAAACATCAGCAATCTATTTCATCCGTGTGCAAGAGGTCCTATAATCCAGCCAGCATGTGGCACTCGACTGCTTACAGGGGCGGATCCAGAGTCTAGTCTCGGGAGGGGCACTGCCAGAAAATAATTTTTTTTTGTGGGCAATTTATCAGGGCAAGGGCTGGTGTTGGCACTTCAATCATCCCGGCACCATGGTTGTTATGGTGTCAGGATGATTGAAGCGCATTATTTATATTATTACATTGTAATATCAAATTAAATAGTTCAACTCGCCATAATGCCAAATCAGTGGGAGCCCTGAGTGTGTCACTTGCCACTGTCACCTGCCACACGTTGCAGATTGTCACTTGCCACCGTCGCCTGCCACACGTTGCAGATTGTCACTTGCCACAAGTTGCGGATTGTCACTTGCCACGTCACCTGCCACACGTTGCGTATTGTCACTTGCCACACGGTGCGGATTGTCACTTGCCACAAGATGCGGATTGTCACTTGCCACACGTTGCATTGTCACTTGCCACCGTCGCCTGCCACGCGTTTCAGATTGTCACTTGCCACAAGATGCCGATTGTCACTTGCCACGTCACCTGCCACACGTTGCATTGTCACTTGCCACGTCACCTGCCACACGTTGCATTGTCACTTGCCACGTCACCTGCCACACATTGCATTGTCACTTGCCATACGTTGCTGATTGTCACTTGCCATGTCACCTGCCACACATTGCATTGTCACCTGCCACAAGTTGCATTGTCGCTTTCCTGCTAAGGGGGGGTTGTCCTGTGATTCCTGTGTCCCAAAGTCAAGCAGCAGAGAGATGATGTAATCTCTCTGCTGCCCGTGGCTGCCTGCACACTTGCACAGTGAGGGCGGAACTGCAGGGATGCCAGCTCGCAGATTGGCCAGCCGCCCGCTCACCTACCGAGCCACACAGCTGTCCCTCCCACTCTCTCGACGCCGAACCGCCTGCCTGCTCAGCTGCCCGGCATGCCCGCTCTCTCAGCTGCCCGCCGCGGAGATGCCCACGGAGCCACCCGCTCTCTCACCCGCAACAAATTTCTCGGGGGGGGGGGGGCGGCGGCAATGCCCCTGACTGCTTACCACACATTTTCCTAGTTTCTCCTTGCCTTAGTATTGTAAAAAACACTGTTTAAATCTGACAACTTGTTAGTCTGTGCAATTGCCTTTTGATCTACCAACAACTGTGTAGTGCAGGAGCCTGGGTACAGATTGATTGGACTGTTTAGGTAAGTACCCATATTACATTGAGAACTAAAAATAGGGATCCCTCAAGGTGCAAATCCCTGCTAATGCCAGCTTTGAATAAAACTATAAATATGTAAATAAACCCCTATGCGCTTGAAACTGAAAAAAGGGGAGAGATGGGGAAAAGGGATTGGAGTGGGAGCTCTTGGTATTGTAGCATCAAAAACTCAAAATAAAAACCCTGTTTGGGCTCAACCAGCTCCAATAACATATAGGTGATAAGGAAATACACAGCCCACGATGCAAGTGCAAAAAGTCAAAATTTATTATATTAAAAACACAAATGGAATAGCCAATAATAAAAAAAGGAATCGTTCACAACGTGTCAATCATACTGTGATAAAAACTCAATGTCCACCATTCTTGCCCCTATCCAGTGACGGTAATATATACACATATATATATATAGCGAGGAATGTGCAAGTACAATATCTTCAATCCCGAGCATCAATAATACATTTAAAACAGAGATTGCGTGCATGGGAATAGGATCGGGAACCAAGATGGCTCCCAACGGGAAATGGATCCTAGGAAGATCAGACCTGGATCCAGGCAGGGTGGGACTGCAAAGCTTGGATCCAAATGTACAGGAGGCCTCCGCAAGCACTCCTTAAAGGAAGGTCTCTCTCGGAGTCTGGAGTCAATGAGAATGACAAACGTGATCAACTTCTCCAGATCCGTAGGTATGTCTCGGGCTGCTATCTCATCTTTGATGTTATCCGAGAGACCATGAGAAAAAGCAACCGCAATGGCCTGATTGTTCCAAGCGACCTCTGCTGCCAGAGTATGGAATTCAATGGCGTAATTGGCAACGGTTCTCATACTCTTTTATGGACATGAGGCTCTCGGCAGCAGAAGTGGAGCATGCAGGAACGTCAAATACCCTTTTTTAAAGGAAGCCACAAACTCGGGACAATGGGTTTTTGCATCTCCCATAGAGGGTTTGCCCAGGCCAAGGCTCTATCAGAAAGCAAAGAAATAATAAAGCCTACTTTGCTTCTGTCTGTGCGGAACGCCTGGGGCAGCATCTCCAAAGTATATCCCAATTTGGTTGAGAAACCCTCTGCATTGAACTGGATCGCCCCCAAATTGTTGGGGAAGCAGAGCAGAACCAGACATACCTCTTTTATAGAGGTAATATTTGAGGTGGGTGCCTGCACAGAGACTGGAGCAGCAGCAGGGACAGCCTGCAACACAGGTTGTACCAGAATAGCCACAGTGGGAGGATCCAGGTGAGCAGTGCGAATCAGGAGGGTCTAAAAACTCTATGGAAAACTGATCCATGCGGTGATCCTGCTCATTCAATCTGGAAAAAATATTACCGCCTGCATCTTCTGAATTCATGCCCTTCGCCTACTGTCAGGAACCATGAATCAGACGGAGACAGAAAATGCAGTAAAAATCACACCTTTTAATATATTGGTAAAAATGGTACAAATAGTAAACGTAGTCAAAACATAGCCAGGGTTCGGTAGCCAAAGCGGGTAGTCAGAAAAAGCCAGTAAATCAGGAAGCCAGAGATCAGCGTAGTCAGAGGCAGCAAACAGGATCAGGAACCAGAAGGGACGTCAACCAGGCAAGTCTTCAACAGGAACACAGCAGAGAGTTTCCAGATATGTTTGACCAAGGTGAATGCATGGAAGAAATCAGTTTAACCACTTAAGCCCCGGACCAATATGCAGCATAAGGACCAGGCCCCTTTTTGCGATTCCGCACTGCGTCGCTTTTACTGACAATTGCACGGTCGTGCGACGTGGCTCCCAAACAAAATTTACGTCCTATTTTTTTTCCCCACAAATAGAGCTTTCTTTTGGTGTTATTTGATCACCTCTGCGGTTTTTATTTTTTGCGCTATAAACAAAAATAGAGCGACAATTTTGAAAAAAAATAATTTTTTTTTTACTTTTTGCTATAATAAATATCCCCCAACAATATATAAAAAAAAAATGTTTTCCTCAGTTTAGGCCGATACGTATTCTTCTACATATTTTTGGTAAAAAAAAGCGCAATAAGCGTTTATTTGTTTTTGCAAAAGTTATAGCGTTTACAAAATAGGGTGTAGTTTTATGGCATTTTTATTAATTATTATTTATTTTTTACTAGTAATGGCGGGGATCAGCGATTTTTTTCGTAACTGCGACATTATGGCGGACACTTTTGACACATTTTTGGGACCATTGTCATTTTCACAGCGATCAGTGCTATAAAAATGCACTGGTTACTGTGAAAATGCCACTGGCAGTGAAGGGGTTAACCACTAGGTGGCGCTGTAGGGGTTAAGTGTACCCTAAGAAGTGATTCTTACTGTAGGGGGGCGTGGCTACACGTTACACGTCACTGACTTGCCACGGAGAAGAACGGGGAAAGGTTTGTTTACACTCACCTCTCCCCGTTCTTCAGCTCTATGACCTGATCGCGGGACACCGGCGGCGATTGGGTCCCACGGTCACGGAGCTCAGGACCGGGTCGCGAGCGCACCGCCCACGACCCACGGCTGGGCTCTTAAAGAGCAACGTACCTGTACGTTGATGTGCCCAGCCATGCCATTCTGCCGACGTATATCGGCGTGAGGCGGTCCTTAAGTGGTTAAACCATAACTCCACTTTTGTTGAGAAAAAAAACCATTCCCTCTGGGTGATCTATGTACATTGCAAGGATTATAATAAACTTTTTGCAGATTCCTACCTTTTGTTATGCTGAAGAAATCCAATCCTCTGCTCTGAGTAGGTTTAATGGGAGTGGTTTCATAATTAACTGTCAAGTGTGGAGTTACAGGGCACTAATGAGGAAATCTGCTGGGCCTGCATCCCTTTAGACTGGTTCCTATTGAAAGTATCTCTCAAAAAATGAAATTTTTGTTGCAGGGGATGCTTGAAATCCGACAGACTTAGGCAGACAAATGGGAAAATTGGTGAGCCAATCACACAAGCAGGAAATTACGTTTCTGGGGAGGGGTCAGTACACACTCTGTGTACAGAAAACTCCAGGTAGCCATATTGCATGTATTCTCAGAAAATTGCATTGGCTGCAGATTGAAAGGGAAGGGTAATTTTATTAACTTTCAATTACAAAATGATTAGTGTCGCAATCATGCGCTACATTTTTATATCTTTATTTTCTATTTTTTCCACCACAAAAGTCAAATTAACCTTTAAATAGCCAGAAGGGGCTGGCTGTAGTCTGGACTGACGAGCAGGAAATAATCACCAGGTGAGCCGATTTGGAACGATGAGTGCTGGCAATTAACCGACAGCTGAGCCCAGCCCTGACACTGCAGCAGGGCGCCTGGCTGCGCGAAACAACATACCTGTACGTTGTGCGCACCCTCGCTGTCCCTGCGGCTATCGGATTCATTACAGAACTGATCAGTCATCAGGTCCAGGCCAATCATTTATAAACCTGATGACTGGCAGAACCTCTGCCTGTGTAATGTAATCACAGGCACAGAAAATTATGCAATCTCCTCTCCTGGAGCCCTTTTCGGTTCCAGGGTGAGAGGAGAAAGCATCAACAGTGAGTGCACAAGCACTACACTGACACCAGATCACATAGGCACATATTTAACCCCTTGATCGCCCCCAGTTAACCATTTCCCTCCCTGTCGCAGTGTCACTAAGTACAGTGTACAGATTATTTACTGATTGCTGTATTGATGTCACTTCTGACCCTAAATAGCGTTGGGGGCAGTCCCAAATAGGTCCAGGGTACCCGCCATATATTCCCTAATAAAGATTTAAGCCCCTGATCACCCCCAGTTAACCCTTCCACACCCTGTCACAGTGTGATTAGTACAGATCTTTTTTCTGATCACTGTATTAGTGTCACTGTGATGTCAGTGTCAACCCAGACAGTGTCAGATTTTAACCCTTTGATTGCCAGTAACACACACATACTCACACTATACCTCCATTACTAGTATAGTGTCTGAACGGATCAATATCTTTGATCTGATCAGAACTATACTAGTGTCCCCAATAGTATAGTGTTCTCAAATAACGCAGCGTTAGCAGGATCAGCCCCGACACCTGCCAGCACCTGCGTTTAGCCCCTCCGCCCAGCCCACCCAAACAAGTTCAGTATCAGAAGATCACTGTCACTTCCAACACACAGCACACAAAACCGCAGCGTTGGCAGAGTCGGGCCTAATCTCTGCTAGCACTAGCAGTTAATATTTTTGTAGCAGTTCAAACAGTCCTCGACAACCATGTGCCTTTTTTTTTTTAACCTGCGAGTCGCACTGTAAATTTAGTGGCCAAAATGTCAAACGAAAGGTACACTAGTGAAGAGGCCTACAGGATACTGAGCATGACAGATGAGAGCGATGGGGAGTCCTCACTATCAGAATCAGATTCAGACTCAGTGTTCTAACCTGTAGAGAGCAGCGGCACACCAACAGATAGCTCTGACGACAGAGTAGAGGTCCCTGTTAAGGTCAGGCGTTCTTCTGTTTCTGAGGTGCAACAATCGCATTGTTCTCATATGCAGCAGAGTACCGGTACTAGTGCCTCTCTACCTTCTGATGAACTGGCAAGCACCAGCGGCCTAGTACATCCTGGTCATAGACAAACCAGCACTGCAGTAACACGGTGACGTAGCGAGTCCCATAAGTGCAGTTCAAGTTGGTGCGATGGCTAGCACAAGTAGTGTCCTGCAGCCACTAAGAATTCAAACGTAGACCCGTAGAGCCCATAGTACCCGTCCTGATGCGCTTGTAAATGCTGATTGGCAGCCCACCACTTCTGCAGCGTCCATACTTCCCCCAATCACTGGCCAACTCGGAATTCAGCCTTACACGATTCTACATCAATGCAGAGAACGACTGAATCGCAATTGCATCAATGACATCATCCCGCGCTCCCCTCCCTCCTCCTCCTCAGTATGTCACACACAGCGGGGATCTCCCGCTGTGTCACGGGGCTTGCACCTAAAAAAAAAGCCTGGGGTGGCCGCTCACCAGTGCCTGGATCACACACATCTCCCACTTTGTCATGGAACTTGGATTTCAATATCCCGACAGCTGCTGTAACAAAGTCCCGCCTCCTAGACCCGCTCCTGTGATAGACGGCACACTGATCCAATGCTGGGAAATTGGATCAGTGTGCCGTCTATCACAGAAGGCGGTCTAGGAGGCGGGACTTTGTTACAGCAACCGCCGGGATATTGAAATCCAAGCTCCGTGACACAGCGGGAGACGCCCGCTGTGTGTGATCCAGGCACTGCTGAGGCTGCATTGATGGGCACAGTGAGGATGCATTTGATGGGCACTGGTGGGTTTTTGATGAGAACCATGATGCATTGCGGAATCGAATCGAATCGTTGACATGGTAATCGTAATCGAATCGAATCGAAGCGCGAGACCAGTGAAGATGCGCAGCTCTAGTTTCTAAGCAGAGCGGCTGTAAATTTTTTGCACTCCGGTTTTAGTGAATCCACCCTAAAGTGTGAGTTTGGTACCCACATAGGGTGAAACTGCCCATACACAGGGTGAAGTTGTGCCCACACAAGGTAAAACTGCCTATACACAGGGTGAAGTTGTGCCCATACACGGGATGAAACTGTGCCCACACAGGTTAAAACTGCCTATACAGAGGGTGAAGCTGTGCCCATACACAGGGTGAAGTTGTGCCCATATACAGGGAGAAGTTGCGCACACACAGGGTAAAACTGCCTATACACATGGTGAAGCTGTGCCCATACACAGGGACCAGATGAAGCTGTGCCCATACACAGGGTGAAGTTGTGCCCACACACAGGGTGAAGCTGTGCCCATACACAGGGACCAGGTGAAGCTGTGCCCATACACAGGGTGAAGCTGTGCCCATACACCAGGGATATGCAATTAGCGGACCTCCAGCTGTTGCCAAACTACAAGTCCCATCATGCCTCTGCCTTTGGGTGTCATGCTTGATGCTGTCAGAGTCTTGCTATGCCTCATGGGACTTGTAGTTTGGCAACAGCTGGAGGTCCGCTAATTGCATATCCCTGCCATACACGGTGAAGCTGTGCCCATACACAGGGACCAGGTGAAGCTGTGCCCATACACAGGGTGAAGTTGTGCCCACACACAGGGTGAAGCTGTGCCCATACACAGGGACCAGGTGAAGCTGTGCCTATACACAGGGTAAAGCTGTGCCCATACACAGGGACCAGGTAAAGCTGTGCCCGTACACAGGGACCAGGTGATGCTGTGCCCATACACAGGGTGAAGCTGTGCCCATACGCAGGGACCAGGTGAAGCTGTGCCTATACACAGGGTAAAGCTGTGCCCATACACAGGGACCAGGTGATGCTGTGCCCACACACAGGGACCAGGTGAAGCTGTGCCTATACACAGGGACCAGGTGAAGCTGTGCCCATACACAGGGGCCAGGTGAAGCTGTGCCCATACACAGGGTGAAGTTTTGCCAATACACAGGGTGAAGTTGTGCTCACACACAGGGTGAAGCTGTGCCCATACACAGGGACCAGGTGAAGCTGCGCCCATACACAGGGTGAAGCTGTGCCCATACACAGGGACCAGGTGAAGCTGTGCCCATACACAGGGTGAAGTTGTGCTCACACACAGGGTGAAGCTGTGTCCATACACAGGGACCAGGTGAAGCTGTGCCCATAAACAGGGTAAAGCTGTGCCCATACACAGGGTGAAGTTTGCCAATACACAGGGTGCAGTTGTGCTCACACACAGGGTGAAGCTGTGCCCATACACAGGGTGAAGTTTTGCCCATACACAGGGTGAAGCTGTGACAATACACAGGGTGAAGCTGTGCCCATACACAGGGTGAAGCTGTGCCCATACACAGGGTGAAGCTGTGACCATACACAGGGTGAAGCTGTGCCCATACACAGGGTGAAGCTGTGCCCATACACAGGGACCAGGTGAAGCTGTGCCCATACACAGGGTGAAGCTGTGCCCATACACAGGGACCAGGTGAAGCTGTGCGCATACACAGGGTGAAGTTTTGCCCATACACAGGGTGAAGCTGTGCCCATACACAGGGTGAAGTTTTGCCCATACACAGGGTGAAGTTTTGCCCATACACAGGGTGAAGCTGTGACAATACACAGGGTGAAGCTGTGCCCACACAGGGTGAAGCTGTGACCATACACAGGGTGAAGCTGTGCCCATACAGGGTGAAGCTGTGACCATACACAGGGTGAAGTTTTGCCCATACACAGGGTGAAGCTGTGACAATACACAGGGTGAAGCTGTGCCCACACAGGGTGAAGCTGTGACCATACACAGGGTGAAGCTGTGCCCATACAGGGTGAAGCTGTGACCATACACAGGGTGAAGCTGTGACAATACACAGGGTGAAGCTGTGCCCACACAGGGTGAAGCTGTGACCATACACAGGGTGAAGCTGTGCCCATACAGGGTGAAGCTGTGACCATACACAGGGTGAAGCTGTGACAATACACAGGGTGAAGCTGTGCCCACACAGGGTGAAGCTGTGACCATACACAGGGTGAAGCTGTGCCCATACAGGGTGAAGCTGTGACCATACACAGGGTGAAGCTGTGACAATACACAGGGTGAAGCTGTGCCCACACAGGGTGAAGCTGTGACCATACACAGGGTGAAGCTGTGCCCATACAGGGTGAAGCTGTGACCATACACAGGGTGAAGTTTTGCCCATACACAGGGTGAAGCTGTGACAATACACAGGGTGAAGCTGCGCCCACACAGGGTGAAGCTGTGCCCATACACAGGGTGAAGCTGTGCCCATACAGGGTGAAGCTGTGACCATACACAGGGTGAAGCTGTGACAATACACAGGGTGAAGCTGTGCCCACACACAGGGTGAAGCTGTGACCATACACAGGGTGAAGCTGTGCCCATACAGGGTGAAGCTGTGACCATACACAGGGTGAAGCTGTGACAATACACAGGGTGAAGCTGTGCCCACACAGGGTGAAGCTGTGACCATACACAGGGTGAAGCTGTGCCCATACAGGGTGAAGCTGTGACCATACACAGGGTGAAGTTTTGCCCATACACAGGGTGAAGCTGTGACAATACACAGGGTGAAGCTGCGCCCACACAGGGTGAAGCTGTGCCCATACACAGGGTGAAGCTGTGACCATACACAGGGTGAAGCTGTGCCCATACACAGGGACCAGGTGAAGCTGCGCCCACAAGCAGTCTCCGAAGCAAGAAGTGGCACAGCCAGTGTTGTCCCACATCTGGTGGGCGTGGTGTGAAGCCGTGATGTGGAGGCGGGGTCACGGTTGGAGCAGTGCCCGCCCCCTGCTCTGTGGCCTGGGAGGAAGGGTGTTTCCTGGTCGCCTGTAGGAAGTTTCGGCCTCGTAGCTTACTGTGAGGTGAAAGTGGAGAAGGGACCCCGGAGCTCCACGTCCGGTGAAGGCGGCCTTCCAGAGAAGTCCTCCATGTGAGCAGTGCAGCAGCTCGCGGTGACCATAGCGGGAGAGCCGAGGAGTGAGCGCTGGGCCGGAGAAGTTGTGAAGTGAAAGGTGAGGAAGTGAAATCAGTGCTCGGCAATCTCTGAGCTCCGGTACATGGAGGAGGGAGCAGGGCGCCCCCCATAGACTTGTCTGAGGGAGCAGGGCGCCCCCCATAGACTTGTCTGAGAGATGACATGTCGGTGTTGGGTGTGCTGTTCCTCCTACGCTGGGTGAGGGAGTCCCAGCCATTACCTGAGTGAGGTGACAGATCACCATCATCTATTCTATATACATTGTACTGATAGGATGGTGATCTGTGGGAAGTGCCCCATTCTATGCCCCAGGGGCCCATTCACACCAGGTACAGGGTCCATTGGGCACATATTCCAGCACAGTCCACCGGTTCAGGGCACTGTGTGCTGAAACAAAGTATGTCTGCCTGACCATCACTGCCAATAGAACTTTATGTAATGTCACAGTGTGACGTTTCAATAAAGTTCATTAAAAAAGTGAAGAGTTTTTGGCACATCGGCATTGCCTGCACTGCAGCACACATCAATCACTGCATTGTGATGTAGCAGCTGGTGTGGATGGACCCGAATGTTCCAGATGAGCTGCTGTACAGCTCACCATACACATTCCAATCTGACCTCCCAACTTCTGTACTATCAACTGTAAGCTGGCTACACACATTACAGATTTACGTCTGCCAATACGTATGTTGTAGAAGGGCCTGCTTTACTGGACAGATAAGGTAGGTACCGAATTGCATAGTTTTGGTGCATATAAAGTTGATTGTATGGAAATTGGGATGAGCTCAGGTGTCTTTTTTTAAATATTAGTCTGAACCAATCCTGAGCTATCCCACCAAGAAGTTGTCACTGCGGACAGCCAGACATAAGCGGCATTCCCCACCACACATGTACACACCTCTTATATACGTGTTACCACATGTGACGGGGAATGCCTCTGCTGCTTATGATTGGCTGTCTGCAATGACAGCTTCTTGGCGGGATAGCCCAGGCAGGTTCAGACTCCTGTCCAAACACGCGTTCATCCCTAATCCGAATATGTGTGGTGACCTTATATCTACCAATATCAGGTAATACGAGGACCTACCTGAACTAGCCAAACAGTCTGGATGCAATCAGCCAGACCCCTGCACTACATAGTTTTTGATAAACCATAGGTACAAACGATCGTCTTTTTTGCATACTAGTCTCATATAGAAAGTGAAAAGGTTATGAAAATTCTCATATGACAGAATACAACTTGAAAGTGTTGTACTGTATTCTGTAGTTCTTAACCACTTAACGACCGCTCACTGTATATATACGTCGGCAGAATGGCACAGACAGGCACAATCACGTAGAGTGTACATGATTGCCTTTGTATAGTTGGGGGGTCCAATAGGACCCCCCTCCTATACAGTGAGCGGTGGCTAAGTGTCCGGGAGCGTTCCGGGATGAGGGGGCAGCCATTCGTTTCCGGCCACCCCCTCGCGATCGCTCTCGGCGAATGGAAATGCCCCCTCTGTCTGTGTTAGGCAGAGGAAGCAGGAGGAAGTGATGTCATCTCTGGTGCGGCGCTCACATATACCGAGCGCCGTACAAGAGAAGACATCAGGTCAGTGCACACAACACTACACTGACACCAGGACACATAGGGACATAAATGGCCCCCCCAGACACCCCCAGATCACCCCCCCAGCCCCCAGTCACAGTGTCACTGATTGCAGTGACCATTTATTTAGTGATCACTGCAATCAGTGACATTTGTGACTGTAAAAGTGTCAGTACATTCAGTTTTAGGTCCAGTGTAGCCCCCTAACCCCCCCTAATAAAGGTTTAACCCCCTGATCACCCCCCAGATAACCCTTTCACCCCCTATCACCACCGTCGCTAAGCGATAATTTTTCTGATCGCTGTCTTAGCGTCAGTGATGCCGATCGTCAGCCAGTAATTTTTTTTAGGTTCGCCGCATGTTTTTATAGCGTCAGGTACCCCAATATATTATCTAATAAAGGTTTAACCCCCTTGATCACCCCCCAGGTAACCCTTTCACCCCCTATCACCACTGTCGCTAAGTGATCGTTTTTCTAAACGCTGTCTTAGTGTCGGTGATGCAGATCGGTAGCCAGTAATTTTTTTTAGGTTCGCCGCATGTTTTTATAGCGTCAGGTACCCCAATATATTATCTAATAAAGGTTTAACCCCCTTGATCGCCCCCCAGGTAACCCTTTCACCCCCTATCACCACTGTCGCTAAGCGATCGTTTTTCTAAACGCTGTCTTAGTGTCGGTGATGCAGATCGGTAGCCAGTAATTTTTTTTAGGTTCGCCGCATGTTTTTATAGCGTCAGGTACCCCAATATATTATCTAATAAAGGTTTAACCCTTTCACCCCCTATCACCACTGTCGCTAAGCGATCGTTTTTCTAAACGCTGTCTTAGTGTCGGTGATGCAGATCGGTAGCCAGTAATTTTTTTTAGGTTCGCCGCATGTTTTTATAGCGTCAGGTACCCCAATATATTATCTAATAAAGGTTTAACCCCCTTGATCACCCCCCAGGTAACCCTTTCACCCCCGATCACCACTGTCGCTAAGCGATCGTTTTTCTAAACGCTGTCTTAGTGTCCGTGATGCAGATCGGTAGCCAGTAATTTTTTTTAGGTTCGCCGCAGGTTTTTATAGCGTCAGGTACCCCCATATATTATCTAATAAAGGTTTTAACCCCCTGATTGCCCCTAGTTAACCCTTTCACCAGTGATCACCATATAAGTGTTACGGGTGACGCTGGTTAGTTGGTTTGCTTTTTATAGTGTCAGGGCACCCGCCGTATATAACCCAATAAAGGTTTAACCCCCTGATCGCCCGGCGGGTGATATCAATTAGGTTTTAGCATCAGAGAGGGTCTGCGTCACACCCCAGGCAGCGTCAGGTTAGTGCCAGTAACGCTAACACCCACGCGTGAAGCATACACCCCCCTTAGTGGTATAGTATCTGAACAGATCAATATCTGATCTGATCAGATCTATACTAGCGTCCCCAGCAGTTTAGGGTTCCCAAAAACGCAGTGTTAGCGGGATCAGCCTAGATACCTGCTAGCACCTGCGTTTCGCCCCTCCGTTTCAACCCTCCGTCCAGCCAAGGCCACCCAAGTGCAGTATCGATCGATCACTGTCACTTACAAAACACAACACACATAACTGCAGCGTTCGCAGAGACAGGCCTGATCCCTGCGACTCCAGTGCTGTAGGAGGTGATTTCACCACCACAGTTAAATAAAAAAAGCATATATGCCGAAGCATTGGGGCAGCAGGAGCGGAGGAGCGATTTTGCTCCTAATGCCGCGTACATACGGTCGAAAGTCCGACGGAGGCTTGCCCGTGGAAAAGTCTGACCATGTGTGTGCGGCATAACTTTTTTGCGGGAGGATGCCCCCATGCTACGGCATATATAAATGGTGCGTGTATGCCCATCATTGGAAGTGGGTGGATGAAGGGCGGTATTCTAATGGTGGGCATACCCACCGATCAATCTCTTTTTTCGTTCAGCCAACTGGCTGCATGAAAAAAAAAGATTACAATACATGTCCAACAAGGACCAGCAACGTACTGGTATGTTGCTGGACTTTGAATGTTTATACCAGAATGATGCCTGCGGGTTTAGGTATCATCTTGGTATCATTCTTTTCAGCCTGCGGCCGGCTTTCATATAAAAGCAATCCTAGCGGCTAATTAGCCTCTGGACTGCTTTTACAAGCAGTGGGATGGAATGCCCCCCCCCCCCGGATATAAAAAGCGCCATTGGGAAAGCATTTTATCACACCGATCTTGGTGTGGTCAGATGCTTTGAGGGCAGAGGAAAAATCTAGGGTCTAGAAGACCCCAGTTTTCTCTTATCATCCATGGACTGACACGGTGTCTCTTTACACTTTACACGTGGGTTATGTCCCTGCTTGCAGGAGAAGACCTAGGCAGAATGTGAGATGTTATACATACATTCTAAAAGCCAGAGCTGAACAGCCCCACCCAGGGGGCGGTCCCTCCGGGCATAACCCTCCCACTACAGTCAGCAGACTTCAGTTTTTTTCTGCCTAGCAGAAGGAGAAGACGTGGCTCCCTCAGGAGCCAGTCTCCTGACCTATTTTATTCCTTTTTGGAATTCTTTTTTATTTTATTTTTGAGAATCTTCTATCAACTGTCGGCTGGGCAACAGGTTGGGTACAAGATATCCTCGTAGTCTTCCCTGTCCGACCATCGAGCGTGCTGATCCTCGCCTTCTGTGCGTGAGACTCAGTTCACGACAGGCCCCATGACTCCCGGGGTGGCCGGGTTTGCTTTCATGCTCCCACGGTCCTCTCAAGACTGAACAGCTCCTGGCGGACTGTATCTTTCGCGGTGGACCGGGCCGACAGCTACTCAGTACTGCACTGTGATAGTCCTGTCAGAAACACCAGTGTGTCCCTCAGGGGACGGGTAAGTAGTCTCTCCTGCCTGCAGGTGAGTACAAAGGGCTGTGTGTTTCTCTGTGGGGGATTTTCCCTGTCTCCCCCTGTATTTTAGTGTCGCTCTCTGTCACCATTACTGGCGCTGACTGTGTGGGGTGCTTGGGGGTCACACTGTTCTTGGGGGGCTCATGCTTGTCTGCAATGTATGCCTTGGGGCTTTTTTGTGTGGTTTTTTTTTTTTTTTTGGGGCCTGAGCGCCGAGTGGCGCTGTGCGTGTGTGCTGTTTCATTTTAACTGCGTCATGGCGGCCATCTTGCCGCGGATCGCCTCAGTGAAGTGCGGCGGCCATTTTCTTGTAGCCCGCGCGCTTTTCAGCACTAGTTTGGCCTCTAGCGCTGCTATAGCAGCGCGAATCTCCTCACAGCTTACCAGCGCTGACACAGCGCGGTACAGACAGCGGAACTAAGCGGTCCCTGGTCCGGTTTGGTGAGTCCCCTGGGCGCCCCCTCCTCAGTCAGCACAGCCTGTGGGTGGACTTTTTATCTGAGAGAGTCTCAGAGAGGGACAATATGGAGTCTGTGTCACCAGCTTCCCCTAAAAATGTCAGTGGCAACAGGCAGTGCTTCAGCACTGCGGTCCCTATGGACCTGTTGTGGGCAGCCCTGGAATCAATTTCTGACCAGGATGGGAGCTGTGTGCAAGCGCAGGGTGCAAAAAGGCGCCCTCTCCCCACTTTATCTACTCGAGGGCAGTGCGCTGATTCAGATATGGGCCTAGCCACTATCGCTCAGGACCCTAGTTCTGAATGTATGGATGGTTTTGAACAGGACATTCCTTATGAGGGAAACTCCAGTTCTGAGTCAGTAAATGACAGGGCGCTTGTTAGTGTGCTCATGACTGCGGTGAGGGACACCCTCAAGCTCAAATGCTGCGGATGCAGAACCTCAGGCGGATACTATCTCCTTTGGTTCTTTTAAGGCCAGGCCTTCTAAAGGGGTTTTTTCCATTGTACTTTCTTTGACCAGCTCATTGATAAGGTCTGGGAAAAGCCGCAGAAGAATTTTTTTTTTTTATGGTCCCGCGGCGTTTGTCTATCAGGTACCCCTTGAAGATGCCCTACTTAAAAAGTGGGCTTCTCCCCCAGTGGTCGACCCTCCAGTCGCCCGGTTGAACAAGGCCATCACTCTCCCGATGGAGGGGACTCCTGCATTTGAGGACCCCACTGACAGGAGGTCAGAAGTGGTGAGCAGAACCATGTTTGCCTTGTTGGGATCCGCCCTACGGCCTGTGGTAGCGGCGACCCTTGTGTCTTAAACACTTACAGGTTGGGCAAAAATGTTGCACCTAGCTGTACAGGAGCATATTCTTCCTCCAGACACAGTTGCTCTGGCCCACCAACTGGTTCAGGGCCTGGTTTCTGTGTGCGACGCCACGCTGAACGCGGCCCCTTTAATATCCAGAGCCTCTGTCTCGGCGGTGGTATTGCGTCGTCTTATCTGGTTGAAATGCTGGTCTGCTGACCTAGCCTTAGGAAGCTCCTGACGGATCTACTATTTTAAAGGCGGTAGACCTTTCGGTGCTGCTCTGGATGACATCGTCATGGATGTCACGGGAGGTGAACGCACTCTTCTTCCTTAGACTAGCAAGGGTGAGGAGGCCCGCCGCAAACAGGGGCCTTCCTTTCCAGCAAAACAGGGTTTTTTTCGTCAGTCAGAGTCCACAGGTAGGCCCTCTCAGACTGACGGCAGTGCGGCTGGTGGGCACAAGTGCCCCTGGGTACGTAAGCCAAACAAGCGGCTCCCAAGCCCGCCTCCGCGTGAAGTCTTGCCTCCGCCCGACTCTGGGGTGGGGGGACGACTTCGCAGGTTCACGGATCGGTGGACCTCCCGAATCCCCGACTGGTGGGTGTGCGAGGTGGTCACCTCAGGTTATAGGATAGTATTCCGATCCTGGCCCCCACACAGATTCTTTCCCTTGAATCTTCCTCTCCTTCCTACCTGTCGGGCAGCCCTCTTGGGGGCTGTACAGGATTTGATCAGGTCCGGAGTGATTGTGCCGGTTCCGTCACAGGAGAGTTTTCAGGGATTCTGCTCGAATCTGTTTGTCGTCCCAAAAATAGGACGTGGTTCGACCTATCCTGGACCTCAAGGCCCTGAATGCCTTCGAGAAGGTGCAGAAATTCCGCATGGGATCCATTCGCACGGTGATCGCTACACTCCACCAAAGGGATTTTCTTCTGGCGTCCTTGGACTTCAAGGACGCCTACTTGCATGTTCCGATCTGCGCAAGTCACCAGAAGTTTCTGCGCCTTGCGATCAGCGAAGTCCACTCTCGATTGTGGCTCTTCCTTTCGGCCTTGCCTCGGCACCAAGGGTGTTCACCAAGGTGCTTGCTCCGGTTCTAGCCTTCTGTTACAGCGAGGTATTGCTGTCGTGGGCTATCTGGACGGTCTTCTGCTATGAGCAGAAAGTGGCTCAGACTTAGAGGAAAGGTGACTATCGTCAATTAGACCCTCAGGGACTTCGGGTGGTTCCTGAACATTCAGGAGTCAGTCCTGGTCCCGACTCAGTGTCTGGAGTCTGTAGTTCTGGTTCTGGACTCCTTGGAGGCAAAGGTATCCTACCTCTGGAGAAGTTGCTGACACTTCAGTCTGCGGTGCGGGTGCGGACATCCCGAACATGGTTGTCAATCCGTTGTTTGCATGAGAGTCCCGGGACTCCTGGTGGCCTCCTTCGCGGCCATTCCGTATGCCCAATCACACACCAGGGCATTGCAGAAGGAGATCTTGTCCACCTGGGACAAATCCCCGTTGTCCTTGGATCTTCGGATCCAGGTGATTCACCTGGTCAGGGCGTCCCTGACAGGGTGGTTGGGACCCTCGGCTCTTCGGTCCGGAAAGTCGTTCCCCTCCCATCCAATGGACGGTACTCACGGGGGGACTCGGAGCTCAGCTGCGGCTTCCGAGGTAATCCGTATCCTGAAGTGGGCCGGAAGAAACGTGCCGGCTCTGTAGGGGCGGACTATCTGAGTCGCCAATCGCCGGACCAGGAAGAGTGGTCCTTGCATATTTCAACTCCTTTGCCGACGGGGGGGCACGTCGGATGTGGACCTGATGGCCTCTCGACTCAGTCGCAAGGGTCGAGGTTGTGGCCAGATCCAGGGATCCTTGGGCGATGACTCGGATGCGTTGGTGGCCCCATAGGGTCCTTATCGCCTGATATAAACTCCGGTGATCCTAATTGTTCCGGATTGGCCTCTGCGTCACTGGTACGCTGATCTGGTACGTCTCGTTGCGGACGTTCCCTGGCGGTTGCCGATGAGGGAGGACCTTCAGTCTCAAGGTCCTATGTTTCATCCGGCTTACAGTCTTTGGCTTTAACGGCAGAGCTGTTAAAAGCCAGGTGTTGAGGGACCGAGGTCTCTCGGAATCTGTCATTTTGACCATGTTAAGGACACGGAAGTCTTCCTCCAGGCAGATCTATCACCGTGCCTGGAAAGCTTATATCGCCATATGCAAAGCGCTGGACTGGCGTCCTCGGACGTATTCCGTCCCCAGAATCCTGCGTCCTCTACAGTGTGGAGTGACCCAAAAGCTTGCTTTGAGTACCATCAAGGATCAGATTTCGGCCTTGGCCGTCTTCTTTCAGCGGCCTCTAGCGGGTCATTTCTTGGTTAGCACCTTGTGTTGGGGGTTCGCCATGTGCTCCCTCCTGTCAAGCCTTCTCTCCCACCGTGGGATCTGAATTTGGTGCTCTAGGTCCTCCAGGAACCTCCTTTTTGGGAATATCCGGGATATTCCTCTCTTGTCTTGTCTCAGAAGGTGGCCTTTTAGTGGCAATCACTTCTGTTTGACGAGTGTCTGAGTTGGCGGCTTTGTCCTGCAAGTCGCCATATTTAGTCATCCATAAGGATAAGGCGGTGTTGCATCCGCGACCTTCCCTTTTGCCAAAGGTGGTGTCTACCTTTCACCTACATGAGGACATTGTCCTCCCGACCCATCGCATCCCAGAGAGTTTGCGCTGCACATATTGGATGTGGTACGAGCCTTACGGGTGTACCTGTCTGCTACTGCTTCTATTCGGAAGTCCGACTCACTGTTTGTGACTGCCCCTGGTCCATAACAGGGCCAAGCGGTTTCGTCTGCCATCATTTTTAGGGGAATCAGACAAACCGTCATTCAAGCCTATGCTCTCAAAGGGCGGGCGCCTCCCTTTCCGGTTACGGCGCATTCCACCAGGGCAATTGGTGCTTCCTGGGTTTTCCGACATCAAGCGTCGGTTGCACAAGTGTGCAAGGCGGCGACCTGGTCGTCTGTTCATACCTTTTAAGTTTTTTATAAGGTTGATGTGGCTGCATCTTCGGATGCTTCCTTCGGCCGCAGGGTGCTGCAGGCCGCTGTTTACAGTTGCGACTCCTCCGTTGAGGAGATCTGCCTTCTTGGAGTGAAAGTTTTTGGTTTTTCCATTTCTACTGCTCCCATCCCTCTTGACACTGCTTTGGGACATCCCACGTGTAAAGTGTAAAGAGACACCGTGTCAGTCCATGGATGATAAGAGAAAATAGGATTTTTTGTACTCACCGTAAAATCCTTTTCTCTGACATCCATGGACTGACACGGCACCCACCCTTCCTTTTTAAGTTTGTACTGCTTTGTTACGAACTGAAGTCTGCTGACTGTAGTGGGAGGGTTATGTACGGAGGGACCGCCCCCTGGGTGGGGCTGTTCAGCTCTGGCTTTTAGAATGTATGTATAACATCTCACATTCTGCCTAGGTCTTCTCCTGCAAGCAGGGACATAACCCACGTGTAAAGTGTAAAGAGACACCGTGTCAGTCCATGGATGTCAGAGAAAAGGATTTTACGGTGAGTACAAAAAATCCTATTTTTTCAAAAAAAGAGTACCTGTCACTACCTATTGCTATCATAGGGGATATTTACATTCCCTGAGATAACAATAAAAATGATAAAAAAAAAAAAAAATACTTGGAAGGAACAATTTAAAAATAAAATAAAAAAGCAAAATTAATAATAAAAAAAAAAAAAAAGCACCTCTGTCCTGCCCTGCTCTTGCCCAATGGCGAACGCAAGCGTCGGTCTGGCGTCATATGTAAACAGCAATTGCACCATGCATGTGAGGTATCACCGCGAAGGTCAGATCGAGGGCAGTAATTTTAGCAGTAGACCTCCTCTGTAAATCTACTGGGGTAACCTGTAAAGGCTTTTAAAAATGTATGTAGTTTGTCGCCAATGCGCGTTTGTGCAAAATTTTAAAGCTTGTCGTGTTTGGTATCTATGTACTCGGCCTAAGATCATCTTTTTTATTTCATCAAACATTTGGGCAATATAGTGTGTTTTAGTGCATTAAAATTAAAAAAAGTGTATTTTTTAACCCAAAAAATGCGTTTGAAAAATCGCTGCGCAAATACTGTGTAGAAAAAAAAAATGCAACACCCACCATTTTATTCTGTAGGGCCTTTGCTTTAAAAATATATATAATGTTTGGGGGTTCAACATAATTTTCTTGCAAAAAAAAAAAATGTTTTCATGTAAACAAAAAGTGTCAAAAAGGGCTTTGTCTTCAAGTGGTTAGAAGAGTGGATGTAAGCTTCCTAATGTTGTGTATAAAATGCCAGAACAGTTCAAAACCCCCCCAAATGACCCCATTTTGGAAAGTAGACACCCCAAGCTATATACTGAGAGGCATGTCGAGTCCATGGAATATTTTATATGTTGACACAAGTTGCGGAAAAACGAATTTTTTTTTTTTTTTTTTGCACAAAGTTGTCACTAAATGATATATTGCTCAAACATGCCATGGGCATATGTGGAATTACACCCCAAAATACATTCTGTTGCTTCTCCTGAGTACGGGGATACCACATGTGAGACTTTTTGGGAGCCTAGCCATGTATGGGACCCCAAAAACCAAGCACCGCCTTCAGGCTTTCTAAGGGTGTAAATTTTTGATTTCACTTCTCACTGCCTATCACAGTTTCGGAGGCCATGGAATGCCCAGATGGCACAAAACCCCCCCAAATGACCCCATTTTGGAAAGTAGACACCCCAAGCTATTTGCTGAGAGGTATTGTGAGTATTTTGCAGATCTCGCTTTTTGTCACAAAGTTTTGAAAATTGAAAAAAAAAAAATATATATATATATATATATATATATATATATATATATATATTTTTTCTTTCTTCATTTTCAAAAACAAATGAGAGCTGTAAAATACTCGCCATGCCTCTCAGCAAATAGCTTGGGGTGTTTATATTCCAAAATGGGGTCATTTGGGGGGGTTTTGTGCTATTTTGGCATTTTATGGCCTTCGAAACTGTGATAGGTAGTGAGGAGTGAAATCAAAAATTTGTGCCTAGAAATCCTGAAGGCGGTGCTTGGTTTTCGGGGTCCCGTACGCGGCTAGGCTCCTAAAAAGTCCCACACATGTGGTATCCCCGTATTCAGGAGAAGCAGAAAAATTTATTTTGGGGTGTAATTCCACATATAACCATGGCATGTGTGAGCAATATATCATTTAGTGACAACTTTTTGTAATTTTTTATTTTAATTTTTTTTTGTCATTCAATCACTTGGGACAAAAAAAAAATATATTCCATGGGCTCAACAGGCCTCTCAGCAATTTCCTTGGGGTGTCTACTTTCTAAAATGGGGTCATTTGGGGGGGTTTTGTGCTATTTTGGCATTTTATGGCCTTCAAAACTGTGATAGGTAGTGAGGAGTGAAATCAAAAATTTGCGCCCTTTGAAATCCTGAAGGCGGTGCTTGGTTTCCGGGGTCCCGTACGCGGCTAGGCTCCCAAAAAGTCCCACACATGTGGTATCCCCGTACTCAGGAGAAGCAGCAAAATGTATTTTGGGGTGCAATTTCACATATAACCATGGCATGTGTGAGCAATATATCATTTAGTGACAACTTTTTGTAATTTTTTTTTTTTTTTTTTTTTTTGTCATTATTCAATCACTTAAGACAAAAAAAAAAAAATTCAATGGGCTCAACATGCCTCTCAGCAATTTCCTTGGGGTGTCTACTTTCCAAAATGGGGTCATTTGGGGGGGTTTTGTACTGCCCTGTCATTTTAGCACCTCAAGAAATGAGATAGGCAGTCATAAATTTAAAGCTGTGTAAATTCCAGAAAATGTACCCTAGTTTGTAAACTCTATAACTTTTGCGCAAACCAATAAATATACGCTTATTGACATTTTTTTTACTAAAGACATGTGGCTGAATACATTTTGGCCTAAATGTATGACTAAAATTGAGTTTATTCGATTTTTCTTATAACAAAAAGTAGAAAATATCATTTTTTTTCAAAATTTTCGGTCTTTTTCCGTTTATATCACAAAAAATAAAAATCGCAGAGGCAATCAAATACCATTAAAAGAAAGCTCTATTTGTGGGAAGAAAAGGACACAAATTTCGTTTGGGTACAACATTGCATGTTCGCACAATTTACAGTTAAAGCAGCGCAGTGCAAAATTCTGAATTCACCTCTGGTCCTTTAGCTACCAAATGGTCCGGGGCTTAAGTGGTTAAGCATGCGTGGTCTTGCTCTTTCGATTAATAATAATAAAAAAAATTTCGGATGAATACGGATTAAACAAAAATTGTACAATCTGTTATCCTACGTGGAAAAATGTTGTTTGTCCCTTCAGATAATTTCGGATGAACTGCCATGATCAGCTCCTGAAAGCTGTGTACTAAAGTTCAGATTATCGTATGATCTCTTCAAAAGCGGTGTTTTTCTTCCGATTTTCTGATCCTGTGTACTAGGCTTTAGCGCTACTAACACTATTATGTAGTGCCAGGGAGGTCCTCATATCATATATCTATTGTACAGCCAGATTGTATAGTGCGAGGGTCTGCCTGATTGGGTTCAAAATGATTATGTACTAGATAGGTCCTACTATTATATACCTTTGATAGATTGAAGGTTGGTTGTACAGAGATCGTACAGTCAGATTGTGACATGTTGAGTGAACCTAAAAGTCACCACACACACTTTGCAATCTGATTGTACAATCTTTTTTAGGTCTACTGACCAGTATGTAGTACAATGGCATATCTGCCTATGGATTGATTGTATCGTTTAGGTGGGTCCTCATATCACATAGTTTTTGGTAGATCTAAAGCTAGCCATACATGGTTCAGTGTTCCTGTATGTGGTATCTTCCCCAGCTGTCAGAATACACAGATCAGTGCTGCAACCACCAGCTGTCAATTGAAAGATCGACTTCTGTTTAGCTACAGTGGCCACATATGGACAAAAATGTGTCCAATCCTTGCTGAACCGGCTGAATTTCAATCCATCTGTGGTCACCCTTAACCCCTTCCATACCGGGCCATAGCAAAATGACGCCGGCAGGAACCCTCTCTCCCTCCGGGTGGACGTCATATGACGTCCGGGATTTGAGGGGGGATATCTGAATGATGCCTGCAGCTAGAGGCATCATTCAGATATCCTTGTTTGCAGCCGGCGATCCTGCGCACCATACGAACGATCATAGTGGCGGTTCCGCCGCTTGATCGTTCTTATAGGCGGCGGGAGGGGACACCCACCCCCTCCCGCCGCCATCCGGTGCTTCTCCAGGCTCTCCCGTGCGATCAGGGACCCAGAGAGAATCGTCGGCGCCGGTGGTGGGTCACGTGATGAGCATAGAGATGACTGGTGACCAGATGGTCACCAGTCATCTCTATGATCGTCGGAGGCCCGGGCGCGATGTGATGACGTCACGCCCGGGTCCTTAAATGTAAACAAAGCCGCCATTGCGGCTAGTATGAGATCAGTGAAAAAAATGTCACTGATCTCATGCTTTCCAGCCTGGAGGAGAGATGTGGGGTCTTATTGACCCCGCATCTCTCCATAAAGAGGACCTGTCACACACATTCCTATTACAAGGGATGTTTACATTCCTTGTAATAGGAATAAAAGTGATCAAAAAAAAAAAAAATAATTTTTTTTTTAAAACGCCCGTCCCCAATAGCTCGCACTTAGAAGCGAACACACACGTAAGTCCCGCCCGCATATGTAAACGCCGTTCAAACCACACATGTGAGGTATCGCCGCGTGCGTTAGAGCGCGTGCAACAATTCTAGTACTAGACCTACTCTGTAACTCTAACCTGGTAACCTGTAAAAAATTTCAAAGCGTCGCCTATGGAGATTTTTAAGTACCGAAGTTTGGCGCCATTCCATGAGTGCGCAATTTTAAAGCGTGACATGTTAGGTATCTTTTTACTCGGCATAACATAAGCTTTCATATTTTACCAAACAATTGGGCTAACTTTACTGTTTTGTTATTTTTTAATTCATGAAACCATTTTTTTCCCCAAAAAAAGGCGTTTGAAAAATGATTGCGCAAATACCGTGCAAGATAAAAAGTTGCAACGACCGTCATTTTATTCCCCAGGGTGTCTGCTAAAAAAAAACATACATAATGTTTCGGGGTTCTGAGTAATTTTCTAGCAAAAGAATGATGATTTGTACATGTAGGAGAGAGGTGCCAGAATAGGCCGGTATGGAAGTGGTATAAAAAGCCCTGTATGGAAGTGGTTAAGGTTGATTGTACAGTCGGATTGCAACCTGTTTGGGGAGCCTAAAAGAGGTTGTCCAGTCAAATTGTAATATGTCTGGTGTGCCTATGGAGTGTCATTAAAGTGGAGGTCCCACGAATAAAAAAAAATTAAAAGCCAGAAGCTACAAATACTGCAGCTGCTGACTTTTAATAATTGGACACTTACCTGTCCAGGGTGCCCGCGATGACGGCAGCCAAAGCCAAGCAATCGCTAATCTCTCGGCTGCCCCCGCCACCATCCTCGGTGAGGGAATCAGGAAGTGAAGCATTGCGGCTTCACTGCCCGGTTACCTACTGCGCATGCGTGAGTAGCGCGGCACACTCCTCACTGGTCCCCGCTGTCTCCTGGGACCTGTGTTTCCCAGAAGACAGTGGGGGGTGACGCGAAGGGGCGTGACTCTCGCGGCAGTCTATTCCTGGAAGTGGCTGCTAGTTAGTAGTAGTAGTAGTAGTAGTAGTAGTACATCGACATTAGACAGGTATCTGCTCCCCCTGAAAGGTGCCAAATGTCACACCGGAGGGGGGAAGGGTTCCGAAAAGCGGAGGTTCACTTTTTGTGTGGACCCCCGCTTTAAGCTACTCGGTAGTTTAAAGTGAAGCTGCCTGTATAGAAGATGAATGTACACATCACAATCCTATCTAGAGATGCAATCTGCTTGGATTGTTAAAATAATTAATTGTGTTCATATGTATTAGGTTAATAAGGAAATGTATAGGCAAAGCCCCTTTAGTTTATTTTTGAATAGAGTGGGTGGGCAAACCCTCCTAGTTTTATATTTGATTTCGGCTTCTGATTGGAGATTTCTCTTCACTTCCTGTCTCAGAGATCCAGCAGGAAGTAAGAGGAAATCTCTCCAAAGTGAGGGGAGACCTCCTGTAGACTGTTCTCATTGAAAGATTTAGGGCTTGTTTATACCAGCAAACAAGCTGGAAGCACAATTACCTTTTTTTGTTTATTAGAACAAGTTACATTTTATTGAGTTCTATTGACTGCAGGAGGTTATGCAATACACGCAGTAGTTTTTTCACCTCACACCACAGCAACCCAGTGATGTGAGCTGACTAAATATAAAACGAGGCAAATAATGTGAATGAGCAATCTCCTGTCCTGGTGACAACCATAAAGCTTTGGATTTCTTTCACTTCATGTCTTGGTGACAGTGGTAAAGCTGGCAATGGATTTGTAGAATTTTGAATGAAAGTTCTTGGGAGAAGAATTTTTCAAGAAATATCATTCGTTTTTTAAATCATTAGTGGGTCAAAACGGCATTAATTTTTGACCGCAGTGACGAGAATTTGAGGAAGTAGGATTGAACATATTACTGGAACAAAAAATTTCTATCATTGTATGTTTTCGTTTGGTAAAGTCTATTCGTTCCAAATGAAAATGTTAAAAGCAAACAAAATCTTTTGAAAGACATTCAAATGTTCTGAGACTTTTTCTAAGCCCTTTCCAAAGAATTTTCATTTGAAATTCTATCCATCTCTGACCAGATTTTAACTATCACATGCAACATGGCAATATAAACTTGAAGGGGGTTCCAATCCTCCTTTATATAAAAAATGTCTATACATGCACTTTACCTTGTGAAAGTAAACCCATCAATTTAAGGCCTCATGCCCACGGACGTTTTTACAGCCGCGTTTTTGAGCGTTTTTTACAGCTTAAAAACGCCTGTCCATGTTAGTCTATAGCTTCATGCCCACCTAGACGTTTTTGAGCTGCAAATAGCATAGACGTTTTTAAGCTGTAAAAAAAAACCAGGACCAGTGCGTTCCTCAGCGTCAGAATTAGGCAGAAAAAAACGTGCAAAAACGCGCACTAACGCGCGGTCGCGTTTTTAGCTCCGACATTTTTTATTTTTTTTGAAGAAAAAAAAAATATATATTTACAATAACATGGACAGGCGTTTTTAAGCTGCAAAAAACGCAGCTGTAAAAACGCCAGTGGGCATGAGGCCTAATAGTTTCAAAAAAGTTATATTCCTGGCATGCCAAAAGAGCTAACTGTCACGTTGGTTGTTCTCTCAATCTAACTGTCAATCCATCCAATGGCTAGAGTCATAACTGATCACGCGTTCAGCATCGTAGCACTTGAAAATTAAACAGAGGCCAAGGTGGCAGTTTTGTTGGCTCAAAAAGATAGGAGGGTTTATTTCCACTTTAAAGCGGAGTTCCAGCCTGTATTAAAAAAATAAAAACTATAAAAAAAATGAAAGTCAGCAGTTACAAATACTAAGGACAACTTACCATTCCAGGGAGCCTGCGATGTTGGCACCCGAAGCCGATCCGTCCATCCGCTTTGGGTGCAGGCACCGGCATCCTTACTAAGTTTAACAGGAAGTGAAACCATGTGGCTTCACAGCCTGTCTCTTACTGCGCATGCATGAGACGTTCTGAATGGACCTGTGTCTTTCCCAAAAGGCAGCGGGGGGGGGGGGGGAGAAGAAGGGGCTGTAGATGACAGGTCGCCACGACGACCTTATACGGAAGTAGGATTGGATACCTGTGTTGACAGGTATCCGCTCCCCTGCCAGAAGGGTGCAAAATGTGGCACTGGAAGGGGGGAGGAAGCAGATAAGCAGAGCTTCTACTTTTGGGTGGAACTCCACTTTAGCTAAACTGTATAACTTTATACCAACTAACATAAGCAGTTTACTTTCTTTGCATTATTTATTATGTGTTTTAGTTGAACCTAAAGGTCCCTGGTTCGATCCCGGGTTTCGGCACCAAAAAAAAAAAATCACCTCTTTAACTGTACTGGTCACCATTTTCGCTGAGAAAAAAAAAAGGCGAAATCCAAAATTCGCCTCATCATTTTTTTTTTTTTTATTCACCACAAGAAAAAAATAACTTCTAATGGGGACATCTGTCAGGGGTTTTAACCCCTCCCTAGTTAAAATTTTGACGATAAATACACGCTAAAGTTAACCTTCTTCCACAATTTGTACCTTCTCTCTGTTTTTCCTCCCTTGTAAACATTTTATATATAATTTCTGTTTCCAAAACGTCTTTCAGGACAGCACCCGATAGATCATGGCTCCTCCTCCTACAGGAAACGCCTCATCAATTAATTCTTTAATTGGAGGCCTCCACGTTGCTTCCATCAGTTTTTTGTGTTTCCTCCAGCCGGAGGAACACCTCTGAGAGCCACAATCTCTCAGGGCTTTCCTGGGAGACAAGGTTCTCAATCAGTCTTTTTTTCTTTTCTAGGAGAGTGATCCTCCCACTTACCTCCTAGCATGGACGGTCCCGTGGGCTCCCTCTCCCTCTTCCGTGCTCGGGGAGAGCCTGTACAACCCGGGAGGGCTGCCTCCTTTTTCTTCAGAGCGGGTGGTTGCTGTACTCTCACCGACCGCTGGCGAAAGCGGCGTGGAGCTTTGTCGGCGGCCGCCATTGTTCTGGTGGCCGAGGAGAGCCTCGGCCACGTCCTGTATGGGAAGAGGCAGCACTTCCGGGTCGGCGCGCGCGTCATATCCGGCCGCAAGCGCAGAGGGAGAGGGCAGGGTCACCTGGTGCCTTAAAGTTCCGGTTCCAGGTCAGCGCGGCGGCGTTTTCGAATCTGGAACCGGCGTTTTTCTTCACCACGCATCCGCAGACAGCTATGGATAGCGATGCAGCGGATAAGGGGGCAAGCCAAGGCACCAGCAAGGCTAAGGTAAGGGACTGTGTCCTATTTTACACTGGGCCATTTTCTCCTGTAGAGGGGGGGTATTCACCCTTCTCCCCCCTCCATCTCCCCCACCCCCCATCTCCCTGGTGGTGCAGTGGCTGGTGATTTAGCATGTCTGCATAATATCTAGGGGTCTTTTTGTAAAAGGTGGTGGTGCATGGCTTGCGGGGCACAAGGAAGTGAAAGTGTTTTTTCCTATGTGCACCTGGGTGTATTGATTTGTACTGTGTAACAGTTTTTTCTTAGCGTGGTCCCTGTTTTTTTTCTTTTCTGTTTGTGCAGGCCAAAAGTTCTGCTCAACCAGTGAAGAGAAGGTGCCCTGTCTGCAAGGAAAAGTTAAGCGAGGCTTGGACCAAGTCGCTTTGTGCAGATTGCACTGCAAATGTAGTCAGGGAAGAGTCTCCATCCTTTTGTGGCGATCTAGTATCTACAATTAAGGATGAACTCCGTGCCACCTTTTCAAGCTTTTAGGTCAAACCTAAGAGAAGAACCAGGCCCTTCAAGGGAACCTAGGGCTCCGCAGCCTTCTTCAGAACCCCAAGACGGCTCTCAAATATTATTGGGAGGTCCGATAGACGCTTCCCAAGAATCTGCTTCCCTTGCTCCAGATGGAACAGACTCTGAGGAGGAAGAAAATGAAGCAGAGAGCGCTTCTAAGTACAAGATGTCGCTTGAAGAAGTCGCAGGACTTTTAAAAGTAATCCATGCGACTTTGGGGATTGAAGAGGAAAAGAAGGAACTCCTCCCTACATGCCCGCATGTATGCAGGTTTGGGTGATCCAAAAAGCCGTGTTTTTCCAGTCCATTCAATAATCTCGGACATGATTAAAAAAGAGTGGTTGGAACCTGAGAAAAAGCCATTTTTTTCCCGGTCTCATAAGAGAAGATTTCCATTTGAGGACAACCCGGATTCCATCTGGAACAAGGTTCCAAAACTGGACTCTGCTTTTTCACAGGTCTCAAAATCAACTGACCTTGCCTTTGAGGACATGGGCATGTTAAAGGAGCCCATGGACAAAAGAATGGATTTGCTTCTTAACCACTTAACAACCACCTGCCGACAAATAACGTCGACAAGGTGGTTGCTTAACTCTGGGAGGACGTTATATAACGTCCTCCCAGAATCGCGCTCCCGCGCGCCCCCTGGGGCGCGCACACGGGAAACTCCGTGACCGCCGGGTCCAGAGGACCCGGCGGATCACGAATCGCGGTAAATCGCCGCTGATAGCGGCCGTTTACCACGTGATCGCTCCGTCCAATGACGGAGCAATCACTTGTAAACAGACCGGCGTCATTTGATGACGCCGGTTCCTCCCTCCCCTCTCTGTACCGATCGGTACAGTGTGAGAGGGGAGGGGAGGGAGCGGATGGCAGCAGCAGCACTGTGGGCTGGATCTGTGACAATTGCAGTCACAGATCCATCCATCCATCCATCCCTGCTCAGCCATCCCTGTGCTATACCCTGCCAATACTCTGCAATACACCCTGCCAATACTCTGCAATACACCCTGCCAATACTCTGCAAAATACCCTGGTGCAATACTCTGCAATACCCTGGTGCAATACTCTGCAATACCCTGCGAAATACTCTGCAATACCCTGCGAAATACTCTGCAATACCCTGCGAAATACTCTGCAATACCCTGCGAAATACTCTGCAATACCCTGCGAAATACTCTGCAATACCCTGGTGCAATACTCTGCAATACCCTGGTGCAATACTCTGCAATACTCTGCAATACCCTGGTGCAATACTCTGCAATACCCTGGTGCAATACTCTGCAATACCCTGGTGCAATACTCTGCAATACCCTGCACAATACTCTGCAATACCCTGCACAATACTCTGCAATACCCTGCACAATACTCTGCAATACCCTGCACAATACTCTGCAATACCCTGCACAATACTCTGCAAAATACTCTGCACAATACCCTGCAAAATACCCTGCACAATACCCTGCACAATACTCTGCAATACCCTGCACAATACTCTGCAATACCCTGCACAATACTCTGCACAATACTCTGCAATACCCTCCACAATACTCTGCAATACCCTCCACAATACTCTGCAATACCCTCCACAATACCCTGTGCAATACCCTCCACAATACCCTGTGCAATACCCACCGCAATGCCCTGCCATACACCGCAATGCCCTGCCATACACCGCAATGCCCGGCAATACTCCGCAATGCCCGGCAATACTCCGCAATGCCCGGCAATACTCCGCAATGCCCGGCAATACTCCGCAATGCCCGGCAATACTCCGCAATGCCCGGCAATACTCCGCAATGCCCGGCAATACTCCGCAATGCCCGGCAATACTCCGCAATGCCCGGCAATACTCCGCAATGCCCGGCAATACTCCGCAATGCCCGGCAATACTCCGCAATGCCCGGCAATACTCCGCAATGCCCGGCAATACTCCGCAATGCCCGGCAATACTCCGCAATGCCCGGCAATACTCCGCAATGCCCGGCAATACTCCGCAATGCCCGGCAATACTCTGCAATAACCACTTCCCGCCCTCCGGCCGTCATATGACGTCCTTGACTTTGTGCAGGGATATCTGAATGATGGGAGCAGCTACAGGCATCATTCAGATATCAGCTTTTTCAGCCGGCGATTCCCTACACCATAAGAACAATCATAGCGGCTGTTCCGCCGCTTGATCATTCTTACGGGAGGCGAGAGGGGATGTCCCCCCCCCCCCCGCCGCCCTCCGGTGCTTCTACCGACTCACCGCTACGATCAAAGCCAGGATTGTTTTTTTTTTTTTTTTTTTTTTTTTCAGGCTTCCCAGCCTAGAGGTGAGATGTGGGGTCTTATTGACACCCCCCCCCCCATATCTCACTGTAAAGAGGACCTGTCATGCCATATTCCTATTACAAGGGATGTTTACGTTCCTTGTAATAGGTATAAAAGTGATCAAAAAAATGTTTAGGGCGGAAAAACATGTCAAACTAAAATAAATAAAGTAAAATGAAGAATAAAATTTTTTTTTTTTTTTAAAGCGCCCCTGTCCCCGTGAGCTCGCATACAGAAGCGAACGCATACGTAAGTCCCGCCCACATATGAAAACGGTTTTCAAACCACACATGTGAGGTATCGGTGCGAACGTTAGAGCGAGAGCAATCATTTTGGCCCTAGACCTCCTCTGTAACTCAAAACATGTAACCAGTAAAAATATTTAAAGCGTCGCCTATGGGGATTTTTTAAGTAGCGAAGTTTGGCGCCATTCCACGAGTGTGTTCAATTTTTAAGGGCGACATGTTAGGTATCTATTTACTCGGCGTAACTTCATCTTTCACATTATGCAAAAACATTGGGCTAACTTTACTGTTTTTTTTGTTTTGTTTTTTTAAGCACAAAACATTTTTTTTCCGTAAAAAACGCGTTTAAAAAATTGCTGCGCAAATATCGTGCGAGATAAAAAGTTGCAACAACCACCATTATATTCTCTAAGGTCTTTGCTAAAAAAACATATATAATGTTTTGGGGTTCTATGTAATTTTCTAGCAAATAAATGATGATTTTTACATGTAGGAGAGAAATGTCAGAATTGGCCTGGGTGCTCCAGAACGCCTGAAGGGGCTCCCTGCATGTTGGGCCTCTCTATGTGGCCACGCTGTGTAAAAGTCTCACACATGTGGTATCGCCATACTCGGGAGTAATAGCAGAATGTGTTTTGGGGTGTAATTTGTGGAATGCATATGCTGTGTGTGAGAAATAACCTGCTAATATGACAATTTTGTGGAAAAAAAAAAAGGAGAAAAAAAAAATCTTGATTTTGCAAAGAATTGTGGGAAAAAATGACAACTTCAAAAAACTCACAATGCCTCTTTCTGAATACCTTGGAATGTCTTCTTTCCAAAAAGGGGTCATTTGGGGGGTATTTGTACTTATCTGGCATGTTAGGGTCTCAAGAAATGAGATCGGCCGTCAGTACTTCAGGTGTGATCAATTTTCAGATATTGGCACCATAGCTTGTGGACTCTATAACTTTCACAAAGACCAAATAATATCCACCAATTTGTACTTATTTTTACCAAAGATATGTAGCAGTATAAATTTTGGCCAAAATTTATGAAGAAAAAATAGTAATTTGCAAAATTTTATAACAGAAACGAAAAAAAAATCATTTTTTTACAAAATTTTCAGTATTTTTTCTCTTATAGCGCAAAAAATAAAAAACCCAACAGTGATTAAATACCACCAAAAGAAAGCTCTATTTGTGTGAAAAAAAGGACAAAAATTTCATATGGGTACAGTGTTGTATGACTGAGTAATTGTCATTCAAAATGTGAGAGCACCGAAAGCTGAAAAATCTGTCTGGTTATTAAGGGGGTTTAAGTGCCCAGTGGTCAAGTGGTTAAAAGGGCTTGGCAGTCTGTGATGAACAATCTAAAACCAGCAATGGCAACAACCTGTGTCGCTAGGAATTTAGAACACTGGATTAACCAGATGAAAGCCCATGTTACGGCAGATTCTCCAAAACAGGAGATTCTGGACTCATTTACAACGCTTTCTGCAGCAGTATCATATATTGCGGATGCTTCAGCAGAATCCATTCGTATGTCAGCCAGGTCAGCGGCTTTGACCAATTCTGCTAGGAGAGCCTTGTGGCTTAAAACTTGGCCAGGAGATGCTGCATCTAAAAATAGACTGTGTAGCATTCCCTTTGCAGGGGATTTGCTATTTGGTTCTGAGCTGGAGTCCATTCTTGACCGTACGGCTGACAAAAAGAAGGCGTTTCCGGTCAAAACACAACAGGTACAGACCCGTAAGCGTTTTTTTCGTCCCCAAAAAGGACAACAGGAAGGAAAAACGCAAACCAAAAGGAAGCAGTGGTCTTCCCAGAAACCAAAAGGTAGGAGTGGAGTGCTCTTCCATCCTCCTGCGACCCCCGGAAAGCCGCAGTGACAATCCACCCCAAGTAGGGGGAAGACTCCAGGAGTTCATTCCCCAGTGGAGAGACATCACTACAAATCAGTATATTGTAAACATGCTCTCCCAAGGATATGTGGTGGAATTCACGGAAGAACCCCCAAAGAGATTCCTAGTGACAAACGTCCCGAGGGATCCGGTCAAGGCACTCGCCATGAAGTCCCTAATTCAGGAACTGATATCCCAGAGAGTCATTGTTCCGGTTCCAACAAAGGAGTTCTTCCAGGGGTTTTATTCTCACGTTTTCCTTGTACAGAAACCTTCAGGAAAGTACCGCCTCATCCTAAATCTAAAAATGCTGAATTTGTCAGTAGAATACAAAAGATTTCGGATGGATTCCATTTTCTCAGTAAGAAGCCTCCTGAGTCAAGGATGCTTCATGGCGTCAATAGATTTGCAGGACGCATACCTCCACATTCCTATTGCTGACAGATCTCAGAGTTATCTGAGGTTAGCACTGAGAGAAGGGAAGAAGGTGGTACACCTGCAATTCAGAGCTCTTCCATTCGGCCTGTCATCTTCTCCAAGGGTGTTCACGAAGGTAATGGCCGAAGCTCTAGCACCCTTGCGTCTAGAGGGAATTTCAGTGATTCCTTATCTAGACGACCTGCTACTGTTTGCCCAAACAAGAGATGGACTTCAGAGAAACTTGGACGGAGCACGTGCTCACCTAGAATCCATCAGATGGATACTAAACCTCCAAAAGTCCAATCTGATTCCCTCTCAGGAGGTGTTATTCCTGGGTTTCCGTATCAACTCTGTGGAGCAAAAGATTTTTCTCCCAGAAGAAAAACGGGAAAAGCTGTTAAAGGTTGTGTCACTCTTACAAACCAGTCAGCTTCTGTCCATCAGGAGGGTCATGTCAGCATTAGGAACCCTGACCTCTTCCATACCGGCAGTACAATGGGCAAAGCTCCATTTCAGGCCACTGCAAAAGTTTCTGTTTAAAAATCTGGGATCACCAGCAGAATTCACTAGATTCACTGGTGAAGATCCCCACCAAAGTAAAGAGGAGTCTCTGGTGGTGGAAGAACCAGGCAAGACTCTCAGCAGGCCTGTTATGGTCCTTTCCAACCCAGGTAAGGCTAACAACCGATGCCAGCTCCTGGGGTTGGGGGGCTCACATGAGCGGTCGTTGGGCTCAGGGATCTTGGTCCACAAGGGAAGCACTGAGATCTTCAAACTGGAGGGAACTAAAGGCGATAGAAATGGCCTTATTGTTCTTTGCAGAAGAAGTCCAAGGGCGACATACACAAATTCTGTCGGACAACGCCACGGCGGTGGCTTACATAAACCGACAAGGGGGCACCAGAAGCAGAATACTTCAAGGCCTAGCAGAGAGCATTCTAAATTGGGCAGAGCTCCATACTCACTCCTTGTCCGCGGTCCATCTAAAAGGGACCCTAAACAGGATAGCGGATTTCCTCAGCAGGAACCAGGTGTACGAAGCGGAGTGGCAATTGAATCCAGATGTCTTCAATCTAATAGTGAAGAAATGGGGACAGCCAAGAGTGGATCTCTTTGCGACTCAGGAAAATACACAAATATCTCTTTTTTTTCCCTGAACAGGAACGAGTCATCTCTGGGGGTAGATGCTCTGGCGCACAGTTGGAATTTTCACCTCAGCTACGCCTTCCCTCCTTTTCAGCTGATTCCGCAGGTCATAACAAAAATCCGGAAAGAGGATACGACAGTAATCCTCATCACTCCCTTCTGGCCCAAGAGGCCTTGGTTTTCGGCTCTTCTACAGATGCAGATCAAACCATACTGGCATCTTCCCTTGAGACAAGACCTTCTGTTACAAGGTCCGCTGTTTCACCAAGAAGTAGAAAAGCTAAAACTCACAGCCTGGCTTCTGAGGAGCAGCTCTTAAGGAGAAAAGGATTCTCGGATAGGTTGGTGGCTACCCTCCTATCTAGCAGAAAGAATGTTACCAGAGCAATATATCACAAAGTCTGGAAAGTCTTTAACTCCTGGTGCACTACATTCGGCAGACCATTAAAGCAGATTTCTTCTATCCTGGAATTCCTACAAGAAGGAGCAGACAAGGGCCTAGCGATCAGTACCCTAAAAGTTCAGGTTGCCGCACTGGGGGTATATTTTGAGAAATCTATTTCATCAGAACCCCTAGTAAACAGATTCTTTAAAGCCCTCACTCGGGCTAGACCGATAGTGATCAAAAACTGTCCGTCATGGGACTTATCAGTCGTTCTACAGGCCCTGACCAGGGAACCTTTCGAACCTCTCAATTTAACCTCCCTGAAGCTAATTACTTTAAAAACAATTTTTCTAGTAGCTATTACAACAGCTCGAAGGATCAGTGAGCTGCAAGCTTTATCTATCAGGGAGCCATTTTTTTTCTATTTTTTCAGACAGAATTGTGCTGAAGACGGATCCTAACTTTTTACCAAAGGTTGCCTCAGTTCAAAATAGAACCCAGGAGATAATACTTCCTACGTTTTGTTCTAATCCGTCGGGTAAGAAGGAAGAAGAATTCCATACCCTGGATGTTAAAAGAGCAGTCTTAAGTTACCTGGAAGCTACTAAAGACTTTAGGCGTTCAGACGCACTATTCATTTTATTTTCCGGAAATAAAAAAGGAAGACAAGCTTCTAGAGGAACCATTGCCAGATGGTTGAGAATGGCTATCTCAGACGCCTATTCCCTTACAGGCCAGGAGAGTCCAGTAAGTATCAGGGCTCATTCTACTAGAGCTTCGGCGGTGAGTTGGGCAGAAAAAGCTGGTGCCACCCCCGAACAAATCTGTAAGGCAGCTACATGGACAAGTCTGACGACCTTTGCCCGTCATTATAGATTAGATCTCATGACGGCTGGGGACCAGGCTTTCGGAAGGAAAGTCTTACAGGCTGTTGTCCCACCCTAAATGGGGTAAGTCTCGATTTATCCTCTCGGGTGCTGTCCTGAAAGACGTTTTGGAAAAATGCAAGTTAGACTTACCGGTAACTTGTTTTCCAATAGGCTTTCAGGACAGCAGGATCCCGCCCTTTTTTTATGCTGTTGCTGTAATACTATGTAATAACTGTCGCTTATGTGTTGCAGCTGGGGCTGGAGGTTCTCTACAAACAACTGATGGAAGCAACGTGGAGGCCTCCAATTAAAGAATTAATTGATGAGGTGTTTCCTGTAGGAGGAGGAGCCATGATCTCTCGGGTGCTGTCCTGAAAGCCTATTGGAAAACAAGTTACCGGTAAGTCTAACTTATTATTATTATTATTATTATTATTATTTGTTGATGAATTCTTGTACTTTCTTATTCCTTGCCTGGGCAACCTAGCTCCCAGCAGCTTCCTGGGATGTTCACGTTGACATCCCAGGAGGCTTCAAAACAATTGACATCATTCTACAAATCAAATGCAAGTGCAGCTTTGAGTCATTTGGGTTCTGACTGTGAGTGACAGCCAGCTCCAGAATCAAAGATGGCAGTAGTGTGATGGATCCCCTGGACACCCTGACTGGGTATCTCCGCCAAGAAGCTGCTTATGGAACATGAGACCAGTGAATCTGGCTATAGTTAACCCAAGTACTAGGCAACAGAAGTTTTGGAGTAAACCAGAATAAGAACTGTTTATTTGAACAAGAATACAGGCTTTTATACACCCCAGGAGGTCATTCCCCCTCCTGATCATATTACCCTAACAATAGCACCCAAGCACATGTATTACTGTTGTCCCATCTTCCAAGGTGTCATGTAACACTAGCTGCCATGTTGGACAGGTACACACCCCCCTCTTTTTAAAGCCTGCCCACCCAACACCCCAGCTAGCATAAAGATGGCTGCTTTGGTTGTGAGCTCGTCTTACTCTAGCTTCCAGCAATTTACAGAGGCAAGGACTGGCAAGAGCAATGTGGAGGGGAGGATGGGCTCACTTATCTCACCTCCCTCTGCATCTCTAATTTAAATAACATTGTCATACTTGCCTGCTTTGTGCAATGGGTTTGCACAGAGCAGGTCAAATCCTTCTCTTCTGGGGTCCCCCCTTGGCAGTTGGGGCACTTTTGCGGGCTCGATCTTGGGCCAGGCTCTGTGTGTTCATTGATGAACAGTGCAGCCCGGCCCCACCTCTTGCTCTATCCTCACAGGCTGTGATTTGACAGCAGCAGGAGCCAATGGCTCCCGCTGATGCCTCCAAGGCTAGTGAGGGGAGAGAGGTGAGAAACACAGAAAAGTGACGGCACAAAAAGACAGAGTATTCCATTGAGTCTGCCCTTCTTCTTTTTTTTTTTTTTACTTTTTTTAAGCCTGAGTATAGAGTGTTTTGTCCCAAGCATATTTGAAGCAATTTACTGTTTGTTGTCTGGCTCACTACCTCTGCTGGAAGTTTATTCCAAGCATCAACTACCCTTTCAGTAAAAGACTTTCTAAGATTAGTTTTGAACTTTCCTCCAGTTAGTTTGAGGTCATGTCCCCACATTCTTGATTTTGATTTCGTATTGAAAAAACTGCCCTCCTGAATCTTAATCACCCTCTTGATATATTTTAAAGGTTTCAATCGGGTCTCCCCTTTCCCTTCTTTCCTCCAGACTGTACATATTAAGTTCCTGAAGTCGTTATCAATATGTTTTATCCCCCCCAAACTCTTCACCATTTTTGTTACCCGTCTAGTTCGGGCACAGCGCTGGATCGAGGTTGGGCTCAGGTCGAGGTCCAGATTAGGGGGATATGGGGCAGGGGAGCTGAACACAACAGGTTTTTTACCTTAGGCCCAGGTTCACATTAATGCAATTTCAATCCCCCAGCAGTGTGAATCAAGGCTTATGCAGAAAATGCATTAAAGTAAAAAAAACCTTCAGCCTTTACAACCACTTTAAATGGCTACTTCAAAGATGAAGTTACAAGGGCTTGGAAGTTTTGACAAAGCTCTATACAAAGGTGCTCTGATTTAAAGTGATTTTTTATTTATTTTTTTGTTTGTTTTTTATACAAGACTTACTCTGTGCAGTTGGTTTTGCACAGAGCAGCCCAGATCCTCCTCTTTTCAGGTCCCTCTTTGCTGCTCCTGGCCCCTCCCTCCTATCGAGTCCCCCCCCCCCCCAGCCAGGAGCTCTCTATGGGGGCACCCAAGCTGAGTCTGAGCGCCGTGTATCCATTCAGACACAGAGCCCTGACCTGGCCCACCTCCTCTCCCCCTGATTGACTGACTTTGACAGCCGCGGGAGCCAATGGTGCCGCTGCTGTGTCTCGGCCAATCAGGAGGAGTGTCCCGGATGGCTTAAACACTTGTGGACATCGCTGGAGAGAGATGGGGCTCAGGTAAGTAGTTCTGGGGGGTTGCTACACACAAAAACCTTCTGTCTTTACAACCCCTTTTAAGCATGTTATAGCTTTGTCTTTAAGCTGGCCATACACAGTTTTTTCATTCAGCCAGCCAGCTGATTCCTTATCCACTCAGAACACACTAATCATTGGCCTCAGCTGTTGGTCGATGGGAAATTTCTTTCTCGTACATCACGGGACACAGAGCGACATAGTCATTACTAATGGGTTATATAGATACCGTCAGGTGCTGGCACTGGCAACTTCCAAAACCGGAAGTACCCTCCCCTATATAAGCCCCTCCCATCCGGGAGCACCTCAGTTTTTTGCCAGTGTCTAAGGTGTTGGCCAAGAAGAAACATGTGTTTTTCACTGAGCTTGCGTACAGGTTCTTTTGGGCCTCAGTAAGCTATTCCGGATCCGACCAAAAAAGCTTCATAGCTAAACGGTCGGTACCCGGGCCTTGCAGAGAAGAGCAAGGTTTTGCCTGTAATGCTTCTCTTAGGAGAGCTGGACCCTGGGATCCAGAGCTCTGGTCATACCCACGACCAAGATGTTTTCTGTGCAGGGTGCTATACAGGTCCAGGGGAGTGGAATCCTTGGGAACCCGGTCCCTGAAGGTTTGATTACAATGCCTGCCGTGATAGGTGAAGTTTGGGCTTTTGTGGACCAAACAAAGTCCTGCGGCGGGGAACAGGTAAGTGGGGGCCCCCAGGAACTTGGTTCTATTGGGGGACCCCCAAGCCTAATTTGTCTTCATGTCTGTTACCTAATGGTATTCCCGCAAAATTCTGTGCATGCCTGTAACTACTAAAAAAATGTAATAATTTTTAATGGTGGTCAAGAAAAAAAAAAAATTTTTTTTTTTATATATATTTAATATATTAGACTGCGGTACCTGTGTTTGTCCACTAGAGGCCGCTGTGGAATGTTTTCTTGTCATGTGGACTAGCTTCTTCTCAGCAGAGCAAAGTCCAGGCAGATGGTGAGTTCTCTTATAGGAAACTGCTTCCTCTGCCATGTTGCAGTGCTCGTCCATCCCCCGGCCTGCGCCAAAGAGGGGCCCTGGCTCCTGTCCCTTGTTACCATATTTTGAAATTAGCGCCGAAGGCGCACGTGGCCGCGCGCGTGCACGCGCCTCTATATATAGAGGTGAGCCGGGAAAGGGGGCGGAGCCTGGGGGATGACGCTCTGTGCGCGCCGCAGCGCTTCTGCGCATGTGCGGGCGTCCCAGCAGTTTTAAAAAAACCACAATATTGTAGTGAGCTGGCTATGAAGTACAGAGACAGAGCTGGCAACATTTAAAGGCATACAGCAAGCGGTTGATACAGGCATCCCCTAGAAAGGCACATTAGTAGACACCAACTGTGATATAGCAGCAATTGTGCTAGACTATTCTCAGTAAAAGTGGTGTATTACGGCTGGAATACCTCAGCTTTAGGCTTAGGAATATGCCGTCCAGAAGCTCCGGAACTGAATCTTCCAGGAAGCGAAGGGGGTCTCATCGGGCTCGGAGGATCTTGGGCATACTTCTGCTGCACCAGTCTCCCCTGAAGTTCAGAGGTAAGTGACCGTAGAGACCCCGCAGGGGTACTTGGTACTGTGGCTGTCCTCAGTTCACCTGCTCCTGTGTATGTAACAGAGGAGGTTTTTTCCTCAGCTCTGGGAGGATTAGAGAGGCTGCCTCCCTGTCAGGGAAAGCACGCCCGATCTCCGTCTCCTCCTTCAGAGTGCCTGTTAGCAGAGCAACAGTCCCATACAGGGATCGACCTGCCTGAAGGGGATCAGGATGAGGTTGATTCTGTTATAGAGGAATCAACAGTGGGGGAACCTTTTCTCAGCATCTCAAGCTGAAAGATTATGGGTTCAGTCTCTGACTAACATGGTCCGATCAGCATTTAAAAATGCACCTTGCGGAACCATCAACCACTACTGTATCCTCGTTTGGGTCGCTGGAAGCCCCCAGACTGTTTGTTCTTTTCCACTTCACCCTTTACTGAAAGGGCTCATTTACCAGGATTGGGAACGTCCTGAGAAAATATTTATTCCCCCAAGAGTTTTCCGGTGGTCTATCCCATGGAGGATAAGTTCATCAAAAAAAAAATGGAAGGTCCCTACAGTGGACGCAGCCATCTCTTGTATGTATAAATCACTGACATGTTCAGTGGATAATGTCCAAATGTTCAAGAACCCAATAGATAAAAGATTGGAGTCCTTATGAAAATCTGCTTGGTGATACAACCAGCAGTAGCAGCTATTGGGGTCTGCTAAGCAGTGAAGGATCAGTTGAAACAGGTCTTGAGGGACTTGACAGATCAGCAGGCTTTGCCCTAGCTGATCTACCTAGAGCCTTAGGCTTTGCGGTTGACGCCATAGAGGATTCAGTCCATCAGGCCTCCCGCCTTACGCTGTCTATAGTACATATGCGTAGGCTCCTATGGCTCAAAAACTGGTCTGCTGAAGCTCCCTGTAAAAAATGGCTGGTTAGCGTCCCGTTTCATGCTGAACGCTTATTCAGGGAAAACCTGGACAAATATATCCAGAAAATTTCCAGCGGTAAAAATACGCTCTTGCCGTTTAAAAACAGAGTTAGAGGTCCCTCTTTGAGAGGCCTGCTTCTCCAGTCCCTGGGCCATCGGCTGTGTAACAGTTCCGACGGCCTCCTCGGTCAAATCCCGGGGGTAAAAAACAGGGACAGTAGCAGGGTAATGAGAAACCCTGGGTCAGGGGAGGTACAAAACCTCCCCCAAAGTTAAATTCATTGAAGCCCCCACTCAGTCGGGTGGGGGGAGGACTCCAGTTGTTCGCAAGAGACCTGGCGGGACACGATCAAGACAGATAGGTGCTCTCCGCAGTAGGTTTGGGATACAGTTTGGAGTTAAAAGACTCTCCTCCTTCCCATTTTTGAGGTCAAACGTGCCAAGGGATCCCCGGAAGAGAGAGTCCCTCCTGTTGGCACTAGAACAACTATTGCTCCAAGGAGTAATTATGGAGGTTCCCCTGGAAGAATGAGGGTTCGGGTTTTACTCAAACCTCTTTACAGTCCCGAAGCAAACGCGGACGGGAGGCCCATGTTAATTCTAAAAGGGCTATACAAATTCCTGTATATCAGGACTTTCCGATGGAGTCGATCCGATCGGTGGCCACTGCCCTACAAGGGGAGGATTGGTTAGCCGCGATCGACATCAAAGATGCTTATTTGCACATTCCCATCTTTCCAGTCCACCAAAAATTTCTACGCTTTGCAGTAGAAGGGCGCCATTTTCAGTTCAGAGCCTTACCCTTCGGTTTGGCCACAGCACCACGAGTGTTTACAAAAATTCTGGCCCTTTATTGGCCAATCTAAGAACACAAGGTGTAATGATAATGGCATATCTGGATGACTTATTGCTGATAGACCACTCAGTGAAAAAACTAGACGTGGTCGTTCACAAGACAATCAAGTATCTGGAATCTCACGGTTGGATTATCAACCGAGACAAGTCAGCCCTAAAAACCAGTCAAAAGTCTGGAATACTTGGGGCTAAGGTTGGATTCAGGCCAGAGAAAAATATTCTTGCCTCGAGGAAAGGTGTTGTCTTTGAAAGATTTGATCCACTTAGTGGGTACAAAAAAGCCAGCCGTCCATACGCCTGTATATGAGGCTGCTGGGAAAAATGGTGGCATCATTCGAAGCAGTACCCTACGGTCAATTCCATTCAAGGAATTTGCAAGGGGCCATACTGTCAGCCTGGAACAAAAAAGTTCAGGCCCTAGACTTACAATGTCCTTGTCCCCTTCCGTTCGCAAGAGCCTCCGTTGGTGGTTGGTTCCCCAGAATCTGGAAAAAAGGAAATCCTTCAGTCCGATTTCTTGGAAGGTGGTCACTACAGATGCCAGCCTTATAGGCTGGGGAGCAGTACTGGAGCAATAGTCTCTCCAGGGCAGATGGTCGGATGCAGAGAAGGCCCTGCCCATCAATCTCTTAGAGATACGAGCAGCCCGGTATGCCCTAGTAGCATGGACATCCAAACTCCAAGGGTCCCCTGTCAGAATTCAATCAGACAATGCCACAGCAGTGGCATATATCAATCATCAGGGGGGCACCAGGAGTCGTGCAGCCCAGAGGGAAGTAAATTACATCCTGAAATGGGCAGAAAAATATGTCCCAGCCATATCTGCGGTATTCATTCCAGGAGTGGAGAATTGGAAGGCGGACTTTATAAGTTTTCTGGACAATATGTCAGCGGTGGGGAACATCGGATGTAGATCTTCTAGCATCCAGATTCAACACAAAGGGGGACAGGTTTGTCTCTCGGACAAGGGATCCCCTAGCTTGCGGCTCGGATGCCCTAGTGTTCCCTTGGGATCAGTTCAAGCTGATATATGCATTCACACCGCCACAATGGTTACCTCGATTACTCCGCAGAATCAGGGTAGAAAAGAAACCAGTGATTCCGGTGGCTCCAGCGTGGCCCCAAAGAGCGTGGTACGCGGAGATTGTAAAATTTCAGTGGGGAGTCCTTGGACTCTCCCACGTCGTCCGGACCTGCTTTCGCAAGGACCGATATACCACCCTTCCTTACCAGCCCTAGGTTTGACGGCCTGGCTATTGAAGCCCACATTCTAAAAAAGAGAGGGCTCTCTAATGCTGTGGTATCTACCATGATCAATGCCAGGAAGCCGGTATCCAGGCAGATCTACTATAGAATCTGGAAGGCGTACATCGCCTGGTGTGAGGCCAAGAAATGGCATCCACGTAAATACGTAATAGGAAGGATTCTGGACTTCCTACAATGGGCTGTAGATAGGAAGCTTGCCTTGAGTACTATCAAGGGTCAGATTTCGGCCTTGTCAATATTTTTTCAAAGGCCCTTGGCTTCGCATTCACTAGTCAAAGCCTTTATACAAGGAGTGATGCGTATTAGTCCTCCGGTTAATATTCCCATATGTCCATGGGATCTAAACTTGGTTCTGTCGGTTTTACAGAAACAACCATTTGAACCATTACAGCATATTTCCTTGGTGCTTCTCACCAGGAAATTGATTTTTCTAGTAGCCATTTGTTCGGCTAAAAGAGTGTCGGAATTAGCAGCTATGTCCTGTAAAGAGCCATATCTGGTTATCCATAAGGACAAAGTAGTGTTACGTCCTCATCCAGCCTTTCTTCCTAAGGTGGTATCGAGGTTTCATTTGAACCAAGATGTGGTTCTTCCTTCTTTTTTCCCCAAACCTACTTCGGTAGAGGAAAAGTTATTTCATTCTTTGGATGTAGTAAGAGCAGTTAAAGCTTATCTAAAAGCCACTGCTCAGATTCGCAGAACGGATACTTTGTTTATACTGCCGGAAGGCCCCAGAAAGGGTCAGGCAGCGTCAAAATCTACTTTAGCCAAGTGGATTCGACAGGTCATTATGCAAGCTTATGGCTTGAGAAGGAGACCGCCTCCGTTCAAAGTTAGAGCGCACTCCACGAGAGCAGTTGGAACTTCATGGGCAGTGCATCACCAGGCCTCCCTGGCTCAAATCTGTAAGGCCGCAGCATGGTCTTCAGTACACACGTTTACTAGGTTCTACCAGGTGGACGTTAGAAGTCAGGAGGATGTCGCCTTTGGGCGCAGTGTGTTGCAGGCCGCAAAAGATCCTCATGTCTGATAGCGCTCAGCTTATATATGGTGTATCCCCCCCCTCATTTGGCATTGCTTTAGGACATCCCATTAGTAATGACTATGTCGCTCTGTGTCCCGTGATGTACGAGAAAGAAAATAGGATTTTTATAACAGCTTACCTGTAAAATCCTTTTCTTGGAGTACATCACGGGACACAGAGCTCCCGCCCCTCTTTGGGGACACTTATTGCTTTGCTACAAAACTGAGGTGCTCCCGGATGGGAGGGGCTTATATAGGGGAGGGTACTTCCGGTTTTGGAAGTTGCCAGTGCCAGCACCTGACGGTATCTATATAACCCATTAGTAATGACTATGTCGCTCTGTGTCCCGTGATGTACTCCAAGAAAAGGATTTTACAGGTAAGCTGTTATAAAAATCCTATTTTTCCAACATGGTCGTGCAACAAAAGTTGATTAAATACACATTAATCAATATTTAGATTAATGCATGCCCAGTTTTACTCTTAGCTTTCCCCTAATTAAAAATACAAATATCCAGCATCATCCAGTGAGCACGGCAAGTGGCTTCCTCAGATAAAGGGCCAGTCCACCCAGATGTGATGTTTTAGCAGTCAGTTGAGCCTAGTAGATTAAGTCAGCCCTTGGCTTATGTCTTGGATCTCCTGGCACTAATTTCTAATTCAATCCCTATGCAATTGGGAATGTTGTGTGTTGCAGCTCACTTTATATTCTGACTCTTATTGCCACTGGAGTCCTCTTCCACTCCACCTTTCCGTTTGAGGATGTCCCACAGATGCTCAATAGGGTTTAGGTCTGTAGACATGCTTGGGCAGTCCATCACCTTTAACCTCAGTTTCTTTAGCAAGGCAGTTGTCGTCTTGGAGGTGTGTTAGGGGTCGTTATCATGTTGGACTGTGGCCCAGTCTCTGAAGGGAGGGGATCTTGCTCTGCTTCAGTATGTCCTAGTACATGTTGGCATTCATAGTTACCTCAATAACCTGTTGCTCCTTAGTGCCGGCAGCACTCGTGCAGCCCCAGACATGACACTCCCACCACTATGCTTGACTGTAGTCAAGACACACTTGTCTTTGTACTCATCACCTGGTTGCCGCCACACACGCTTGACACCATCTGAGCCAAATAAGTTTATCTTGGTTTTATCAGACCACAGTACATGGTTCCAGTAATCATGTCCTTAGTGTGCTTGTCTTCAGCAAACTGTTTGCGGGCTTTCTTGTGCATCATCTTTAGAAGAGGCTTCCTTCTGGGACAACAGCCATGCAGACCAATTTGATGCAGTGTGCAACATATGGTCTGAGCACTTACAGGCTGACCCCTGACCCCCAGCCCTTCAACCTCTGCAGCGATGCTGGCAGCACTTATACGTCTATTTCCCAAAGAAAACCTCCTGGATATGACGCTGAGCATTTGCACTCAACTTCTTTGGTCGACCATGCCGAGGCCTGTTCTGAGTGAAACTTTGTCTTGTTAAACCGCTGTAAGGTTTTGGCCACCGTGCTGCAGCTCAGTTTCAGGATATTTAGCAATCTTCTTCTAGCCTAGGCCATCTTTTTGTAGAGCAACAATTGTTTTTTTTTTTTTTTTTTTCAGATCCTCAGAGTTTTTAGCCATGAGGTGTCATGTTGAACTTCCAGTGACCAGTATGAGAGAGTGAGAGCGATAACACCAAATTTAAACACACCCGAGACCCTGTAACACTAACGAGTCACATGACACGGGGAGGGAAAATGGATAATTGGGCACTCACTACTTTACATTGTAGCAAAGTGTAATTTCTTCAGTGTTGTCACATGAAAAGATATAATAAATTTACCAAAATGTGAGGGGTGTACCCCCTTTTGTGAGATTGTGTGTGTGTGTGTGTACATACATACATACATACATACATACATACATACATACATACATACACTGCTCAAAAAAATTAAAGGAATACTTTGAAAACACATCAGATCTCAACGGGGCAAAATCTCATGCTGGATATCTATACTGATATGGACTGGGTAATGTGTTAGGAATGAAAGGATGGCACATCATTTGATGGAAATAAAAATTATCCACCTACAGAGGTCTGAATTCAAAGACACCCCGAAAATCAAAGTGAAAAAATTATGCAGCAAGCTAGTCCATTTTGCTGAAATGTCATTGCAACAACTCATAATGGTCCTCAGTAGTTTGTATGGCCCCCAAGTGCTTGTATGCATGCCTGACAACATCAGGGCATGCTCCTAATGAGATGACGGATGGTGTCCTGGGGTATTTCCTCTCAGATCTGGACCAGAGCATCACTGAGCTCCTGAACAGACTGAGGTGCAACCTGGCGGCACCAGATGGACCGAAAAATAATTGAATTTAGGTCAGGTGAGCGTCAGGGCCTTTCAGTGGTATAAATTTCTTCATCCTCCAGGAACTGGCTGCATGCTCCCGCCACATGAGGCCGGGCATTGTTGTGCACCCAGAGGAACCCAGGACCCTCTGCACTAGCGTAGGGTCTGACAATGGGTCCTAGGATTTCATCCCGATACCTAATGGCAGTCAGGGTGCCATTGTGTAGCCTGTAGAGGTCTGTGTGTCCCTCCATGGATATGCCTCCCCAGACCATCACTGACCCACCACCAAACCGGTCATGCTGAACGATGTTACAGGCAGCATAAAGTTCTCTGCGACTTCTCCAGACCCTTTCACGTCTGTCACATATGCTTAGAGTGAACCTGCTCTCATCTGTGAAAAGCATGGGGCGCCAGTGGTGGACCTGCCAATTCTGGTGTTCAATGGAAAATGCCAATCGAGCTCCACAGTGTCTGGCAGTGAGCACCGAGCACACTAGAAGACGTCGGGCCCTCAGGCCACCCCCATGAAGTCTGTTTCTGATTGTTTGGTCAGAGACATTCACACCAGTGGCCTTCTGGAGGTCATTTTGTAGGGCTCTGGCAGTGCTCATCCTGTTCCTTCTTGCACAAAGGCGCAGATACCGGTCCTGCTGATGGGTTAAGGACCTTCTACGGCTCGGTCCAGCTCTCCTAGAGTAACTGCCTGTCTTCTGGAATCTCCTCCATGCTCTTGAGACTGTGCTGGGAGACACGGCAAACCTTCTGGCAATGACACGTATTGATGTGCCATCCTGGAGGAGTTGGACTGCCTGTGCAACCTTTATAGGGTCCAAGTATCGCCTCGTGCTACCAGTAGTGACACTGACCCTAGACCAGTGTTTCTCAACTCCAGTCCTCAAGGCGCCCCAACAGGTCATGTTTTCAGGATTTCCCTCAGATGAAACAGCTGTGGTAACTACTAAGGCAGTGAAACTGATCAAATCACCTGTGCAAAATAATGGAAAGCCTGAAAACATGACCTGTTGGGGCGCCTTGAGGATCCAAGTTGAGAAACACTGCCCTGGACAAATGCAAAACTAGTGAAAAACAGTCAGAAAAGATGAGTAGGGAAAATAAATGTCAGACGCCTCCACCTGAAAAACCATTCCTGTTTTGGAGGTCGTCTCATTGTTGCCCATCTAGTGCACCTGTTGGTAATCAGTTTCAGCTGCTTTACTGTTAATTGAAATTAACAACCCCCTCTGTATACACCCCTCCCCCTTTGCTACTCAACTGACCAGATCAATATCCCAGGAGTTCTGATTCAAAAGTGTTCCTTAATTTTTTTTAGCAGTGTGTGTGTGTGTGTGTGTGTGTGTGTGTATGTATGTGTGTATATACAGGTCCTTCTCAAAAAATTAGCATATTGTGATAAAGTTCATTATTTTCTGTAATGTACTGATAAACATTAGACTTTCATATATTTTAGATTCATTACACACAACTGAAGTAGTTCAAGCCTTTTCTTGTTTTAATATTGATGATTTTGGCATACAGCTCATGACAGCCCAAAAATCCTATCTCAAAAAATTAGCATATCATGAAAAGGTTCTCTAAACGAGCTATTAACCTAATCATCTGAATCAACTAATTAACTCTAAACACCTGCAAAAGATTCCTGAGGCTTTTAAAAACTCCCAGCCTGGTTCATTACTCAAAACCGCAATCATGGGTAAGACTGCCGACCTGACTGCTGTCCAGAAGGCCATCATTGACACCCTCAAGCAAGAGGGTAAGACACAGAAAGAAATTTCTGAACGAATAGGCTGTTCCCAGAGTGCTGTATCAAGGCACCTCAGTGGGAAGTCTGTGGGAAGGAAAAAGTGTGGCAGAAAACGCTGCACAACGAGAAGAGGTGACCGGACCCTGAAGAAGATTGTGGAGAAGGACCGATTCCAGACCTTGGAGGACCTGCGGAAGCAGTGGACTGAGTCTGGAGTAGAAACATCCAGAGCCACCGTGAACAGGCGTGTGCAGGAAATGGGCTACAGGTGCCGCATTCCCCAGGTCAAGCCACTTTTGAACCAGAAACAGCGTCAGAAGCGCCTGACCTGGGCTACAGAGAAGCAGCACTGGACTGTTGCTCAGTGGTCCAAAGTACTTTTTTCGGATGAAAGCAAATTTTGCATGTCATTCGGAAATCAAGGTGCCAGTGTCTGGAGGAAGACTGGGGAGGGGGAAATGCCAAAATGCCTGAAGTCCAATGTCAAGTACCCACAGTCAGTGATGGTCTGGGGTGCCATGTCAGCTGCTGGTGTTGGTCCACTGTGTTTTATCAAGGGCAGGGTCAATGCAGCTAGCTATCAGGAGATTTTGGAGCACTTCATGCTTCCATCTGCTGAAAAGCTTTATGGAGATGAAGATTTCATTTTTCAGCACGACCTGGCACCTGCTCACAGTGCCAAAACCACTGGTAAATGGTTTACTGACCATGGTATTACTGTGCTCAATTGGCCTGCCAACTCTCCTGACCTGAACCCCATCGAGAATCTGTGGAATATTGGGAAGAGAAAGTTGAGAGACGCAAGACCCAACACTCTGGATGAGCTTAAGGCCGCTATCGAAGCATCCTGGGCCTCCATAACACCTCAGCAGTGCCACAGGCTGGTTGCCTCCATGCCACGCCGCATTGAAGCAGTCATTTCTGCAAAAGGATTCCCGACCAAGTATTGAGTGCATAACTGAACATAATTATTTGAAGGTTGACTTTTTTTGTATTAAAAACACTTTTCTTTTATTGGTCGGATGAAATATGCTAATTTTTTGAGATAGGATTTTGGGGTTTTCATGAGCTGTATGCCAAAATCATCAATATTAAAACAAGAAAAGGCTTGAACTACTTCAGCTGTGTGTAATGAATCTAAAATATATGAAAGTCTAATGTTTATCAGTACATTACAGAAAATAATGAACTTTATCACAATATGCTAATTTTTTTGAGAAGGACCTGTATGTATGTATGTATGTGTATATATATATATATATATACATACATACATACATACATACATACATACATACATACATACATACATGTATGTGTGCGTATATGTATGTGTGTATATATATATATATATATATATATATATATATATATATATATATATATATATATATATATATATATATATATATATATAATATCTCTCAAGCTTCAGGGGGGTTACTTCCCTCTAGTCTTTGGAATGGAGTGAAGAAACGTCAGGGTGGGCTCCCAACTCCTACCGTTATTTTCAATATTCAAAACAAAGGGACAAAGACTCCAGTAGCAATTTAAACGATTTCCTTTACTTCAAAAGAACATAGCATAGCCACTGTACAGTTCCGAGCATCCCTGCTCTTCTGCTCACTGAGCCTGTAAGCCTGAGGAAGAGCAGGGATGCTCGGAACTGTACAGTGGCTATGCTATGTTCTTTTGAAGTAAAGGAAATCGTTTAAATTGCTACTGGAGTCATTGTCCCTTGTAAAACTTTGGCTCACCACAATAACTATAGTGTTTGTTAATAGTTATGTTGCTTTTTCTGTTCTTGCAGTCTGCACCGTTTGTTCCTCCTTTTTGACCAAACTGTAGTCATTTTAAGGTTGCTTTGTCAACATTATTGGTGAGGAATGCGAAACATTCACTTCTGTCTTTAGCAATCATTGGGGGAAGTATGAACAGACAGGAAAACAGCCTATTCACATTTTAGCTTCATAATTGTCAGGTTCTCACTAGAAGATGTACAGTCTGTTGATTGGCACTACAGTATATGTGGATACTTCAGTAAATGCGAATTATACTCTTTACTAGGTTTACACAGTGAAGTGCTGGCCCTATCCCCCTTTTCCCTATTCTTTAATGCTGATCTGCCTTTAAATATTAAAGCTGAACTCCTTGGGTTGGGTTTAACCTTGCAGTGTCCCCCCCTGCATTGCTGAGGTTAAATACGGTACTTGTTTTGCCTAGGGGATGGTGAATAAGGTTATGTACTTGCCTTATTCCTCATCCTTGCTGTGGGCCTGGTCTCCCAAAACCCTCTTCCCTTTGCTGTCTGACCAATTGCAGCTCTCTTTTGTCACCCCATACAATGCTGGACCATCAATGCTGAGGACTTTCCCTCAACAAGAAATGCCAGACAGTGAAGGAGAGTGCCGGGTGCCAGGGAGAATGAAAAAAGGTAGGTTTAATCGCCTTATTTAACGTTCCCTAGGCAAAACCAGCAGTTAAACATACAATTTTAATAGATCTGTGTGTTCAATAACTGTAGGTTTTAAATACAAAAGGTATTAGTACCTGAATATGACCTGCTATCAGTATGTAACGGTGCCTTGTACAACAAAGCCCAGACTAGGAAAGGGGAAAGCAGCATAAAGAGTCAGTCAGCTATGATGCACTACTCATGTGCTAAGAAGGAGCATGCTGGTTGCCGGAGAAACAGAGTGACAAAGATAAGCTCATCAGTCTGCTACTTCTCCTTCATTGTCCAGTCACAAGCTGGGGAAGAGATGAGACCTAGTTCTAATTAACTACAGCAGCGAAGGATCTGGTCTCTTTCTTTGACAGGGCTGCACTGTGTGCCAAGCTGTGTACACCTCTGAATTAGATGAACAGAAATACAAATCCTTCTGCAGGTATTACAGCTCCTGTGTATGTATTTTATCGTGCATTTAGCTGCTTGCCTGGAATCCAGTTTTAAGAGATGCCGTCTTAGGTCCATGTCAGTGTAGACCATATTCTTTTTAAACTCATAATAGGAATTTACGAAGACTGAAGCGGACAGAATCTGTGCATTGTACCCAGACCGCACCTAGTTTTCATGTTCAAAGCTTACCTCTCCAGGCAGAAGTTAATAGGTGATTGATTACTATGCACAGCTGCTTTAGATTCTCTGTGCTGCATTGTGCCTGTATATGTACTGTAACTACAGACCAGGATTGGTAACAATTAATATTTCAGTCTGTGGTCTAATTGGCTAGTGCTATAAATGATGATGCATAGGCCTCTATAAAGCCGTTCTCATTTGTGGATTGCAAAAAAAAAAAAAGCTTATTTCGTTCGTGATTGCATAATTGCTAAATTAGGTCCCCTTAACAACATATGTTATGTGAAGAGGCACAGATAAAGCTGGTTATTTAAAGGGTTTGTAAAAGGTAAATTCTTTATTTTATTTAAAATAAATGCATCTATACTTACCTACTCTGTGCAATGAAATCGCACAGAGCGGGCGGGAACTTCCTCTTTTTAGGTTCTCTGTCGGCGCTCTGGGCCCCTCTCCGTTCAGTGCCCCCATGGGAAGGCGCTTCCCATGGGGGGCACTCGTGCGTCCCTCTGCTGCGTTTATTAATGCAGACAGATCTGGGTATTCCTACTGTGTATAAACAAGACTCCATATTAACTTTATGTAATAAACAGCAGATTGTAAACAGCCCATATAGGTATCTTTTTTTTTTTTTTTTTTTTTTTCTAATGTAGGGGTTAACCTTGCATGTGTAAGCATATAGTGAAGCTATTGCTGTTTCTCTGTTCAGTCCAGTTCTATTTTTTTCACCATTGTTCATTTTATAATAGGTAAAATGTGGTTTGTCAGCAAACCCTTCAGTGTGACACCACTGTAGTTTTGTTGTATTCTTTTCAAGCCGATAAACAAAATGCTTGTGTGAAGAGGTACCGTAGAAGTTGCTTATACTGTACTTTCATCATGATAATGATACTGCATTGAGAACGTTCATGTAGATTTCAGAAGCCTTTTATTTATAAACTAAAATTATCTTGACTTTATTATGAAAATGAAATAAATGTACTGATACAGCTGTTTTTGTTTGGACACTTTTTGTGATTTGTCTTGCTTTTGTAGTATAACTGTCACACAGGTCGTGTACAAGAAAATATCACAAATCTGTATCATTTGTGAATATTGTCTTGGTAAAATAGTGTATGATTTAGAAATAACTTTTTCAAGCAAAAAGCACTCTCTCCACATCTGTCATGCAGAGTGCTCTTTTTGGATCCCATTCACACCTTAAAGCGGAATTCCACCTAAAAGTGAAAGCTCCGCTTATCGGCCTCCTCCCCCCTCCTGTGCCACATTTGGCAGATTTTAGGGGGGGGGGGGGCAGGCACCAGTTTTTTTTTTTTGACAGGTACCCATCCCCACTTCCGATCGCACTGCGGCGTGATCACTCGTTTGCCTCTGCTCCTCCCCCCGGCCGCCGGGCCATTCAGAAAGTGCAGCGTGCTTGTGCAGTAGGGAATCAACTGTGAAGCTGAAATGCTTCACTGCCGGGTTCCCTTACTACGAATGGCGGCAGCAGCACCCGAGAACCGATGGAAACATCAGCTGGGGTGTCGACATCGCTGGATTCCAGGACAGGTAAGTGACCTAATATTAAAAGTTAGCAGCTACAGTATGTGTAGCTGCTAACTTTAAATTCTTTGCTGGGAGGGGACGGAACTATTCTTTAAGCCAGTCATAGACTGAGCAATTTTCTTTCCTGCATCTGCAGGTTGCAGGAAAAAAATCGCTGGTTTCCCCCATCAACACAGTTAGTGATGGGGGAACACCTCCCATGGAGCAATTGTTCTCCCAGTGGGGAAAGCCATCCTCGCCAGGAGAACAGTGATTACTGTTAGCGGCTATAATAACCGCATGTAAAATCCAACAGGCTGGTTGTACCCAAGTTGATTGATCAACTTGGGTAAATTCAAGTTACCCATAATTGGTTTGAAACTTGGTCGGTCCCTTCTGAACTGGCGGAGATTTGAACTGTCTGTGGCCGACCTTAGTGTTTTGTAGCTCAAAACTTGAAGCTACAAAACCCTTTTATTAATAATATTCTTCAGGATTAGAACCAACAGTTTGTGCAGCGCTTTACAACGTTAGGGCAGACAGTACAGTTACAATACAATTCAATACAGAAGTAATCAGAAGGCCCTGCTCGTTGGAGCTTACAATCTAAAAGGGAGGGTCAAGTGAGCTGATGAAGAAAATAAAAGTACAGTTGTTGGGTGAGGGCAGGATGGGCTTCTTTGAAGAGAATCAGGGATCGCCTAAAAGTGAAGTTGGACAGATTGGGGTAGGGAATTCCAAAGGATGGGAGAGGCTTGGGAGAAGTCCTGGAGACAAATATGGGAAGAAGTGACGAGGAATATGGAGAGTGGGAGGCTTTGGGAAGAATGCAGAGGATAATTAGGTTGGTATTTTGAGACTAGGCGAGTGAGGTAGCTGGGGGCTGAGTTGTGGGTGGCTTTGTAAGTTGTTAGTATTTTTAATTTAATTTGTTGGGTGAGTGGAAGCCAATGGAGGGATTGGCAGAGAGGAGTAGCGGACGATGAACATTTTGTAAGGTGGATGATTCTGGCAGCACCATTCATGATGGACTGAAAGGGGGGATAGCCTATTTTAAAGGTAAGTCAATGAGGAGGGAGTTGCAGTATTCAAGAGAAGTGATAACCAGGGAGTGCATCAGGAGCTTTGTGGTTTCAATGGTTAGGAAGGGATGTATTTTAGAGATGTGGAGGTTGAGGCGGCAAGCCTTGGAAAGTGATTGGATGTGGGGCTGAAAGAGTTTAGAGTCCAGGATAACACCCATGACCCTGGCATGCGGGATTGGGTGGATTGTTGTGCCATTGCTCTTGCCAGAAGTCAGGAGGAGAGATACGTGGGGGAGGAAATTTTATGAGCTCCGTTTTGGACAAGTTGAGTTTGAGGAAGTGGCGTGAGATCCAGACAGATATGTCTGTTAGTAAGTTGATGATACTTGAGGAGACTGTTGGGGTGAAGAGATAGATTTTGGATGTCTTTAGCGGATGTCCCAACTGACCCAGGGAAGGTGGTGAAGTTTGAAAATAGGAGAGGCCCAAGAACAGGACCCTGGGGGACCTGACAGAGAAAGGAAGAGTAGAGGAAGTCGAATTGATAGTGGCAATGGTGGTGTGGTGGGATAGGTAGGATGAGAGCCAGTCACAGAGACCGAAGGAGTAAAGTGTTTTTATATTATTATTATTTTTTAAGGATGGGGTGGTCAACCGTATCGAAGGTAGCCAAATGGTACAGAATAGTGTCCATTGCTGTTAATAAGTCATTTGTGAGTTTTAAAAGAACAGTTTCAGTGAAGTGTTGAGGGTGAAATCCAGACTGAAGGGGATCATGAAGTTTATTCTTAATGAGGCGGTCACTCGGTTGTAGGCCAAGCGTTCAAGGAGTTAAAGTGGTTGTAAACCCACTTTTTCAACTTGCACCTACAGGTAAGCCTAGATTAAGGCTTGCCTGTAGGTGCAAGAAATATCTCCTAAACCTACACGGTTTAGGAGATATTTAGTTAAATGACAGGCGCCGCTGTCTACGGCGCATGCGCGTCGTAGACAACGGCGCATTCATGGGGTTAATCCCATTCACAAATTTGGCTACTTCCCATCAATTGCTGGGCGTAGCCGAATGTGAAGGCTCCCGCGCGCATGCGCAGAGTGACGTCTCCGCCGCTCCGGCCAATCACAGCGCCGGAGCGGCGCTGTGATTGGCTGGAGCGGCGATACCCGGAAGTAACCTTCCGGCTATCACCGCAGAGATGGCGGTGTCTGAAGAGGGAGACGAGGACGGCTTCGGGGGCCCCGATCTAAGGTAAGTGATGCATATTGAGCTATTATGCTAGTCATATTAGCTCATTATGCCTTTCTCTTACAGGTAGTTTAAAAAAAAAATTTTTTAAAAGGGTTTACAACCACTTTAAGAAGAAAAGGGAAGCAAGCATATAGGGTGCAGATTAGGATTCAATGATAAATATAAACAGCGCTCGCAGGATATGGTGCAAACCCCGCAGATTGCTGATGAATTGTTCTCAAAACATAAAGATAAAGTTCAAATACAATTTAACCACTGCAGGAGCTGTCACAAAAGGTGCTAAGACCTCAAAGTATGAATAGATGAATAATAAACTATATTCTAAATAGCAGTCTGGGGTTGAGAGCACTGTGATCTACAAGATCTGGTATAGGACAAATGGATTTCTCAGGAGCCTCTCACAAAAGTTGTTCCCATGGCTATTCAGTCGATTTGATCATACTCATATGCTGGAGACAGAGAAGGAACTGATAGTGAAGTACTGTTTGTGATGTGCAAATTGCGCAACCTAGGTGCTACTCGCAAAAAAAACTGATCAAACAGGCATCATTGCAGAGCTCCGGGTGCGCCGCTGATCGGCATGTGTTCCACGGAGGGCGGAAGTTGCATCAATGGTTGCGAAACCGGAAGTACGTTAACGCGTTTCGCTCCTCCAGGGAGTCATCAAGGACATGTCCGGCAATATTTTTAGAGCATCAGCAATATTTTTTAAGCACTTAAACTTCATATACAGTTTATCTGTTCATTTTTTGCACTATTTGTATAGGGCTATATTTTTATTGTGGGTTATGTAATTCACCTGCACCTTTAGTAAGCTGTATAGTTACATTCTGCAAGCGCTGTTTATTTTCATCTATTCGCAGATTAAGATTGGTAGGGTCCAAGGACAGCTTTTAACATTAAAAATCACATTGTTTTAAATGCTAATGGTGTTGCTCAAAAAAGTACAGGACCTTCTTTTCAGCCAGATTTGGGCTTTTTATCCACGTGCAAATACTTATGTATGGTTTTTCCAGGGCTCCAACAATAACAGTCTATAGCCTCGTACACACGGTCGGACTTCCATCGGACTTTTCCATGGATTTTTGTCCGAACGGAGTTGGCCGGGCACACCCATAGCATACACATCACAGGACTTTTCTGCAAACTTTCCCAAAACTTTTTCCAACATCATGTGGTTTTTCTGCTCTTTACCGCCACCCTTTGGTCAACTTCTGCTATTGTTGGTTGATTTTAACATTATTTGTTTTGTCCATCGGACAAAAGTCCTATGGTTTTCTATACACACGTCGGACTTTGCTCCATCGGACTTTTGTTGGCCAAAAGTTTGTCCGTTTGCAGACCCAACTTTTGTCCGATGAAAAACAAAAAAGTTTGTCCGATGGAGCGTACACACGGTCAGATTTTTTGGCAAACTTGCTCAAAATGAAGTTTGGCAAAAAGTCCGACCGTGTGTACGGGGCTTTAGGGACCAAAAGCACTCAATCCTGCCTCAAAGAAACTCCTGTAATGCACATTGCTCCTAAACCCACAAAAAGTGCAAAAAAAAAAAATCTTCCTTTTACAGGATGATATTGTCAGGTTGATCCATCTACAAGCTTTTAAATAAAGTTCAGAGATTCCAGAGGCAAGAAATGGATTTGGAAGGTTTGAGTTTCAGCCTATAGAACTGTCATCTTCTTGGTATCAAATAATTAGTCCAAGGTAAAGAGGTGACCATGCGCCTAGATTATTATGGTAGCAGGAAAATGGGTACAACAGAACAATCCAGTAGGTGCATGTAATTTTTTTGTTGTTTATAAATTCTTTATTTAGAGAAGCAGCAGTATAAAAATACAGGTATACTAGTAGTAACCATTCTAACAAGCAATACTGTAATGTAATAGTAATGGGGTTACTGAAGTTACGGGAGCTGTCAGTTTCAGAGATCAGCATTGCAATCACATGAATCACTTGATTTGAGCCAGGTAACTTCAGTCATTGTCAACAGGCATGTGGTTACTGGTTCTAAACCACTTTTTTTTTTTGTGGTTGTTATGGTTGAGTTTATTAAACCTAAGGAGAAAGGGGGGGAAGGAAAGATGTCTCCCCCCTAAATGGATAGCGGGGTCTGTTTACTCCCGGCCGCCCATAGAGCAGAGTGGCCTCTCTCCTTGTCCACGCTGCTCTTATCAGCAGGAGATCTGTGAGCTGGTCCCGTTCTGATTGGAACACAATCCATGTGAAGGGGGCCTCCTTCCCCATGCTGTATGAATGGGAGTTCCTGTGGGAGCCCCACCTCAATCAAAGAGGCAAATAGCAGAGATCAAGTTTGCCATATAGGTGTCCTATCCAAGCTAATTTGTTCAAATGAGGACAGCTTCCTCACCCTTTTACAGTCTACCGAAAGAACATCAAGGTAAACTTCCAACTTGGGTAGTTGAAAATATGTTCTCTAGTTCTAGATTCGTTACTAGAGAAGTGCTAACAGTGGAAGGTCCCCTGTTGGGTAAGGCAACAATTTGAGGATCATCCCTACTATGCAAAAAGTATGGTGCTCTCATGATGGGAAGCGTAGGAGGGAGAGAGGATGAGAGACGTGGATCGATTAAATTGCCCTGGCTACTTGTAGAGTAGCCCTATGAGTAGGTGCAGTCTGATAGATGCTGGAATTTACCTCTCTGGTAACCAGGGAACCCTTCCAGTGGGGAGTTGACTACTATTTATTTCTATTGAATCCCAAGATTTTGTATCCGATTTGCAAACAGGAGCATGTGATTTGTGACTGATGCAACATGCTTTTTTTTTTTTTTGTCATATTCTTCAGCTAGTGTACTTGTTTTAACTTATTGGCCATACAGTAGGTAATAATTGCAGTAGCCATTAACCCTGGTTCACACCAGTGCGGCTTTGAAATCGCGCTACATCAGTGCGATTTCATGTGCAGCTTGTTGACATCTGTGCAACTAAATTTATGTGAATGCAAGTCACACATAAAACCATGCAGGATCCTTTTTTAAAGTCACTGTGACCTGATTTGTGGCGATTTGAACGATTCCATTGCTGACAATGGGGTGTGACTTGTCGTGATTTTGAGCTGTCAAATTGCACTGGTGTGACCCAGGGCTTAAACCCTGGTTTACACTGCTGCGACTTCTCATGCGACCTTATGCAACACAGGTCGCATTACAAGTTAAAACACATTAATTTCAATAGGTGCCATCCTAATTGCTGCGAGTCAAGTTTTAGCAACAAAAAATAGTTCCTGCACTACTTTTTTGCATCTTCCTTGTTACATGAGTGTCATAATCGAAAATTAAAAGTGTAGCGCTATCTAAATAAATATGTATAAATGTGAAAATATACACAAAAAACTGGATATGATAATATAGTGATAAACACGTGTATCACCCAAAATAACGTGCTGGGTGACTCCAGTGATAAAGTCCTCAAATTATATTAACACAATTATGCAAATATATGCAAATTAATGTCCATTAAAGGCAAATGAATGTCCATTAGAAATGGAATCCATAAAATGAAGGTGATGAAGATCAGTCCAGAGAGAACGTGATGAATCAAAACGTGAAATTGTAATCAACAGTCTCCTGTGTGTGAGAGAAAGTAGCCACCACCGAAGTGAATAGAGGAAGGCTTACCAGAAGTTATGGATTTGGCGGGGCATAAGCCACCCAAATCAAATAAACTTGAAGAGTGTGAACACTCAAACATTAATTATATACAGATGTGATGTGAGATCCGCCACCAAGTATATGTTGAGGAGGCTTACCAGAGGTCTCGGATTTGGAGAGGCATACGCCGCCCAAATCTGAGATTGCTTTAGGGGTTAATGGACGCCAATGGAGATGGTCTTGAGTGGAGGGGTAGTCTGGAGTCAAAGGGGTTTAGCACTTCAATCAGACGGAGGAGGATGTCGTCTATGCCCTACAGGAGCCTCGGCTCCTGTTTTGGGCCAGATATATAGACGACATCCTCCTCCTATGGACCGGCACCTTAGAAACCCTAGATGGCTTTTTTTGTCTGTTGAATGACAACGATAGAGGTATTTCTCTTACGTACGAATCTAGTCAATCTAGGATACATTTTCTAGATCTACAGATCGAAAGATCTGAACAACAATTTAAATTCAGTACCTATTTCAAGCCTACTGATAGGAATGGGTTTATACCCATGACTAGTTAACATCATAAATCTTGGTTAAAGTCGGTCCCCAAGAGTCAGTTCCTACGTCTCCGTCGGAACTGTACAGAAACCGAAACTTTTGTGGCACAAGCCAATGTGCTCAAAAAGAGATTTCTGGAGAAGGGGTACAATCTGGTAGAGATAGATAATGACCTTAAACAGGTGCTTGATATTGAAAGACCCACATTGTTTGAAGCTAGACCACCTAAAGAAAGAAAGGATACTTTTAAATGGTCCTTTCTTACTACCTTTTCCACTCAATACAGACATATAAAAACCATTTTTGAAAAACATTGGGGGATATTGAAAAATGATAGGATTTTGGGCACATTGATACCAGAAAAGCCCAAAGTTATTTATAAAGGAGTACCCTCCCTTCAGAATCAAATCGCATCGAATATCATCAACCCACCTATAAAACCCACCTTTTTTCACAACTGGATGGGGTACTATCCCTGTAAAAAACGCATTGTTTGTAAACACAACACATGTGGAAGAAGGCCCACTAAGGAATTTAGATCTACGGTAACCAATAAAGTTTATCCCATTAAACATTTTTGTACGTGTGCCACTACCCATGTGGTATACCTGTTGACCTGTCCATGCGGGAAACAGTATGTGGGCAGAACGATCAGATCTTTTACCGCTAGAGTATCTGAACATGTGAATCTGATAAAATTTGGAAGTACTAAACATACTGTCCCCAGACATTACCGGCAATACCATGCCCGTAACCCTGTTGGCACCCAGTTTCTAGTTATAGATCAATATGTTGCTCCATGGAGGGGAGGAGCAACCACTAGAGGAGTATCCAGATTAGAAACATTCTGGATATATGAACTTCAGACTTACCAGCCACAAGGAATGAATGTCGAGTGGGACATTAACTCCTTTATTAATGCGTCCTGACCACTCTAAAATTATACGACCTCTCTTTCTTTCTCTCTCGTTTTACTGATTTCAAATATTTTAAACCTTTTAAAATATGTTTTTCTAAAACATGTTTATGTGTGTACATTTACACATTCATTTTTTATTTTATTAGCGTTTAATACACACATTTACATTTCTGGATGTGTTGTATGTACCTCTATGTGCACATTATGTGCACTATATATGATCTGATTGGATTATACAGGTTTACTAAATGCAGGCTGTTTTGTCACATATGCATTATTTCCCACTTTCAATCATGTACAATATATGTATGGTATTAATACCTTTTATATTTGTTAAATAGTTATCCTACATTAACGCCTTTTTATTTGATCTGCCCACCCTGTCGGAGATACATTCTTTCCCCTTTAGAAGGGACGAGGTACACGCCCTTTACAGGGGCGGATTGACCAATAGGCGCCTTAATTATGCCTGTATGTGTGTCTCGACGGAGTGACACAGTTGAGGCAAGAGGCAGCCTAACGTCTCATCTTTAGAGTGAGGCTTGGCTGCCGCTTCCGGTCCTCGTGGTTACGGCGGAAGTGACGTGCGGGTGCTGAGTCCATGCCTCGTTCTCATAGCGAGGCCTGGATACAGCCTGCTTCCTGCCGAGTAACCAGGGGATTGAAAACGAGGCTTGGATAGCGCCAGTATGTAGGGCGATTTAGAGCCCTATTATTACTATTAATGCCGTTTCTTTGTTATCCTGTTTTTTTGCATCATGCTGAGATACAGTCATAGATTTGTGCATAAGTATTGTGACCATCCATGACATATATCAAACAGGAAGTGAACCATGTGTGGTTCGCTTCCTGGGTCATGGAGGTCAATATGTTCATAAATTTGCGATGTTTGTGGGACAAGGTCCATACCCCAGATGATGACTTTTTAGTCGAAACTAGTCGGGTGGATTTGTCCATATACATCGCTCTTGTACCTGCATCCATGCTTTCAGACCATCTTAAAATGTGAGTGTTACATCGTATGATTTTTTTTATTAAATTCTTTCCAAACGGAATTATGCTATGTGAGCTTTTCTATCTCCACACATATGCATTGGATACCGAGTCCCCTACATGAATTGGTGTTTTGTGTTATTGGATGTCCCGTCTGATTGAAGTGCTAAACCCCTTTGACTCCAGACTACCCCTCCACTCAAGACCATCTCCATTGGCGTCCATTAACCCCTAAAGCAATCTCAGATTTGGGCGGCGTATGCCTCTCCAAATCCGAGACCTCTGGTAAGCCTCCTCAACATATACTTGGTGGCGGATCTCACATCACATCTGTATATAATTAATGTTTGAGTGTTCACACTCTTCAAGTTTATTTGATTTGGGTGGCTTATGCCCCGCCAAATCCATAACTTCTGGTAAGCCTTCCTCTATTCACTTCGGTGGTGGCTACTTTCTCTCACACACAGGAGACTGTTGATTACAATTTCACGTTTTGATTCATCACGTTCTCTCTGGACTGATCTTCATCACCTTCATTTTATGGATTCCATTTCTAATGGACATTAATTTGCATATATTTGCATAATTGTGTTAATATAATTTGAGGACTTTATCACTGGAGTCACCCAGCACGTTATTTTGGGTGATACACGTGTTTATCACTATATTATCATATCCAGTTTTTTGTGTATATTTTCACATTTATACATATTTATTTAGATAGCGCTACACTTTTAATTTTCGATTATCACTAGCTTTTTTGTACCAGCAGTGTTGGCAGCTTCGTTTCACATTATTTCCAGCGCAGTATTACCCTTTTACTTTCCATTACATGAGTGTCATAGACTGCAATGTTAAAATCGCAAAATTCGCAAGGAAGTGGTTTCTTTGTCTTTTCTTTGCATTTTTAGCTGCAACTTCAGAGGATTTTGTAGGTTCAATATCGTGTCACACTTTGTGACACATTTTAAAGTTGCAAAACCTCAAATTTGCATTAAAGATGTAAGCAAGTTGCAATGCAAAGTCAGTGTGAACCGAGCCTAACGGGCAATCAGATTTCACTCTGCTGTACATAGTTACATAGTTAGTCAGGTTGAAAAAAGACACAAGTCCATCCAGTTCAACCATAAAAAAATAAAATAATAATATCATACAATCCCATATACCCAATTCTATACCCACAGTTGATCCAGAGGAAGGTAAAAAACCCCCAGCAGAGCATGATCCAATTTGCTACAGCAGGGGAAAAAATTCCTTCCTGGACCCCCCGAGAGGCAATCGGATATTCCCCCGGATCAACTTTACCTATAATTGTTAGTACCCAGTTATATTATGTACATTTAGGAAAAAATCCAGGCCTTTCTTAACCATCATATGACGTCCTGGGCTTTGTTGGGGGATATCTGAATGATGCCTGCAGCTAGAGGCATCATTCGGATATCCTTCTCTTCAGCCGGCGATTCTGCGCACGTTAATGACCATAGCGGCGGTTCCGCCGCTTGATCGTTCTTATAGGCGGCGGGAGCGGACATCCCCCCCCCCCCCCGCCACCATCCGGTGCTTCGCCAGGCTCTCCCGTGCCATCGGGGGCCCGGAGAAAGAATCGTCTGGCGCCGCTGTCACATGACAAGCATAGAGAAGACTGGTGACCAGATGGTCACCAGTCATCTCTTTGACCGTCGGAGGCCCGGGCGCGATGTGATGACGTCACGCCCGGGTCCTCGGAAGTAAACAAAGCCGCGATTGCGGCTAGTAAGCATGAGATTGGTGACATTTTTTCTCGATCTCATGCTTTCCAGCCTGGAGGAGAGATGTGGGGTCTTATTAACCCTGCATCTCTCCATAAAGAGGACCTGTCACACACCATTCCTATTACAAGGGATATTTACATTCCTTGTAATAGGAATAAAAGTGATAAAAAAATAAAAGTGTAAAAATAAAAAAAAATTAAGTAAAAAAAAAAAATATATATATATATATATATTTAAAACACCCCTGCCCCCGGTAGCTCGCGCTCAGAAGCGAACGCACACGTAAGTGGGCGACCACATATGTAAACGCCGTTCAAACCACACATGTGAGGTATCGCCGCGTGCGTTTGAGCGCGTGCAACAATTCTAGCACTGGACCTCCTCTGTAACTCTAACCTGGTAACCTGTAGAAAATGTCAAAGCGTCGCCTATGGAGATTTTTAAGAACCAAAGTTTGACGCCATTCCGTGAGTGTGCGCAATTTTAAAGTGTGACATGTTGGGTATCTATTTACTCGGCGTAACATAATCTTTCATATTTTACAAAATAATTGGGCTAACTTTACTGTTTTGTTATTTTTTAATTCATGAAACCATTTTGTTTTCCAAAAAAAAGGCAATTGAAAAATTTATTCCGCAAATACCGTGCAATGACCGTCATTTTATTCCCTAGGGTGAATTTCTTTCTCTCTCTCTCTTTCTTTC